>CM029636.1:23429694-23960709 GCA_017311315.1 Dendrocalamus latiflorus
CCATCTAGAGGGGGCACGACCTGGAGAAAACCAAACTGTCGCATTATGTGCTGTGGTGTGTAAGCCTCCACCATGTACAAGAACACCAGATGGTGTGTCGTCGCCCATAGCGCCGCGTCCTGCAAGTATTGCAGGGATAGCCCGTACGGCGATACATGCTCCACGAAGTCTACAGTCCATGGACCCTAGATGATGTCGCTGTCATGCAACGATTCAAACTCGTTGTGCCACAGCAAGTAGCACATTGACGGTCTGCCCTTGGCCCAGCGTAGACGGGCACCAGTTCACCGGAAGCCCATAGTGGGCCCGTCTATCAGGTCAGCGAACTCGCTGAACAGGTGCACTGGCATCACGATGGCTGGACGCCCAACTGGAAAGTGGTCCCAACTCCACGGCTACAGGAGCATGTAGCAGACGCACAGGTTGAGGTTATCAGTAATGTCGCACTGGCAAGCGTCACACAACCCCCGATATGTGACGCATAGGACGGTTGATCCCCAGCTATACTAAGGCATCGTTCCAAACTCTGCGTCAACCAAAGACTCGGAGGGAGGGGGGACGAACTTGGTGTTGCAAATATTGCTGTGTGTGGCTGGAAATATGCTCCAACCCAAGAGCCACATAAGGTACATGACGAGGTGCGTCCTGATGACCTCGAGTGGTGCATCCTGTGGGCACACACTGAAATTCTTTAGCCAAGCGTGGGGGACACAACGAGCACCCTCCGGGATGGTAGGCTGAACTGGTCCACCAGCCTCTCTTTCCAGTCCACTAGCGCAGGGGCTGAAACAAGTACGTTACCCTGGAGAGGAGACCGGTCAAGAACGAGATGTCCTGCAGAGTGATCATCGTCTCACCCTACCAAAGTGGAATGTGTGCATCTCGGGCATCCACCTGTCTACTAGTGCTGTGAGCAGGGCGTCGTCGATGGTGAACTCGCGTCCGACGGTGACAAGCCTCGCAAAGGGTAATTAGCCCGTGGCCCGTAGGATTGGGACGTAGCGTTCGTCTAGCTCCCATAGATCCCTCTTACCCTGCAGCTTGAAGGGCGAAGGGCCTGTCGCGTCACCCGTCATCCATGAGTGGTAACGGACATACTACAGACTTGTGTTGCACTAACTGTAAGTCTTGACTTAAAATGTGCACAATTTTGAGTTTCAGGTCAAATCCCCAACATTTTCTAATTATTTAAAAGTAAGATCTAAAGCGATCCAAAAAGGCATGAATTAAAATATAAAGGATTAAAAGTTTTACCTTGTCTTTGCTTTCGAAACAAGCTCAGACCCAAGGGGTTTTGATAACTGTTGCTCTAAAACTTCCCACGAGTAAGATTTTGTGAATATGTCATGAACCACTTGTTGTCCACTTCCACAAGTTGAAGCATTTAAAGATTCAGATTCCTCAATTGAATTTGTCCTTGCTACATCAATGACATTTTGATTGGTTGTACTGTTATCTGCATCTGTTTTTCCAAATTTCCACCACCCCGTTGCCCAGCTATATAAGCCCTCACCCATTTTGAAAGTATCATCCCTTTTTCCAGCTTTACCCATGGGAACAGATGCAGGTCCACTACACAGTTCCGAGTTCTGGCTAATTGATGGATCACTCTTTAACTTTCCCATATCTTCCCCATGCTATAATTTTTCAGAACGGTCATCCTCGGATAAAGTTGAAAAATTAGCAATTACTGTGCTATCAGTTCCATCTGAGCTGCCATTTCGGGAAGAGGTCTTGTGGATCCTCTTCAAAAGCCTCCTATGCTGATCAGCATTATGATCTTGCTGAGGAGTTCGCAAATCATCAACCACTTCAGCAGAAGTGCTTTCACTATGTGGAGAAAGCTCAGGCTTAGCAGTCTCAGAGCCATTCCACAGTATCCAGATCCTTTTGAATAGCCCATCTTTGTTAACAGTATTTTCCACCCATGAGGAAGAGGGAGTTCCAGGGGCAGTCCTTGCATCAACTTCCTTGTGGTTGGCACATGATTCTGGCTCTGCATTCAAATCAGCTGTTGGGGAAGATGACACATCCGATGGGGAAGATGAGACAGAAAATGTCGGTGGACTCTCATCTACAGTCTGCATGAAGATTCCGTCTCCGACAATACTTTCAGAAGAATTTAGGGTCTTAGAATTTTGTTCAGAAAAAGAAGTTGACACAGAGGATGAAGGTATCTTATCATTTGGTGTTCGAGTGAGGTCATTGTCCCTGACATTACTATGAGAAGAACTCAGGGTTTTAAAACTTTGTTCAGGCACTAGTAATCTTCTGTTGACACCAATCACATATGGCTGGTCTTCACCAGGTGGAGGATTAATGAATTCCACAATATCTGGCATCGATTGGAGAAGGCAAGAGAACTTGTTGTGGCCAAAGAAATCCTTACCCAGATACACATCGTTCTTTTTAAGCTCTGATCGAAGCAATGGTACGCTCACCCCATGGGGATATGAAGATAGTGCCTCCCGAATGCCATTAACAGCATATTTGGGGATTGGACAATGCTTGGAATCAGATGGTACTGCAATGGATTTTGGACAATGCTTGGAATCAGATGGCACTGCAATGGGTTCCTCTGATTCTGTGTCCAGCAAGGGGTCGTCAAGGGCTCCTTTGCAGTGACCATACCATGATCCAAATAAACAATCGGGTGGGTGGTTAAATTGTTTGGCAACGGCGGTGACCTATAGCTTTTGACTGAAATTTTTGAATTTTGACTGTTTATGATACAAATTATGGAGAAAGATACTTACTTGCGATTTTGACTGGTATAGATGTTGAGTTTTTAATGTATACATTGTTTAACTTGTAGACCCTGTTTTGAGAAAATACTCCGTTTGAAAGTTAGGTATTATAATAAAAATCAAAAGCCGTCAAATTTAGAGAAAAAGAAAAGGCCCATAATTGTTGCCGTACTGCACAGTACACTGGTAGCACTACTGGGGCAGGCAAGCAGTACGTTATAGTTGCTCATTCGCAAACGATGCAAAATGGTTGTGAAATCTTTATCCCCGGATACCAGGAAAAAATGGACTGGTGGGGGATTCTGAGCAATCCAGTCGACAAGATCAGCCATAAATGACCTGTCAGAACTATTCTTTCCACCTATATTATGGCAATAGCATTATTAGTTGAACAAGAAGAAAACAGCATTATTAGTAGAACAAGGAGAAACTACAATACTACATAAGCAAGCATATACGGGAAAAATAAAGGAAATTACAGAATGCCAAATTTGAAATAATTTAAGGAGTACTGATGGGAAATGCTAACATTGCTACTTCCAATTTTTAAATTTTGGCTATTTATGAGAGGTAGTACGCAGAGTAAAATAGTCGTATATGATTTTAGCCGATACAGTTAAACTTAGTATACTTTTTATTACAATTTTTCTGTTGATCTCATCTTTAAAAAACACATAATTTAAATACCAGTATTATAGTATAACCATAAATTATAAATAAAAAGAACTCGGCCAACGTAAAACGGATAGCCTAGGTTGCATGCTACGATGGAGATTTTTTTGTGTACTACTGCGTGATTTTGCCACAGTACCAAACAGATCTCAACATTTGTCTGTTCATCCGATTGCTAGAAAGTAAAATTATAGTACTGCAGTTCACAAAGTCAGACGATTCGGATCCAATGGTGTGGCACTCTCCCTCTCAATTCTAAGGACCCTTTTAAGCACTTTGATCATGTTCTAAATATTACGATATAAACATATATTTAAATTTAATTATAGCATATTCAACAAAGATATAAATATGATATAAAAGGCATATAAATCACTTAATCAACACATAAACATATGAACTTTCCAAATCATTGAAGCGGAAGCTTATGCCCAATATAAACATAACATGTATGACCAAATTAGGCAAGTTAATCATATTTTGAATGATATATATTGCTCTCAGAAGACTAGTTGCCACAAGATTTAGTCTTAGCCATCTCCGCTATGACAAAATAAAATCTTAATTATATATGACAGTTATAGATTAGATCTTGAGCTCAAATTAAATCTTGCCATCAAAGAGGCTAACAGATCATTAACATAATTTACTGACCAATATGAATGACTCCAAATCAATCTAACATCCAGCTATCATGAATTTTATTGATTAAAACCGAATTTGGCAATTAGCTAAAGTGATCTAAAACAATCTCAGATCACGGAACTGATGAACCACTTGGATTCATACATCCACAAAAAAAATAGCGAAAGAAACCAAAGTAGAAACTAAAAATGGACTAACCATAACAGGAACTGGAAAAGAAGAGCAAAAAGCAGACCCAAGCTACACATCTGAACAATTGAAGTCACAGATCAAAGGCCAAAGGGCATCCAAGCCACATGAAGCGATCAATGGTTGCACATGAAAAGTTACAAGCAGCAATGGCCCCTCCTGCTCACAAAGCAACACCCCATGTTCTCCAAGTACAGGACCATGTTCCTGCCTTGATGCATTCAGCGATCAGTGGCACCAACATGCCATGTTTTCAGTACCAGATGAACCAAAGCAGCAGAATATTTTCATCAGTTCTTGCATTGATCAGAAGAGTGAATAGCCAAAAGGACAGCAGCTAATAATGCAATCATTACAATGTTTGGACATCTGCTCAAAAGACGTAATAAATATTCGTCCACCAAGGAAAATGTTCTTCAAGCGACAGCATCAATCAGGACATCAATAAGATTAACTTGGGAGGATTACCAAAGAAATTCGGACCAGGATTCATGAAATAAATTGGCAATGCCACATATTACATATCTCAGAGATGAATGTACAGGGGAAATGATAATGTGACTCACACGAAATCTCTTACAAAAGATTGTGGTAGACAGTTTAATACTTTTTAACACTAGCACCAAGTTTGGCGTGAAAATAAACAGGAACATGCAATATATGATTCAGCAATGGTTAAATATAGCAGCCACTGAAAACATTAGGAGTCTAGAAGGTACACAATTTTGATCCAATAAACAAAATCTGGCAATACAGCTCAATGGAACCCCAGCAAATCTCAAACATAGTAGCTTACATAGCAAGGACTTGAAAAAAGATCAGCCAGAATAGAGTAGAAAGACCAAGAACCCAGAGCTTAGAAGCACTTCCGGTGAACAATCGCTGGACCTGATTCGTCATACTCGCCCTTTGAGATCCACATCTGTTGCATAAAAATCAGATTGCACTGTTAGTATACGGCAGAAACAAATATAGCGTGACTACTGCAATATAGTTAACTTGCTATCTGAGCAAAGGACTGTAATATTTACCTGTTGGAAGGTGCTGAGGGAGGCGAGGATGGACCCTCCAATCCAAACACTGTATTTCCTCTCAGGCGGTGCAACCACCTTGATCTTCATGCTGCTTGGTGCAAGGGCGGTAATCTCCTTGCTCATACGGTCAGCAATACCCGGGAACATGGTTGAGCCACCACTGAGTACAATGTTACCATAGAGGTCCTTCCTGATATCCACATCACACTTCATGATAGAATTGTAGGTGGTCTCATGGATCCCAGCAGCTTCCATACCAATGAAAGACGGCTGGAAAAGGACCTCTGGGCAACGGAACCTCTCTGCCCCAATGGTGATCACCTGCCCATCAGGCAGCTCATAGCTCTTATCCACAGAGGAGCTGCTCCTGGTAGCCTCCAGCTCCTGCTCATAGTCAAGTGCCACATATGCGAGCTTCTCCTTGATGTCCCTTACAATTTCCCGTTCAGCAGTGGTGGTGAAGGAGTAACCTCTCTCTGTAAGAATCTTCATCAAGCAGTCGGTGAGGTCACGCCCAGCGAGGTCGAGGCGAAGGATGGCATGCGGAAGGGCATACCCTTCATAGATTGGCACAGTATGGCTGACTCCATCACCGGAGTCCAACACAATACCTGCAAAAAACAGCATTGTTCCCCCGGCTCAGATGGAGGATGAAGCTTGCACTGTGAAATGTGTCGTGATGCGAATGGGCAATTACCTGTCGTGCGTCCACTAGCATAGAGGGAAAGCACGGCCTGGATGGCAACATACATGGCCGGAACATTGAAGGTCTCAAACATGATTTGGGTCATCTTCTCCCTGTTAGCCTTGGGGTTGAGGGGGGCCTCAGTCAGCAGCACAGGGTGCTCCTCAGGCGCGACACGAAGCTCATTGTAGAACGTGTGGTGCCAAATCTTCTCCATGTCGTCCCAGTTGCTGACAATACCATGCTCGATCGGGTACTTCAAGGTGAGGATACCCCTCTTGGACTGGGCTTCGTCACCAACATAGGCGTCTTTTCTGGCCCATCCCCACCATCACACCAGTGTGGCGCGGGCGCCCAACAATACTGGGGAAGACAGCCCTCGGCGCATCATCCCCAGCAAAACCAGCCTGTGGAGAATAAAAACACCCTATATAATTAGTACCATGAAGGCCAGAGTGACAATTTATATGAATTGATCAGAAGGAGCAATACAAACCTTGACCATGCCAGTGCCATTGTCGCACACAAGGGGCTGGATGTCCTCGCCATCAGCCATTTGATAAGGGATTCTGTTGCACAGATTTAATCTATTAGTGCCAACACAAAAGAAAAAACCACTCCCAAAAAAAAAAAGTCCTCCACAAATCTCCACATTAGTCCAATGCAGCAGCAATGTTAGCATCTATAGGACACAGCATCTGTGCTTAATAAGTTGTACTCTGTATTTTGCTGCCATTTCTCTAATAGCAAGCAATTAAACGACACAGAGATTATATAGAGCATTATGGCTTCCAAATCATCTACATTTTGATCAAGAAACCACACATGAACATCCACTTATATGTGCCCATTTCTTGGCCGTTCTACTCTACTAAAACATAATCTATGCCCATGTCTTGGCTATTACTCACAAATTCTTGAACCGGGAAAAAGGACAAGACAAGAACAGCAAACACATGCCAAAGTATATCACAAAAGGGCTCAAATTTTTTGGTAACCAATCAGATCTAACAAGCCCAAGAACTGGATCCACAGTTCTTTAGAACCTCCCGGCCCAGCCACGAACAAGTTGCAGTCAAGCAACACGCTTCCATGGCCAAATTGGCGGCGCTAATATGCGGTTCGCGCATCTCAGCTCCCCGGCTAGGCCCGACGCCGCGCTCGCCTTCCTCCGCTCGCAGGGCCTCGGCCGCGCGCAGACCCGCGAGTTAGCCTTTCGTAGCACAAAGAATATGGAAAAGAAAATCGCAAACAAATGCGTAGATACTTTTCTATGCTTACCCGGGGATCTAGGGGAACCTGCCCGCCTGAAGCCCTTCCACCGAGATGGGCGGGGCGGAAGCTGCAAGAAGCAGAGGAGGAGGTGGTGGTGGGCGGTGGCAAGCTAGGCAGAGGCAGGAGAGCCAGGGGCTAGGCTTGGCATTGTGTCCTCTTTTATACTATGCACATCCTTTTTTTTCCTCAACTCTCTCTTGCTTTTCTTGAAAAGAGAATTAAAATATTTTTCTTTCACTTTCATGGAAAAAAATGGATACAGGGGAATAGATGGGCATAATAATATCATCTTAGCCCTACTCTTTTCCATTATTGAGACTTATTTGAGCTAAGTTTTGATAAATAAACTCCTTTATAAAGAATTATGCTTTGAATCCTCGAAAAAATTCTGCTTCGAAATGGTAGCATTTTGTATCGCCATTTTTTTTTAACGAAAGTATGTGATTCTATTTTTTTATTTTGCCGTGTTAAAAAGATTAAGCCCATTTTACCCCCTGAACTTTACAAAAGTACATATAACACCATAAACTACAAAATTAGGTATTTAACCCCATAAACTTACAAAAACGTGTCAATTTATACCCTAAAACGGTTTTGATGATATGGATCCCACTCAAGATGGTTTTTGTCATATTCATAGCCACATTATCGAGTTCCGTAATAAGGATTCCAATTCTAGGGCGACATAGTGGACCTCGTTTTCACTCCTTTTCTCTCTATACACATTCCCTTTCTCTTTATCATTATCATAATTATCCCTTCTATCATTTAGATCTGCATCATTAAAAAATCGATGACATGGCTGCTAACATAGCAAAAACCACTGAGTTAGATTCTCCTTAGCAAAACCGTCATAGAATGTAAATCAACCTTGTTTTGTAAAGTTTAAGATGCTAAATATCCGGTTTTATAATTAAAGACATAAAGTTGACTTTTCTGAAAGTTTAGGGGGGTGTAAAAGGGCTTATTCCAAAAAATTATTAGATCCATTAGCCAATAGTATTATTGGATTTGGGGGGGGGGGGGGGGGGGGGGGGATAAAAAGGTTTGTGACCCAGCCAAAAATAATTGAAAAGGGAACCTTACGCCATCCCATGGTCAGTCATGAATCTCCTACTTGGCAAATAATTTGCTCAACTCCAGTTGTCAAGCAGGAGAAAGTACGACCATGAAATGGGGCATCACCTGCAAATTAGTCCATCCCAAACAGCCATGTTAGCAACAATTTATTCCAACCAATACAAGGGGTCAAAATGCTAATGTCGGTTTCTAAAAGAAACCCTCAAAACTTCTTTATCAAAGGAAAGAAAGCTCCAATTGTACAGCAATTAATTCCTTCCACAAAAAAATATAAGCGGAAGAACCTGAGGGTTTTCTATAAATCAATTATAGAATAATTAATTCCTTCCAATTATTAGAGAGCAAAAATTATTAGAGAGAGAGAGAGATAGAGAACCTGATCAATTAATTCCTTCCACAAAAAATATAAGCGGTCCAAGATCAAAGCGGGGAAAAAGAGCAAAATAAAGAGAGGATTCTCTCTCTCTCTCTCTCTCTCTCTCTCTAATAAAGAACCTGATGCTAGAATGAGCTGGCGACGGATGGAGAGCGTGGACCGTACGATTGATCCGACGTGGGTCCATGCCAAGGCGTGTGCGCACGCCCATTGATCCCACTCTCGCTTCGCTGGCACCTGCTTGGGCCTGGGCCTTCCTTTCAGTTGTCCCAGCTCACCAAATACTATTCCATGCGTTTCCTTCTTCTTCTTTATTATTATTATTATTATTATTATTATTATTATTAGTTATCCAGCTCTCTCTAAAAAAACCCTATCCAGCTTGTTCCTCTTTCAAAAATAAAATAAAATAATAGTAATAAACCCAGCTTGTACCTAAATCTTGAGAAAAAGAAGCCAGCTTGTGCCTCCGAAGCATATGATTACTTAATCTAATAATAACGGCCACTCGGTATACATGGTTTTGAACTAGACAATTATTTGCAGTTAGTCCTTTGCACGATGGCCTTCAACTCAACTAACCTTAACCCAACTTTAAAATTGGCATGAGAAAATCTAATGGATGGTATACCGTTCGAGTCTTATCTTGACGGCGTATCATCTAACCATTGCTTAAGACCTATATGACATGTTCAAACAGTTTGATGTGCTCCTCATCCATCCGCTTCTTATCCATTCACTTTTAGCGTTGTTCTTACACTCCTCTCTCCGTGTCAACGGCAACGGCAACGGCAACACAACAGCCACGTGCTCTTCTTCTCCCTGTCTCCGATCTAAGAAACAGAGCAGAGCAGAGTAGCACATCAAGAAGCACCGATGGTATGAAGCTTAGGTCACCGACCTTGTGGTGTGGGCCGCCCTGTCCCTACCATTGCCGGTGGAAGGGCCAACGCAGGGCTAGGGTGGGAGGACGGTGGTGGTGGGGGTCTGGATGGACGCCGCCTGGCAGGGAGCTAGTCACCTGGGTGCTCGCTAAGGTTGTTGCCGCTGGCGACCGCGTCGTCGCGCTCCACGTTGCCACAAGCACCGCCGCCGTTGCATATTTGTGCGTGTTTTTGTCTTCCTCTTCCATGGCCTCTTTATCAAGCTGCTCTTGATCCCCACTAGTTAGTTAGTTAGCTTGACATTTGTTGCTGCGATTTTGTTCTTGATTCATAGAAGGAGCATTGGAATTGGAAATGGTGGAGAAGATCAGAGTTACTGATTCGCTCGTCTCAGTGCTGAGCGTGTATGATTGCTTCTGTTTCATAAAGTTTCAGAAAGTTTTTTGTAGCGGATTCACGAAGTTGGTAGTTTTTTGTAGTGAATTTGTGAAGTTGAACTTCAAATTTCATGAGGTTTTATAAAGTTTCAGGAGATTTCATGACTAAATTTCATGAGGTTTCATAACTAAGTTTCATTGTGTTTCATTAAGTTTCAGGAAGTTTTACGTCTAAGTTGATTAAGTTTTATAAGATTTTATGTCTAAGTTTCTTAGTATTTTATTAGGTTTCATAAAGTTTTAGAAGGCTTTATGTCTAAGTTGGTTAAGTTTCATGAAGTACGTTCGAAACTATCTGAAACCTCATGAAACTCATGAAATTTAGATGAAACCCGGTGAACCTTGTCTATACTATTAGAATCCTTTCTAACGGTATACCATGCGCTAGCATGAATCCCTTGGCATTTGATCCATGCACGTTCGCATTAGCCTTTGAGCTGACCACAAAGTTTAGGTTCTCGGTTCGGTCCATGTAGAGGTGTGGGAGGTGCTGACACCTCTAGCAAATCTAACCATCCATGAATTAGGGACACTAATGCCTTTTAACTTCTTTCTACTGTAGAGAATGAATCAGCCACGAGGCACACGACTCCATGTCATCCACAGCGGTTGAAGCAAAAAAGAAAAAAAGGGGATCGATCGAACTTGTCGGCCGTCCCGTCCGGATGACAATGGTGGAGGAAATCTCGGCGATTTGGCCCCCGTCCAGCGCAAGTGCTGCTTGTCGCCAGTAGCCAACCACGGGCTATAATCTCAGCGAGTCGGCCTCGTCGTACACAGGGGCGGCTCCTTGTCAATCATCCGAGTGACCAGGCGACAGTAATCCCAACAATTTGGGCCCCATCTGGCGCACCTGCTGCTTGTCTCTCGTCGCCGACCATGGGTTGTAATATCAGCGAGTCGGCCTCATCGTACACAGAGGCAGCTCCTTGTTGGCCCTCCTGTCCGAGTGAGCACGGCGGCGATAATCTCAGCGATTTGGCCCCCATTAAGCGAACCTGCTACCCATCGCGCATTGTCGATTAGCAAGACGGTGAATTCTTCTACTAATATTCAATACTAATTCACTATTACTTTTTCTACCAAGACGATGAGGATCGCAACCTGAATTGCTTGAGCTCCTATCAGGAGTAAAAGGCCTTGTGCTGTTATCGATTGGTTCTCTACCAATTGTCTGAGCAGCTAGAAAATTAGTATTAGGTGGCACGAGCGGACAATATGGGCGACATCCTCAGCGGAGGAGCCTACGACGGCGGCCTCCGATGTGAGGCGGCGGAGCCGAGGAGGAAACTCTGCAATGCTTGTAGCAGAGCCGCGGCGTCGGAGCTCAGCTAGGAGGAGTGGAGGAATTGGACTCGTGGTGGGCGTGCAGGACAGCGAACTGCTTTTGCGTTGTAACTTGTACGACAACGAGTTCTAGGGGCAAAATTACTTCTTTGTCCACTTCGCTAGCACCACCCCTTCGCACCGCTCAGTGGCACCGGAGGTGTCAAGGCCACGACAACCATTGGATGGACTATATTTGACGGTTGAGAATAATCGAATGGACTAAACCAGAACTCCCTGTTTGGGTTGCATTAGGATTTTGGTAGAACATCCTAAGAGAGTGGATGTTTTCTTTCCTGCGAATTTCCACGGTTGCAGAGTGGACGACGGTGAGTCGACTGGCGGGCAAGGAGATTCAAAGGTCTTTTTTAGCTTATTGTTTCTCCTGAACAAATAAATGGGACGGGTTTTTCTGTTATTTTTTTGAAGCGGCTTATCGAGACAGTATTTTTGAAGTGACTTATCGGTATTCGGTTTGTTCGCATGAATACTCATACTAGAACCAAAAACCATCAGTTATAGCTAAAAACTATGAAAAGAACCCACCCGACGACGTTGATACTCTTCTTCTGCATCGATTGATGCCACCTAGCTCGCAGGGAGCTCGTTGCCGTCCTACCTCACCGCAACTTTTCTATTACTAGTAGGCAGCAAAATCTTGCTTCCAGATGCGTCACTGTTTTAGAAACCCCATGAATTGTTCCTAGTCATCTCGGTGCTCATGCGGTCATGCCAAGCGTCAACCAAGACAAAGTGGAAACTTCTCACCGCTCAACTTGTCTGAAATTACTTTGATCAAGTGTGGTTGGGCATGAAGATCCGATTCTTCTCAGAAACAGCTTCAAAATAGCTTTCCGATAAGCTTCGGCACATCAAACTCTTGAGACACATGGACCTGATATATTGCAACTTGAAAATGCTTCTTTATCTTTTGTTATCATCATAGATGTGTTTGGCTAAAGTAGTTTTGCTAGACCCACCTAGACCGACGATAGAAACTATCAAGATTTTCTCTCCATTAGTTTCTACTAGCTTCTCCTCATTCCTTACACATTGTTGGACGAGATTTTATAAAAGCGCTAATATAATCTCATGTGATAATTGTTGCATGTAATTTAGACTTAACCGGGTTGTTGGTTTAGTTGGTGGGTGCGCGTATGGTTCAGTTACCTCGTGTGTCTTTCTTTCTGTTGCTGCGAGGTGTGCGTCCGAGTCATAGGGGTTAAGACCGAAAAAACTAGATCATAGTGCTTAGTATTGGCTATAGCCAAAACGGTTTATGTTCAAGTTAATGTGTTGTGTATCGAGTGGAGAAATAATCGGAAAATTGCTCCAAAATACTCTGTCTCTGAACACATTCTGTTCTTCTCTGAACATTACTATTTATCTTCCAAAAATACAAAATCTGAGTGATTGCTTGGGTGTGTAGATCTTAGGCTTAATTCCAACACTTGGTATCAGAGCCTTTCGCGCCCAAGTATCCACGGTTCAAACTGATGGCCATCACCACATAGCAGGCAGCAAGGGAGAGCGGCGACGTGCCATTTCACTACCCAATGCTGACGACGATTAACTACACGTCATGGGCAATTAGGATGGAGGCCTTGATGGATGCCTAGGGAATCTGGGAGGCTATTGAACCACCAGTCGGAGTGGCTGTGGATGCAAGTAAGGACATGTCGGCCAAAGCATTTATCTTTCAGGCTGTGCCTGAAGATGTGCTCCTATAGGTTGCAAAGAAGAAATCGGCAAAGGAGATTTGGGATGCCTTGAAGACCAGATACTTAGGTGTCGATCGGGTGCAGAAAGCACAACTACAAACCCTGCAGAGTGAATTCCTGGCCTTGCACATGAAGGAAGGTGAGACGGTTGATGAGTTCGCCGGAAAACTCAGTGCCATGGCAAGTAAATATAGCTCCCTGGGTACTACTTAGGAGGAACCGGCGCTTGTCAATACTACTACAAAAGAGGCTAAACTGGACTCTTACATCACTAGGAACCGTCTGTGCTGCAAGTACCACAGACGGTTCCTAGGAATAACCGTCTGTGGTATTTTTCACAGACAGTTTTTAATACAAACTGTCTGTGAAGTATCACAGACAGTTCTAGATAAGAACCGTCTGTGATAATGGCAGACATCACAGACTGTTCTTATTAAGAATCGTCTGTGATACTTCACAGGCGGTTTGTATCAAAAACCATCTGTGATAATGAAGTTATCATAGACAGCTTGTATTAAAAACCGTCTGTGATATGTTTTCCACCTCACAATCCTCCAGAATTTCATAGTCTCCCGCTTGAGTCCGAATAGAATTCTATTCCGAGACAACTTTAGTAAAACAGGCATAACTTTTGCATACGGTGTCCGTTTTCGATGTTCTTGTACTCGTTGGAAAGCTAACGACGAGCCCGATCCAAAAATAAGCTAGTCACCCTCTAAGACCCTCAAGATTGTCCATCGTTAGCCCCAAATTTGCGTTACAAGTTTTTAGTTTCTATTTTTGCCCTTTTTCTTGGTCTTCCTTCAGAATTTGGATTTTGCTTCAACTGAAAAGTTGTAGATCTCATCGAAACCTTTCAAATGAGTATATATAAGCTATATAAAATTTTGCTATTTTATCTTTTCAGACTAGGTATTTATATTGCACCGGTATATAAAACTTTGTACTTTAATTCATAGACGGTTGGTATATAGAACTGTCTGTGATATTCATTCATCATAGACGATTCTAGCTACCAACCGTCTATGGTAGAGAGTATCACAGACGGCTTGTATGTAGAACCGTCTGTGATAATCTGACCGTTGGGCCCGTCGATCATCCCTAATCCAATCTTAGCCAATAGAAATCCATCAACCCTCACTCCACGGATCGTAGCTCCACCTCTCCATTCCCGCACCAAAAATTTTCGCACTCCTGCCTCTCCCTTCCCTATAAATAATCACCTAGACCCAGCCTCCTTACCGTTCTCCTCCTCCTTGACCCTTACCATAATAGCCCGCACGAAGCAAACGACGCACAAGTCCACAGGAGGCAAGACACTGCAGAAGCAACTAGCTACTAAGGCGATGCTCAATCAACGCTGACGATGGTGGGGGTCAAAGATATCTAGCTCGTGCGCTGCATCTGGGGGCGAAGAAGGCCTAGGCATAGATGATCTTTGCTTTTTCTCTGTTCTTGTTGTGGTAGCTAGATGGGTAATCTGCTCGTTGTTTTGGAATATTGTAATGGTAGGCTCTAATATTAATAAAAATAGAATGTGTATTGTGTTTCTTACTGTATTTGCTTATTTTCAGATGACATAGTTAACATTTCCTGAGGCTAGCTGAAAAAAGAAAAAAATAGATATAGAATGAACTATCACAGGCGATTTTGTGATATAAACCGTCTGTGAAGGATTATCACAGACGGCTCAAACCAAAAACTGTCTGTGATACTAGCACATCATAGATGGTTCTATCTACCAACTGTCTATGATGAAAAAAATATCACAGACGGTTCTAGTTACCAACCGTTTGTGATACTCATCCATTACAGACGGTTGGTAGTTAGAACCATCTTTGATGTGTGAGTATCACAGACGGTTTTTGATTCGAGCCGTTTGTGATAGTGTTCTTCACAGACGGTTCTAGTTACAAACCATCTGAGTTGTGATTATCACAGACGGCTCACAAACCGTCTGTGATATCCTCCGATTATCACTGACCCATAAATTTAAACGGTTCAAAAAATCGTCTGTGATGATGGTTTCTAACCGTCTGTGATGACCCTTTTTGTAGTAGTGCAAGAAACTTATTGATTTAGTCCTATCCAAGTTCTTTCAGTTGGTAGCTTCAATCGAACAGTAGTCAGACTTGGAGACAATGTCCTTCGAGGAGGCAATTGGGTGTTTGAAAGCCTACAAAGAACGTCTTCATCTCCGAGGCAACGTCGAAGGGCAGTTGCTCTTAACTCATGCCGAGTGGGAGGCACGACAGAGGGGCAAAGGTAGAGATTCATCATCAAATAATAGAGGGCATGGAGCTGGCAGGCAGGAATGGCGAGGCCATGGCAGAGGTCAAGGCCGAGGGCACGGCCGAGGCAAAGGTGACCAAAGCAACTCCACCACACCACATAAGGAAAACACGGGAAGTACTACCGGTGGAAGGAACAAGGGCCACATTAGGTGGTTTAATTGCGACAACTTTGGGCATTATGCCTCGAATGTAATAGTGGCAAGCGTAAGGAGGAAGAAGTTAATCTCACCCATACCCAAGAAGATGAACCTGCCCTATTACTGACTGTGTGCACACAACAGCCGAGTGACATGGTCTTGCTCAATGAAGATGAGATGGTGCTAGAGCAACATACCACTGGCATCAAAGGGAAAGATGGGATTTGGTACTTAGACAATGGTGCTAGTAACCATATGACGGGCAGGAGGTCTCATTTTGCTGAGCTTGATGAAAGTATTATTGGGCGGGTGCATTTTGGTGATGGATCAATAGTGCCAGGCTCAGTCCTGTTGGAGAGCAACAATGGCGAGCAATGGCTGATCACAGGAGTGTATTTCATCCTCAGCTTGCACACCTATATACTGAGCCTAGGACAGTTGACTGAGGACTGGTGTAAGGTTGTACTCTTTGGTAATTCTCCGTGGATGTATGATAAAGAAGGCTGACCGCTCATGAAGGTTTAGAAGTCAAGCAACCGGCTGGACATGATAGTTCTTCACACCACACACCTGTTTGCCTTGTAGTTAGTTTGGAAGAGGAGGCATGGTTATGGCATACTTAGTTGGGCCATTCGAACTTTCAGGCAATGAAGCACATAGTTGAAAATGAGATGGTCCGAGGAGTACCAAAGATTGATCATCCGACACAATTGTGTGAGGGCTGTCTACTAGCCAAGCAATGAAGAGTTCCACTCCCTTTGCAAGTAGAATACTGAGCTGGCAGTCCACTAGAGTTGGTCTATGTGAATTTGTGTGGCCCAATTACACCACAAACCATGGCTGGTAATCATTACTTCTTTCTTTTAGTTGATGATTACAACCGGTTTATGTGGGTGTATGTCGTCAAGTCCAAGGATGATGCCTTCAATGCTTTCAAGAAGTTCAAGGTGCAAGGCAGGGAATTCATACAAACTGAAAATGCTGAGAACCAACCAGGCAGGAGAGTTTGAATCTCAGTGTTTCACAGATTTTTGTGTAAGGGAAGGTGTGCTGTGGCAACTGGCTGTACCCTACACTCCACAACAAAATGGCGTGGTGGAACAACGCAACTGATCTATGCTTGCAACAACAAGGAGTCTTTCGAAAACCATGGCAATCCCTGGAAGTATGTGGGGAGAAGCAGTTCATCATGCAGTATATCTTCTCAATTGAGTGCCAACTAATGCTGTAAAAGGAGCTACACCATATGAAATCTTGAAAGGGAGGAAGCTGAACCTGACACATCTCACAATTTTCAAATGTACATCACATGTTAAGGTTCCATCTACTTAGTTGACAAAGCTGGCTGATAGGAGTAAGCCCATGGTGTATTTGGGAGTTGAGCCTGGGAGCAAGGCACATCGCCTTTTCGAACCTCATGTGGGGAGGCTGTGCGTAAGCCGAGACATGGTATTCGATGAGAAAAAGAAGTGGAGTTGGATGGAATTCACAGTAGTGACAACAACAGTAGTCTAGAATGGACCATGTTTACTGTAGAAGAACCTACAAGAGAAGATGATGGTACTAAAGGTGGCAACGTTTCAGTAGTTTTTGCAGGAGAAGGTGGGCCTAGAGGGACCAATTAAGTAAGGGCTATGGCTGTACATTCTATACCAGTTGGATTAAACCAGTTGACAACAACAATTACACATTCTGCATCTTCCAATACACTACAGACAGCTGAAAACAACCCAGTAAGTTGTGCCATACTTGACTCTTCCACCTATGATGCTACACTGATCAGGGGATTTAGATCTCTCACTGAGATTCATGAAGATACACATATGTTTGAAGTTGATCCTGACCATCTGCTCTTGATTGCTAAAGAATCGACCAATTTCAGAGAAGCAATATGTAACAAGGACCGGGAAGAAGCAATGAAAAGAGAGATTGAATCAATTGAAAATAACCAAATTTGGGAACTCACTGAACTTCCATCTGGACACAGGCCCATTGGCCTCAAGTGGGTCTTTAAGTTGAAGAGAGATGCCATCGGTGAGCTGATAAAGCACAAAGCAAGATTGGTAGCAAAAGGATATGTGCAAGAAAAAGGTGTGGACTATGATGAAGTGTTTGCCCCTATAGCAAGATTAGAAACAGTGAGAATATTACTGGTGTTGTCAGCCAGGGAAGGGTGGCATGTTCATCACCTCGACGTCAAGATGACATTTCTCAATGGAGAGCTGCAAGAAGATGTTTACGTGTCAAAACCAGAGGGATTCACTGTAGTTGGGAAGGAACATTTGGTGTACAAGCCATCAAAGGCCTTGTATGGATTGCGGCAGGCTCCAAGTGCATGGAATACTCGACTTGACAAATCAATGCAAGAGTTTAGTTTCCAGAAGTGTCCCCAAGAGCAGGCCGTATACAAGCGTTAAACAGGTAGCAAATTGCTCATTGTTGGTGTGTATGTTGATGACTTGCTTATGACAGGAACATGTGAAGAGGATATTCACATGTTCAAGGAACAAATGGAGAAAGAGTTTGAAATGAGTGACCTTGGAACTCTTTCTTACTACCTTGGAATTCAAGTGCAATAGGACAGAAATGGAATCACATTAAAGCAAGCTGGATATGCTAAGAAGATACTGCAGCAAGCAAGCATGTGGGATTGTAATCCTTCGAAATATCCAATAGAGCCGAAGTTGCAGCTAACTAAAGATGAAGAGGGGACATCCGTGGATGTAACTGAGTATTGGAGCCTTATTGGTAGCCTCCGTTACTTGATCCATACCAGACTAGACCTTAGTTATGCCATGGGAATGGTTAGCAAGTACATGGAGTCACCAAAGCAAAGCCATCTCCAAGCAGTAAAGCAAATCTTGAGGTATGTCAAGGGAACAACCCATTATGACATTGCTTACTGCAGGGGAGGTGATAGGCTACAGTGAAAGTGATCTTGCCGGTGATCTAGATGAGAGGAAGAGTACTACCGGGAAGGTGTTGTATTTTGCTGGAGGATCTGTAGCTTTGTGTTCTCAGAAGCAAAAAACGGTGGCGATGTCCTCATGTGAGTCAAAGTTCATGGCTACAATGGCCGCAGCATACCAGGCTGTGTGGTTATGGAGTTTATTGAGTGATCTGATAGGACAAAAACCGAAGGAAGTATTGTTGCGAGTTGACAACAAATCGGCAATAGCACTCATGAAGAATCCAATCTTTCATGGAAGAAGGAAACACATAGATATGCAGTTCCATTTCATTCGAGATTGTATTGAACAGGGGTTGGTATCTATGGAGCATGTGAGCAGTGAAAGGTAGTATGCAGATATCCTAACTAAAGCATTGCCAAGGGTGAAATTTGCTAAGATGCGGGAGCTACTGGGTGTCAGAGATCTTGCTATTTAAGTCAGGATTAGGGGGGGGTGAATGTTGCATGTAATCTAGACTTAACCGGGTTGTTGGTTCAGTCGGTGGGTGTGCGTATGGTTCAGTTAGCCCGTGCGTCTTTCTTTCTGTTGCTGCAAGGTGTGCGTCCGAGTCGTAGGGGTTAAGGCTGGAAAAACCAGATCGTAGTGCTTAGTATTAGCTATAGCCAAAATGGTTTATGTTCAAGTTGCTGTATTGTGTATCGAGTGGAGAAATAATCTGAAAATTGCCCCCAAAATACTCTGTGAAGACATTTTGTTCTTCTCTAAACGTTACTGTTCATCTTTCAAAAATACAAAATCTGAGCGATTTCTTGGGCGTGTAGATCCTAGGCTCAATTCCACCAATAATACACACAAAATACAAATTCAAATATTTGTGTTTGCTATCCAAGAATTAAAGGAAATGGCCTATGCATGCCATGGAACCACTAGTACTGTTCCATGGAGGCATGCTCACGTGCTAGCTAGCTACCGTCCTTGAGTTGATGACATGCACGCATGGTTATCTCACTTAATTGGATGGTACAACTTAGGTCGAACATGCTAAAAAGTGCTGAGTGCTGTGCCTTCTAGCTGATTGCGAGAGAGATTGAGATACTAAAGGACACTTGTATTGAAAAATCACTCTATTTAAAACAGTTTCTACGGTGACTCCTACAGACATCTTACCTTCAGAAACCACTCTAAAAAAACCTGACTCTCAGTGGCTCTACTCACGTACGCAGCTGCATGCTGCATCTTGCATGTAGATCCTAAAGCTGTACGCACATACGTATGTCTCTTGAGTAATATGCAGGTACATATTTCGAACACTTGTATTCAAGCATAGCTACAGCTGGGGGCACAAGGCGGTCTGTGGCGGTGCATATGCGCCCAGGCGCCACCGATCCGACGCGCAGCCGGCCGGAATCAAGTCGAGTCCATGCATACAGGCAAGATAGAAAGGCTTGCTCATTGAGCACGCCTTCAGATTACAGATAAGTCTCAACGCGTAGCTGTTTCCTGATATCACGCATGTTGAGCAGTTTCTACGCTCGCACGCGACGTCGAACCCTAGCTCAAGAAGGTGAGGGAGGCGGCAGTGGGATTTGCGTGAGAGTGGTGGAGAGCAAGGGAGGCTCGAGCAGCCTTTTATAGGTGGTGGAGGGGAGACCAGCATCGTGGAGTCTCGAGCGGCGGTGAGGCAGCCATGCGAGTGACGCCGACTTTGACGTGGCTACAGAGCAAGGCAGCATGACCGAAGCTCACCACAGTGGTGCTGAAAGATGTCGAGGACCACAGATTATTGGTGCGTGGGAGAGGTTGTCCAAATGGTGCACTCCTTGGCCCAGCGGTCGCATGAGGCAGAGCAGAAGATGAGGTGGAGCTTGGTCGGGCGCTGAAGCAGAGGCCGAGGTGGCAAACTACGGTCGAGCAAGAGGGGTCAATGAGAGAATAGGGGAGTTGCGCGAGGGACGAGGCTGCGTAGAGGTCTGAGCGGCCTCGTCGTCCTTCGGTTGAGCGGGAGAGAGAGCGTGGTTCACCGATGAGCTGACGTGCATGCAAGGCGCTGGACCACAGTCAATCTATGCACACACGAGGAAGGCGAGAACGAGGTGCTATCGCGGTAGAGCAGTCTTCGGCCTGGCTGTCTCACGGTAGTGAAACGGAAGGCGAGGTGCTGCCGTGGCAGAGCGCTGGCAGGGGAACTAAAGACGAGGCTGGACACTGCTGGACGTGGCAGCGCACTGATAATGAGGCGATCACCACTGAAGAAGAGGCAGTCGCCGCTGAAGAAAAGGCTGTCGCCGTCCTTCTCTGGGTCAACGAGACAGCAGGCTGGCGGGGGGGGGGGGGGGGGGGGAGAAAGGAAGAAGAGGGAGGAGGAGATGGGTGGAGGAAACAGCTGTGAAGATAGGAAGGTTGGAGAAGGTGATAAGCTTTGCAAATTTTTTTGAATTCCCAACAAATTTTGAGTGGCATTTAGATAATTAGATTTAAATTCTTTGAAATTGAAATTAGATTTTGAAAATTTTGCATTAGCACAAAAGCTTCCCAAAAAATGGGATGTTACAGATCCCATTCCCCTTAAACAAAAAGGGGAAGTCTATTCTAAGCTGGTCCTCATGCTCCCTGGTTACTTCTTGCTCTAAGTGGTTGCTCTATTAGACTTTGCAAAGGCGGATGGTCTGGTGTCTTGTCTGTTTCTCCATGGTATCGAGGATCTTGATTGGATGTTCTGGGTAAGATAGGTCTTTTTGGAGCTCGATGGTCTCAACTGGGGTTTGCTCTTCGGGAACTCTGAGACAATTCTTGAGTTGAGAGATGTGGAACACATTGTGCACTTCTGATAGACTTGCAGGTAGCTCCAATCGGTAGGCAACTTCTCCGTACTTGGTGATGATAGGGAATGACCCTATGTATCTTGGCGCAACCTTGCCTTTCACCTTGAATCTTTAGATTCCTCCGAGGGGTGACACCTTGAGGTAAACATGATCCCTGACTCGGAAAGGTAATTCTCTGCGACGGTTGTTAGCATAGCTCTTTTGCCTAGGCTGAGCAGCCTATAGGCGATCTCTAATCAATAGGACTTTCTCTTCTGCCTGCTTCAGAGTATCTGGTCCAAAGATATATCCTTCTTCTGCTTCTAACCAGCGCAGAGGGGTTCTACACTTCCGGTCGTAAAGAGCCTCGAAAGGGGACATCTTGAGGCTTGATTGATAACTATTGTTGTAGGAGAATTCTGCATAGGGTAAACATCTCTCCCAGTCTGCAGCGAACTCTAGAATCTGGTTTATTCTTTCAGTTTGCCCATCTATTTGGGGGTGATATGCGGTGTTGAAGGTAAGGTGGGTTCCATGGGCATCATGCAGACTAGACCAGAAATGCGAGGTGAACTGGGAACCTCAATCTGAGACTATTCTCTTGGGCACACCATGTAGACATACAATGCAGGCCATGTATAACTCAACTAGTTTATCTCCCTTGTAGGTGGTCTTTATAGGGATAAAATGGGCAACCTTGGTCAATATATTGACTATCACCCACATGGAATCATATCCCGACTTGGTGCGGGGTAAGCCAGTTATGAAATCCATTCTAACTTCCTCCCACTTCCATAGGGAATTTGTAGGGGTTGAAGTAGTCCAGTAGGTCTCTGATATTCAGCTTTGACCCGCTGGCATACATCGCAACAAGCCACATACTCAGCAATATCTCTCTTCATACGGGGCCACCAATATAAGGTCTTCATATCTTGATACATCTTGGTGCTGCCTGGATGTAGGGTGTAAGCCGAGTTATGGGCTTCCTTGAGTATCAAGCCCTTGAGATCCTTTTGATGGGGGAACAAAGGGGTGTTTCCCGTACCATAGGACTTCCCATTGATCTTCTACCATCTTGGGGGCTTTTCCCTTGGCTATGAGGTGCTTAAACCTCTGGACTCCAGGATGTCCTTTCTGAGCTGCTATAATTTGCTCCTCAAGAGTTGGGTGTACTTCCATGGCAACTAGGGTACCATGCTCTACAAACCCTAGGTTAAGGGCTTCAAGTTGCTTGTAGAGTTCTGGTTGAAATTCTTACACCATAAGGTTGTTGCAGTGGAGCTTGCGACTTAAGGCATCGACCACTACATTAGCTTTCCCTAGGTGATAATGACATCCAGATCGTAGTCCTCGATTAACTCTATAGCCATCTTCTTTGTCTAAGGTTGAGATCGGTTTGGGTGAAGATGTACTTGAGACTCTTATGGTCTGTGTATATATCACAATAATTCCCAATCAAGTAATGCCGCCAAATTTTTAGAGTGTGCACTACTGAGGCTAGCTCCAGGTTATGGGTTGGATAATTATCCTCATGGGGATGGAGTTGTCTGGATGCATAAGCCATAACTTTTCCTTCTTGCATAAGTACACAGCCAAGGCCTTAGTGTGATGCATCATAATATACTTCGAAATCCTTGTGTATATCTGGCAGGACTAACACAGAGGTTGAGGTCAGCTTTTTTTTCAGTTCTTGAAAACTCTTCTCACATACCTCTCTCCATTCATACTTCTTCTCTTTCTTGATCAAGTGTGTCATTGGCTTAGATATCTTGGAAAAACCTTCTATGAAGCGTTTGTAGTATCTAGTCAGACCCAGAAAATTACGCGCTTTAGTGACTGACGTGGGCTGCCTGCACTCTAGAACTGCCTCTACTTCGGAGGGGTCACTGCTACTGCCCTAGAGGATACAATGTTTCCAAGGAAACTAATATCGTGCAACCAGAAATCACACTTGCTGTACTTGGCATACAGCTGGTGTTCTTTGAGTGTCTCTAGGACTACTCGTAGATGTTCTGCATGTTCTTTGGTATTCTTAGAATAGATCAAAATGTCATCTATGAACATGACCACAAATTTATTCAAATATTTCATTAACACTTTGTTCTCAGGTTCATGAAATAGGCTGGGGCATTGGTTAAACTAAACGACATGACTGTATATTCAACAGGCCATACCGGGTGGTAACAACTGTCTTAAGGATATCTTCTGCCCTGATCTTGAGCAAATGGTATCCTGACCTTAAGTCTATCTTAGAGAAGATGGTAACTCTCGATAATTGGTCAAACAGGTCATCTATACGAGGCAAAGGATACTTGTTCTTGATGATTACATCATTGAGGGCTCTGTAGTCCACACATAATCTGATGGTGCCATCCTTCTTTTTAACAAAGAGTACTGGTGAACCCCAAGGGAATGAGCTGGGATTGATAAATTCTCTTTCTTGGAGGTCTTCAATTTGAGTTTTCAGTTCTTCAAGTTCATCTACTGCCATTCGATATAGTCTCTTAGCGATTGGGGCAGTTCCTAGCTTCAGGTTGATCACAAATTCTATATCTCTATCTGGTGGCATGCCTGACATTTCTCCTGGAAAGACTTCTAGGTATTCTCGCACTACCAGTGTTTCTTCTAATGGCCTTTCTTCAAGTTGATGTATTGCGCGACCCAAGGAGGGGCGATCCATACTAACCTTTGTTGCAAGCCCAGGATACTTGGTGAGTATACCTTTTTATTAGCACAGTCTATCATACCCTAATATTTGGCTAACCGTCCATCCCTAGGATGATGTCCAAGGTTTGAGATTGCAATACCAAAAGGTCTGCTAGGAAACTAAAGTCTTCTATAGTGACTTCTACCTTGGGGCTCACTAGAGTAGCAGTTAAGGGTT
This sequence comes from Dendrocalamus latiflorus, assembly GCA_017311315.1. NCBI lineage: Eukaryota > Viridiplantae > Streptophyta > Magnoliopsida > Poales > Poaceae > Dendrocalamus > Dendrocalamus latiflorus. The sequence goes on from CM029636.1 coordinate 23,453,794, forward strand.
CTCTTGGTGAGCTAAGTAATGCAGGTCTCTTTAGTCTAAAGGTTGGTAGCTTAACTTTTTCAACAAACTTCCCATAAATAGAAGAAAGTGAAGGCCCGGAATCAAACAGTACTTGAGCCGGTACTGACTTAACAGAGAACGTACCCTTGAGTACTCCGGAGGCATCCTGGGCATCTTCTGTAGTGACATGGTTGACATGGCCCTGGTTTGGAGTCGATGCCATTCGTGAAGCTTGAGGTGTTTGATAGCCTTTGCTTGATGCTGAAGATTGGCCTTGGGATAGGGTGACTCCCAAATTGAACTTCACCAGGGTGACTTAGCGGTCTGGGCATTTGTTGGCAAAATGCCCTTTTGCTCCGCAGTTGAAGCAGTGGAGATTTGTTGTTGGATTGGTCGAGGAAGATTGTCATATTGGGCAGGGCACATGAATCACACTTCCATTGGAGCACGGTGCTTGAACTGGAGCCTTGGGCGCTGATGTTGCCACTTGGTGGAAGGAGGGGTTGCCCTGGTACACTGGCTTAGATAGGAAACTGCCCTGGGGTCTTTGAGCTGTCCACTTCCTTTTACGGCTGGCTTCTAGGATTCTCCTTTCATTTTCTAGGACGAGGGCCTTGTTAACCAAGTGGTGGAAGCTAGGATGATCGTGTCGAATCAGTTGTACCCTCATCTCTTAATGCATCCCTTCCAAGAAACGATCACCCTTCTCTTCTTAATCAGCCACATCCTTTGGGGCGTAGCGAGCTAGTTGATTGAATTGTGTGAGGTACTCACTAACAGACATACTTCCCTACTTCAAGTTTCGAAACTCATTCTTCTTCATCCTCATGATGCCTGTTGGCACAAAGTTTTGTTGGAAGGCAACCTTGAATTTAGCCCAGGTGATGATAGACTTGACTGGTGCCATCTCCTCTTCTTCCTCAGCATTATCATCTTCAGTTGCTTTTTCCTCTTGCTGACCTCCTTGCTGAGCGCCAGCTACTGGGGTCTCTTCTCCTACCTCTACTTCCTCTTTTTCTTCTGAGTCATTGCCTAGGGGACTCTCTTTTCCATGGCAGGCAAGGTAGTTTTCCCACCATGCTGCCGCAGCACCCTTGAGCTGGTGGGTTGCGAAGTCCACCTTATCTTCTTCAGTGCAATGAGCAAGTCTGAGCTTCTTCTTTGTATCACATAGCCAATATTCTGCTTCTAGAGACTCATTGGTTGAGAAGAAGGTCAATGGTCTGGTCCTCAAGAAATTAGTTAGCTTTGAGTTGCGGCTGGCTATCCCTGCTTGTTGACTGGTAAACATTGCATGGAGGATTTGTGTTTGTTGCACCATCACTTGTGCCATGGTCGGGGGTCTCGGTGGTGGTGGCGGCAGGTTCTGACCATGGCCATGGCCTCTCCCACGAGCTAGGGTTCCTGGAGTTCGACCTTCTCCACGGGCTGGGGTTCCTGAAGCTTGACCCCTACCATAGGCAACAGCTTTCCTGGGCATCATCTGGAAACAACTAAGTATTTTTATGGCCAGAAAAGAGGGAGAAAACATATATGAGGTTTCACTAGCCCTCTACTAGCATAGCAGAAAAAACCAATTTAAACAAGACAAGCAATGCAATGAAAAGCATAGGGCCTAAGATAGTTCATTACAATAGGGGCTAAGTGTTATATGACTACTAGACATGGCATATAGGCTACATCAAGTCATGAAACTAGATACACAATGTCTACTGAGCTGGGTACAAACGGGGTACAACTGGAGAGAAGTGCTTGCAATCCAAATGACTGCGTAGCAAGCAATGCTGCCTAACCTACAACAGAATACTCCTCTAGGGAGTGGCTCTGGCCACAGAAGATGCAGTACCCTTGGGAGCGGGAACAGGAACGGCTCTAACTAATGTTGGGAGACCAGGAGCGAGAACGGGAACGGGAGGGGCTTGAGATACCACTAGGAGACTAGGGGCAAGAATGGGAATGGGAGAGACAACATTCCCTGCTGGGTCCTCTGAGGTCGTTCTTGGGTGGTGGGCGTGTGCTCTTGCGCGCTGTGAGCAAGGTGCGGGGTCCTTGGCACTGAGTCGGTGCTCGGATTGGTGCTGGTGCTGGCACTGATGCTTCGACTAGTGCTGGCACTGGTGTTGGTGCTTATACTGATGGTGGCAAAGGCAAGGGTGCACGGCCATAGACCGAAGGCACTCTAGCCTGGCCTCAATGGCAATCCTCTCGCGCTCTGTCTCCTGGAGGACAGCCTGGCAGTGGGTGAGTTGGGCGCAGAGGATGTCCGAGTGCTCGTAGTTGGAAGTCAGGAGCGTCCGCAGCTGCCCAATCTCCTGTAGAGCATGGGCGTAGGTGACTACCATCGCCTGTGTCAGCTGGATTTGGTGCGACAACCAGGGGTTGTCCACCCTGGCATCAAGGCGCTCTGGAAGATACTCCCCCTGGTGGATGTGAGGGAAGTGGGAGAAAGGGGACTATCGCAGCCTCTCCTCATGCACTTGGCATAGGTGGGCTGCTGCTAGATGCGCCGTGTCCTGGATGGTCCGAGAGGTGCGTCCTGGGGCCTAGCTGGGATGTTGTGGGAGTTGAGCTCCTTGTCCCGCGCATAGAGGAAAACCTCCATGGTCCACAAGTCTTGGTTTTGGACCCGGGTCCTCCTGCCCCTGAAGATGGGCTGGTGACTGTACCCTAGGTAATGCAAAAGCTATCGCAGGAGTTTAACAAACTCCCCGTTGTCCTCTCCATGGGAGAAGTGATCCCACGGACCGATTGACGAAGCTCCAACCATCTAAAATTTTGAACACAAAGAGGTTAGAACAGGTGAAATACAAAAAGGGAGTATAGAAGAATAAGGGACTAAGAGTGTTAAGTAAAGCAAGTAGTACACTATATTTTGCCAAAGTTTTTCTTAGTTCTTAAAAATAGGACTTAGACCTTAGAACGCGACTAGTCTAACTAAAGTTTCTACAACCGTATGCTCTGATACCAGCCCTATTGGACCCCAGGTTTTACCAACCCGAAATCCTATGCGATTTTACCGCACTATTCCCTAGATCAGTAGATAGTGCTCACAGATATATTGCTGGATCATTTCATACACGACAAATACCACACCATTACAATACCAGAGTTCAAATAGATCGCGTCGGGTCGAGTTTACAATAGGGCTGTCAGGCCAAATGTTTACATTATGTAAAGTGCAGAAGCCAAAGCGTAGACAAACATGGTAGGGCACAACCCACCATAGGCAAGTGCAGGATCGAAAATGGCAACAGAGGGGGGGGGGGTGTGAATGGTGCCTCTTTAAAAATTAGCCCCTAAAGTATCCACTAAAAATCTCCTCTCCGATAGATATGAAATCTATGAAGAAAAGAGATAAAAACTCACTGGCAAAACAGAGAACTCAACCAGCAAGTGAATCCAAGAGAAAACCACAGACAAGAGAGCCAACTGAAACCAAATCCTGTGAGCAAGAATTTGAACCCGGTCTGACCGCTATTGAGAGAGCGGTCTAACCGCTTGGCCCTTGCCGGTCTGACTGCCTGGCCCTTGCCGGTATGATCGCCAGGCCCTTGCCGGTCTGACCGCCTAGGAGGCACCGGTCTGACCGCTCGGCAGGTGCCGATCTGACCACCGTGGGGTGGCCGGTTTGACCGCCATGGACACACTGGTCAGACCGGGCCAAACCCTAGCGGTCTGATCGGTGGCCTGTAAACAGAGCAGCGGCTGCGACTAAAACTCTGCATTGCATAGTATTTACAGAGAATGCAGTTTACAGGGAAATTACTAAGAGTTCTGCAGCCCTTCTTGGATCAAATGAACTGCACTACACTCTAAACAGCAAGGAGACCACAAGAATCAAAATATTTCATCTACAGAGCAAGGATTCAAGATTTTAGCTAGAATCTGAAGAATACCCTGAGATATGAGACCAAAAGTTGAATGTCTAGTCATTCTCATGTCCATTGACCATGAACCTTTGCAATTCAGCTGGAGAAGGTCTCACAACTAGAAATCATAGCATTAGAGCAAACATTCTACTGGAAAATCAGAAAGCCCATGGATGCCCTGACACCTAACCCTAAAAATTCAGAACAGAGGAAATGAGGAGTATGAGTGAAAAGAGAGATTCTTTGATTCTTCCATTGGGCTCTTGGGAATCTATCTGACCAAATGGTCTTGAGGCATATTCTCATCACAGAGCAAACTCATTTTGCATTCTACAACCAAAGAATCACTCAAAAGACAGAGAAAGCAGAAGACAGCACACTGAAGCAGAAAAACAACAGAGAGCAGAAAACAAGCTGAGATTCTCAAATGGATTTATTTCCATGAAGGATTACACAGGAGATACAACCAACTACGTCCCCATACGCAATTAAAAAAAGGGAAACACACTACATGATTCTCTCCAGAGCTCACATACTCAAGAACTCACGCAGTGTACACTTGAGAACTCTCTCCAGAACTCACTCCTCTTGCTTGAGCTCTCTCTACTGGAATGCCTACTTTCTCCACTTTCTTGCCATCCCCCTTTTAACAGCCAGCACTCACACCAAAAGGGTAATTCAAGAAGTGGCATACAAAACACACTCCATGCCTCACACACACTTGAGGCAAAAGTCAAAACCCTTTCTAGGAAATGGAGGGAAATCACCCACTTGAGTCAAATCTCCAATTTTCCCTCAAGCACCTTCCCGGAAGCTTCCCGCAACCGGTACCTTGACCGTCTGGACCTCAACTCCTCCCTAAGTCTAGTCCGGTCCGCTCCTCTGCACACGACTGCACCCAGCATCCTGATCGTTTGGACCTCCGACTCCTCCCTGAGCCTAGTCCTGATCCACTCGCCGCTGCCCCGTCGTGTCCACCTGACACCGACCAAGACCCCCGACTCTACCTGAGCCTAGTCCTAGTATGTTCCGTCGCACACGACCGCAACCGACCTCCAACCGTCTGGACCTCTGACTCCTCCCTGAGCCTAGTCCCGGTCTGCTCGTCGTCGCCCGTCGTGTCCTCCACCGGTAGCTCCAACTCTGGTTCCTCGTCTCCCGACTCGCAACCACCTCACCAGCCTCGGTCATCTTCGGCATCACCGACCATCTGGACCTCAACACCTCCTGTGCCTAGTCCCGATCCTCCTCGCCTCACCATGACCTAGCTTCGAAGTCCTGTAGTCACACAGACAAGTAAACCGTCACATAGCACCGCACGAAATAGCATATCAACAATAGCATAAGTAAAAGGTACTCAACCCTAGAATACCCAAAATAAACTCAAACTCACTAACACAATCGTCAATTACTCATCACAAACATGGGGATACCTCTACATGGTCTCTCAGCAAGCAACTGAGACAATTTAGGTGCCACCAATATTGGCCAGAGATCTGACTAATATTGGAACCACCCACAAGTTAGCCTGGGCAGCTAGACTGAGGTGAGAGGCAAGACTACTAAAGGTTACTCTAGTTTCCACCATCTACATCGCCTCCATCGCTCGGGTCCTCATAGTAGACATAGTGGCCTTGGTTCACGGACTCTGAAAGGGAGGGGGGTTAAGAGCGAAGGTGGGCACAACCAACTGTGCTCTGCGAGCAAACACATAGAATGCACGTAATTATAGATGCAAGGCTAAACAAGGATGGCCCGAGTTCCTTTATTTGCTTAAAGCGACATTTGCAATAACCATAACTAAGATTCCTATAACTTAGCATTTTACAAACATGTCTCAAAGAGTTTGAAATTGTGCAGAATTTATAGCGGTGTAGGTTTCATCCATCGATTACATGGTTCCATCCACCTATGCTAGGTTTTGATCATTAGGTTATTTCCACCTTATCAACAACGCTGGAGTACGTCTCTCTAAGAAAATTTCCAAAGTCAGGTTTACATCTGCTTGCTAGTTTTCTTCCCACCCACACAGGTTTTGAAATAGAACTAACTCGAGTAAGATCCCATGTCCACCCTTGATCGTGACCACGACTATTCGTATAGTTTATACCCTGTAGAGACTATACATCTTTACCCACAAGAGACAATCAACTCGACGGCCTACGTAATTCCTTAGTCACACAGATTGAGAGATCATCACGAGGCCTTTACAATACCTCACCTCAATGTCATTTCACCCTTATGGAGAACCACCAGAGGTGTTCCCCATAAGATAGTGCAGGAAGTCATACCCTAACAACATAGCACAGCAGGACCATAGCTTTTCCTCACTGCTAGAGAAACAGGTACACATCACCTTCATACGGTGTCCTATTCATGCTGGATTTTTTAGTCCGCACATGCACGGCTTCACTCCCCCACCTGTGAAATGACCCTGAGGCGCAGTAAATTATTCAACCAAGCCTACACTTTGCTAGCTTGTGGTAGTACTGTTTTACATGGGGAGGTCATCACAGGATTAAGTCCTTAATTTGTCCAGGTGGTGTATACCACAAACTGTAGATTCTCGTATTACATCCACACCAACCTCTCTTACCATCTGCCCAGACAGATATAGCAAAGTTTTAGGGTTTCAAGAAGTATAAACTAAGTTATCACAAATTACCAGCCACTTACATCCCGTGACTGTCCCAAACCAGTTTTCATGTTTAGAGATTGATGATCAGGGCAAGCTAGTGCCCTGGACTCTAGACAAAACCTTTGCACATCATTTAATTTGACTTATAGCTATCGAGATTAATGGTATTACCTAGGGTGACAAGGTTCATGGATATTCAAGTGTTAAGGGATGGGGTATTATATTACTAGATTGATAAGCGGGGTTTCAGCTACTTTATGAGTAACATATGTTTGCATATAAAGTAAACACATGCAGTTTTGATAATTTAAACAAACATAATTTCACATGAAATATAGGCTCAAAATGATCAAATTATTGACTCACTTGGATCAAAAGCTTGGGGGTCTTGTGCTGCTTCAATCAGGGGCTCGTTCGCAGCTTCGAGCTCTACTTGAGAGAACGTACTCGAAAATAAACGCAGATGAGCAAAAGCAAATAAATAACAAATAAAAATTCAACTGAACTCAAAATTGAAAAAATCTGCATCAAAAAATAGATCTTGATTTTACAAAAATTTAGAAACAAGTTTCGTTAACTTCAGAGCTACGATGAGAGAGAACGAGCTCCTCAAAGATTTATTCTCAGGAAAAATCCCCAAAATCAAAAGAGGAGAGAGGGATATCTCTCTGACAGGTGGGGCCCAGTATAAAAAATTTCTAAAATATTTCTAGCTTCTGTGAATGAAATGTGGTCCCACTAGTCATTAAGTAAATTAACCAGGCACTAAGTATGATAATTAAGCATTAATTAATCGACACTTAGTCAGCTAATTACCAATGCTACAGTGGCCTTCTCTTTTGGCCGGTGGGAGGCAATGCTCGCCACTAGCAAGGGTGGCCACGATGGCTCAGTGACATTAGGAAAATAGAATACCTGGCCTTGCGCACACCCCTGGGAGAAGCGGTGCGGCTCAAATTGGCCTGACAGCTGTTGGCAACGAGGCTCAGCGGTGGCCGAAACAGGGGATGGCGCAAACTGATGAAGCAATGCATTAAAACCCAATTAACTAGCATGGGGGCATCTATGAGTGATTTCAAACTCACCCAAGGCTTTGGCACTGGTTGGGGTGGAGTTGGAGGGGTTGGCGACAGAGATGGCCTCGGCAGCGATGCAGGTGACGATGTCAGCTCGCCAGAGGAGGGGAGGGAGATCGACAAGGTTGGATTTGACCGCAGGATGTTCCGGAGAAGCTCCTCAAGTGGTCAATTGGTTGGAGAAGCGGTGGAGCGACAGGGCGGTGTGGTCTGGAGCTGGAGAAGAATGCGCTCACCGACGACCTACAGATGGAGAGGGAAAAATTAGATGAGGGAGGAGGGAGAATGAGTGATGGTGAAGTTAGGGAGAAGCTCAAGAAAGTCCCGACGTCCACCGAGGTGAGCTGGCAATGGAGACTGTCGGTGGAAGAGCTTGTGGTAGAGGAGGCGTGAGCTCAAGAATGTGAGGGAGATGGCAGTAGGATTTGAGTGAAAAGTGGTGGAGAGTAAGGGATGATCGAGCAGCCTTTTATAGGTGGTGAAGAGGAGACCGACGTCGTGGAGTCTTGGGTGGCGGTGAGGTGGCCATGCGAGTGACGTCGACTTCAGCATGGCTACAGAGCAAGGCAACACAACTGAAGCTCACCACAGTGGCACTCAATGATGTTGAGGACTACGGATTGTCACTGCACGGGAGAGGTTGTCCCGACGGTGCACTCCTTGGTCCAATAGTCGTAGGAGGGCAGAGCGGAAGACTAGGTGGAGGGGAAGACAAGGTAGAGCTTGGTCGGGTGCTAAAGCGGAGGTCGGGGTGCCAAACTATGGCCGTGCAAGAGGGGTCAATGAGAGAACAGGTGAGCTGCACGAGGGACGAGGCTGCGCAGAGGTCCGAGCGGTGTCGCCATCCTTCGGCTGAGAGGGGGAGAGAGCGTTGTTTACCAATGAGCTAATGCGCATAGGGCACTGGATCACGATCGATCTGTGCACGCACGAGGAAGGCGGGGCCGAGGTGCTATCACGGCAGAGTAACCTTCGGCCCGGTGGTCTCACAGTAGTGCAACGAAAGGTGAGGCACTGTCGTGGTAGAGCGCTGGCAGGGGAACTGAAGACGCGGCTGGACACTACTAGACGCGGTAGCACACTAAAGACGAGGCCATTGCTACTGAAGATGAGGCAGTCACCGTCCTTCTCTGGGTCAACAAGACAACAGGCTAGCTGGGGGGAGAAAGGAAGAAGAGGGAGGAAGAGATGGGTGGAGGAAATGGTTGTGAAGACAGGAGGGTTGGAGAAGGTGATAAGGTTTATAAAATTTGGAATTCCCAACAAATTTTGAGTGGCATTCAGATAATTAGATTTAAATTCTTTAAAATTGAAATTAGATGTTGAAATTTTTTGCATTAGCACAAAAGCTTCCCAAAAAATGGGATCTTACACTTGTGTTATTTGTTTCCTACATACTTTTGTCCAACATGTTCTCTGCATTGATCTTCATTAGTAGTCTGCATTAAGTTGAATCCTTATTGGTAGTAACGTCCTGCATTAGTAGTTTGCATTAGGTGAACCTTTACTGGTGATTACGCACCATCAATTTGATGTAACAAACACCCTTGTATTCAGTTATATATAAATGGGAGAAAACCAGAAATGACGCAAGTGAGGTTACTGTAAGATCGAGGAACCCGACTAGAGAGGGGGATGAGGGTAATGCGAAAGTGTAAATCAATTTGGTTTAGCACAAATAAGATCTAAATCAACTAGGTTCACCTAAGTGTACCAACAATCTAAGTCTATGTCAAAAGTTTGTAATCCTAAGGTAACAAGCAATCAATCTAATTTTATAAATGTAAATTGATTGAATGTAAATTGAGAACAAGAGAACAAACCACAAGTGACACGGTTTCTTTTTACTGTGGTGTTCGGAGACTTGCTCGTCTCCCTAGTCCACATTGAGGTAAGCCCAAACTAATTGAACTGACTCCATGAATTAAGCCAAACATCTTAATTCCACTAGTGGTAGCTCTTTCCCGCTTCGGGTAGGTGAGCTCCAACCTTCACAACACGTCAGGTCTTCTCATAACCTTCTTTGACAAGATAACTATGCACAACACCTCCAACACCATCTAAGAGTTGATAACATCTAAGAGTAACAAGTTAAGCCCCTTACTTGACTCTCACCATGTGCGACAAATGCACAAGCTCAAGTAGATATGAAACCCACCTCTAGATGCCACATATGCAATTTAGAGCCTTTCTCCTTGTTCATAAGGTGCAACACATGCATAATTGAGAGGAGAACCTCACATTAGCTTAATGGAATGAAATTGAGTCAAGCAACCTTCCCTCCAACCAGCCACAAGGGGGGTATTTATACCCCACACAACGAAAATAGCTGTTGGGGACAAAAATAGGAAAACCGGTAGTATCACCGTTATCAGGCCTGTTGTAGGATCGAGGCCAACTGGGGGGGGGGGGTGAATAGGCAGTTCTAAAATTCATTTGGCTAAAATCAAGTTTATAATGTGAAAGTGCAAATCAAGTCGGTTCTACACAATTAAAGCCTAAATCCACTAAGTTCACCAAAATGTACAAACAACTTAATTCTATGTCATAGGTTTGCAATCTTAAGGTGACATGCATTCAAGTTAATTCTATGAATATACATTGCTTAAATGTAGATTGAGCACAAGAGAACAAACCGTAATTAACACATGATGTTTTACCATGGTGTTCGAAGACTTGCCGGTCTCCCCTAATCCATGTTGAGGTAAGCCCAGACGAATTGGGCCGGCTCTATGAATTAAGCCAAACACCTCAATCCCACAAGTGGTAGCACTTTCTCGCTCCGGGTAGGTAAGTTCCAACCTTCACAATATGCCAGGCCTTCTCACAGCTTCTATGAGAAGATCATCGGGCACGACCCCTCCAATGTCGTCTAGGAGTCGGCAACCTCCAAGAGTAACTTGTCAAGCCCCTTTCCTGACTCTCATCATGTGCAATGAATGCACAAGCTTAAGTGGACATGAAATCCACCTCTAGATGCAACACATGCAACAAGAGACATCTCTCCTTACTCACAATGTGCAACAAATGTATAATCAAGAGGAGAAGCTCACACTAGCTCAAGAGAATGAAATAGTGTAGGACCAAAATGGCGACAGAGGGGGGTGAATGTCGCTCGATTTAAAATCGCCCCCGAGAAATCGAACACTGATTTTTCAGAAAGATGCAAAACACAGCACCTCACAGAAAATTAAAATTAATTTCTCTGAAATTTGGAATGCATGCGACACCGAAAAATTCAGCATAAATCAGAGAGTAGCTAGTAAAAATTTCAGCTGAAAATAACGCATTTTGATCTGCATGCAAAATGGTCAAAGACAGCACTAAAATAAAAAGAAAGACAACTAAAGCATCTTTCAAGCATTCGGTACTGTAGCTACAGTAATTTCAGAGAATGGATGCGCTGCTGGAGATTGGCCGAACTGAAGAAAGCTGATTTTCAGAAAAATTGCCAAAAACAAGAGAAGGGAAGAAATGCTTCAAAAGCCCTTTAAGGCAAAACTTCAAGGGACTAAACTAAGCACATCTGAGGAGACAAACTACAAAGAATCCAACTGAAACCTTAGAAATTCAGATTAAGACCAAGAAACCTGAAAATTACAGAGAGCTTCAACAAATCTCGAAATACTCCTTCATCTTTGATTCTTTGGCAATGAAAATTTGCAAATAGCTAGTTAATAGCTCCTGGAATCTGTATGCCAAATATCAAGCCCACTTAAGAAGGAAATCCCAATTTGCAATAAACCCTAGAAACATGAAAACCTGAATGACAACAGAGGCCATACCAAAATTCAAGTTTCTCACATATCTTTGATTCTCAGGTTATGAAGCTTTAAGAGAATATTTGCAATAGCCCTATGGTCTCTCTGGATCCAATTTCAAGCCATCTTGCAAAGAAAATCGAAATCTATCTCAATACCCTAGAAATGACTGAAACTTCAGAGAAGAGAGCACAAACTCAAATTACTCCATGATCATAAGTCCATTGCTCATGAGGTTTTGCAGGTATGTTAGCAATATCAAATGGACCTTTCAGATCAAAAATCAAGCCAACTTCTCAAGGGAATCAAGAACAGTACCAAACCCTAGAATGGTAAAAACATGAACAGAGGTCCTCAAAATGCAAAACTGGAATTAAAGCTTTGTCTCTGGGATTCAAGCTGACTAAATGGTCTAAGATCACTAACCCATCACAGACCAACCCATTTTGGCCAATCCCAGCAAGCAAGAACTCAAAACTCACAAAATCAAGAAATCAAGAAATGAAGAACAGGAGCTACGAACAGAGAAGAAGGCAAACTTCAGATTCTCATTTCTTGAATCAAGAAGAAATACTGGGAGTCACGATACGCATGTACATTAGCACCAGGAATGATTACATGACTCTCAAATCCTCTCCAACCTCTCAAACCTCAACCATGAATGCTTGGAGAAGGAGACAACACTCTGTTCTATCACCACTCAAGAACACATCGTAGGGGACAACAGAGGGAGCACACTCTGCCTCTCCAACCACTAAAGACTAAAGGAAAACCACCTCCTAAAGCCTCTTTTGACTAGAGCTAACCCTAATTCCCTCCAAAATGCTCAAGTGGGCATGCAGCCCCTCAATCCTATTTATAGCCTCATGGCTAATGGGTCTCCGCCCCGTTACGCCTGCTAAATCCAACGGAGCCCGCTCCCGCTTGTGCAGCCTTGCGAAATTCCCGTTTCGCCCCTCCTGCACCTTCCGGGAAGCTTCCGCGCTCCTTGCCTCGCACGCCTCGCAACCACCTCGAGTCCACGTCGTCTTCGACACATCCCGACCGTTCTGACCTCAGCGCCACCTGTGCCTAGTCCGGTCCACCGTGTCTCGCCACAACTCCGCCTCGATGTTCTGCAGCCACACGGACAAGAAACACATCAAATAACACCGCTCGATACATGAAAGCGTAAATAGCATAAGCACATCATACTTACTCATGCCGAAGTCCAAACCTGTCGAATCATCTGAATATGCAACCTAATCCCATACGACCAGGAATGACCAAACCTGACCGAGTCCGTCGCACCACGCAACGACATGGTCCAAACCACTCAAACCAAACTCGACTAAACTAAAACAATGTCAATTACTCATCATCCACATGTGATCACTTCCACATGGTTCATCAATCTCCCCCTTGATGAGTATATTGACAAACCCCGAAAAAGCACAAAGAAGAGTTTGAGTTTGAAGAATCCAACATGGTCCAAAGAAAGAAGTGAAGCTAATTACCATGTCGACACAAAGATCACTAGAGCAACAAATGAAAGAGCAAATTGTTCTCCAACCAAAGCTCTAAAATGATCTCAACTAGCTTTTTCTTCTCTATTCTCCCCCTTTTGGCAATAAACACATCAAGGATGCAAAAGAGAGAATATGACCATGTCAAAGGATGAAATGGCTGAAGGTTGATTATTCTAAGCATTTAGAGCCATGAGAATTATCCATAATGACCATAATGAACTACACCAAGCCATAACTCAATAAAAGGCTATCTAGATCATGACAAGATATGTATATCCTAGCTAGAGCACATAGATGACGATCTGAAATGTAAGTGCATTATGTGAGCAAGTCAACTCATCAATTAGCAAAGTCCAGCTAGAGATATCCAAGGATGATGCAGGCCATGTCAATAAGCTAAACGGAGCTAAGAAGCTCAAATTGAGACCAAATAGAGTGCTATATGCTCAAGAATGAAACATTGGTTAACGTGCTGGGTTCTTGTTGTAGCTTAAGCAAATTGAGCACAAATGACATATTTTCTTTTGAAATGCATGGTTGTTGCCAACCAGATTTTTGTTTTATCATGTGCTAGATCTCAAGCCTTATGCGACCACTCCAAGCGAGAAGCTTAAGAAGATAGTCTAGGTCATCCAAAACTCCCCCTAAGTTCATGCCAAGTGCAATGGCAAGCCGTCTCATAGGAGAGAATTGGTGAAATCAGTTTTTTCGCACAAAAGAGATCTTTTTGCATTTTAATATGTTGTACTAACTCATGCATCATCAAAAGACTAAAATAGCTCAATCTAAGGCTTAATAGAGATTCAACGCTCAACCTAGCCTATTTGACATGGCATGGATCATAAAGGGATCGCTAAAGCAAGACTAGACTCAAATGTGATCCTGACAAGTTTTAATTTAAGTGAAGCAATTTTAATTTACTTATCATGGCAAACGCTAGTCTACACATATGAAGGCATGATAAATCTAGCGCATAAAGCACAAATCATGGCAAGGTGTAGATCATTGTAAGCATGTCATAACAGGATAATAATCAAGGCTCAATGCAGCTATATTATAATGCTAAATGCTGAAGATGCAGAAAATCCAGCTCCCCCTCAACATTAGGTGCAGCTTTTAGATCAAGTTGAGTTATGTCAATATTAAGCTCCAGAAGCTCCCAAATGAACTCCCCCTGAACCAAAGCAATAAAATCGAGAAGCTGGCAAGAAAACAGCAAACAGGCAGTCCTTAAAGCATAGATAAGATATAGAGGCAACTATGGCTCAGACTGACCCTCATCTACCCCATGTGACTCTAGGACGATCAGCTGACCGTAAAACATACACTAGAGAGCAAACACGTACCCTGTCTATCCGAGGGTGGCCCAACCCTCGCTAGAACCTACAAGAAGTGAGTGAGCTCAATCTAGTGAGAAGAGAAACAGCTAATCCGGGAAGCACAAGATAAGAGTAAGAGTCTGAGCAGCTAGACAGGAAAACCACTCTAACCTATGCTAGAAGGACTAAACCCAAATGCACCCGTAATGCAATGCAATCAGAAGGAAGTAAGAGCATAATCAATATAGTAAAGCAGTAAAGCACAAACTCCCCCTCACAACAGCCCATAAGGACAAACTACCCCAAGATCTCCCCGCAGAGCTGAAAACCTCGAACTATCCAATGGCTTGGTGAAGATATCAGCCAACTGGTGGCCACTCTCCACAAACTGGAGCACTATGTCACCCTTCTCTACATGGTCTCTAAGGAAGTGATAGCGAATATCAATATGCTTGGTCCGGGAGTGCTGTACTGGGTTTTTAGCAATGTTAATAGCAGAAGTGTTATCACAAAAGAGTGGAACACTGTCAATAGTCAACCCAAAGTCCCGCAGGGTCGAGACCATCCAAAGCACCTGGCTGCAGCAACTGGCGGCAGCTACGTACTCGGCCTCTGCAGTGGACTGTGCAACACCGGACTGCTTCCTAGAGGACCAGGAAATGAGAGAAGTGCCAATGAATTGGCAAGTGCCAGATGTGCTCTTCCTATCTATCCTACAGCCGGCAAAGTCTGCATCCGAGAAGGCTCTCAAGGAAAGACAGGACGAGGAAGAGTACCAGATACCATAGTCAATGGTAGCTCGAAGGTACCGAAGAATGCGCTTCACCGCCTGGCGGTGAGAAACGCGAGGAGAAGCCTGAAACCGAGCACAAAGACACACAGCAAAGTGTATGTCCGGTCCTGAGGCAGTGAGATACAAGAGAGAGCCGATCATACTCCTATACTCCTTCTGATCAACTGGCTCGCCATCCTCATCTGGGTCGAGTGAAGCTGAGGTAGCCATTGGAGTGGACACTGGCTTACCATCACTCATATCGAAGCGCTTCAGGAGGTCTCGAGTGTACTTGCCTTGATGCAAGAAGGTACCCTCCTGAGTCTGCTTAATTTGGAAGCCAAGGAAGAAGCTCAACTCGCCCATCATGCTCATCTCAAACTCCGAGCTCATGACATCGGAAAACTGGGAAACGAGAGCATGCGAGGAGCCGCCAAAGATGATGTCATCGACATAGATCTGGACGAGCAGAAGGTCATTGCCAAGTCGGTGAATGAACAAGGTCTTGTCTACTCTACCCATCTCGAAACCATGACTCAACAAGTAGGACTTAAGCCTCTCATACCAAGCTCTCGGGGCCTGCTTAAGTCCATACAACGCTTTGGAAAGCTTGAAGACATGGTTAGGGTATTTGGGGTTTTCAAAACTAGGAGGCTGTCTGACATAGACTTCTTCCTCAATGAACCCATTAAGGAAGGCACTCTTGACGTCCATCTGGTACAGCTTGAAACCCTTAGAAGCTGCAAAGGCAAGCAGAATTCTAATGGCCTCAAGTCGAGCTACAGGGGCAAAGGTCTCCTCGAAATCCAGACCCTCAACCTGGGAGAACCCCTGAGCTACCAGTCTAGCCTTGTTTCGAATAACCACTCCATCCTCGCTCTGCTTGTTCTTGAACACCCACTTAGTTCCAATAATATTGTGACCTCGCGGGGGCTCAACAAGCGACCAGACCTTGTTTCTCTCGAAGTTTTCTAGCTCCTCATACATGGCATTGACCCAAGACTCATCAGAAAGAGCATGAGAAACATCCTTGGGCTCAAAGGAGGCAATGAAAGCAGAATGGAGACAGAATTGAGATAAGCCAGATTTTGAGCGGGTAACACGCTCGAACAGGTCTCCAATCATCTGCTCAGAAGGATGCCTTTTCTGGATATGTCGAGGAGGTCCAGGATGAGATGAAGAAGTGGCCTCTACCTCGTGAGCTGACGAGGTAGGAACAGAGCCACTAGCTCCAGAGGAAGCAGAAGGCATGGGCTGGTCACCTGGAGGTGCAGTGGAAGACGGCACCTCAAGGGGTGGATAAGGGACTGGATCGGGTAGATAACCCTCATCTCCATCGTCCTCGTCATCCACAAAGATGGTCTCAGACTGCTCTAAAGAACCTGAGATATCTGGCCTAGTCCCCGGACTGGCCTCGTCAAAGGTCACCTCACAGGTCTCAACCAATTTGCTAGACTCGCAGTTCCAGACCCTATAAGCCCGCGAAGAAGGCGAGTAACCTAGAAAGATCCCATCACAAGAACGTGACTCGAACTTGTCTAGGTTCCCGGACTTCAAAATAAAGCACTTGCAACCAAACACGCGAAAATGAGTGACACTGGGCTTTCGCCCATATCTCAGCTCATAAGAAGTACGGTGCAAGTGTGCCCTCAGAAAAACTCGATTTGAGACATGGCACGCGGTGGCTATAGCCTCAGCCCAAAACTTCCGCGGTGTAGAGTACTCATCAAGCATCGTCCTGGCCATCTCGACCAAGGTACGGTTCTTTCTTTCCACAACACCATTTTGCTGTGGGACGTGCGGAGAGGAGAACTGATGCTCTACACCTGTCTCACCACAGAAACTCTCGAAGTAGGAATTCTTGAACTCCGTGCCATTGTCACTGCGGATCGCTCGTAAGGCACCCGGGAGCTCAACAGAAAGCCTACTGAAAAGACCTCGGAAATGTGAAAACGTCTCATCCTTCGAGGCTAAGAAAAACACCCAAGAAAACCTCGAATAGTCATCGACCACGACAAGGACGTACCACTTCCCTCCTGCTGACTGCACTCGAGCTGGCCCAACAGTGTCCATGTGGAGCAGCTGTCCCGGTGCATCGGTCATCGTAACTGTGACCGGAGGATGAGAAGCGGCAACCATCTTGCCGTGCCGGCATGGAGCACAAACAAGATCTTTGACCATCTTGAATTTAGGCAGACCACGAATGAGATCGTGGCCGCTAACTCGGGTCAAATGGTCAAATCCAATATGACCAAGTCTCCTATGCCAGAAAGTCAGATCGCGGGACTCAGAAGCAACTAAACACCTGAGAGGATCACCAGAGGACTCAGAAAAATCAGCACGAAAGATCCTCCCAAAACGAGAAATCCCACAAACCAGACTACCCGAAGAATCAAGAATTTTGCAATTATTTTTCTTGAAACTCACCTCATAACCGTCATCGGTAAGCTGAGAAACCAAAAGCAAATTATACCGCAGCTTACTAACCAAGGCAACATCCCTCAAAAGAAATGAATCATTAACACGTACTGTACCTTTGGCGATGACATGCCCAGATGAAGCATCTCCGAAGGTGATCGTCTCATCACCTGGAGCACGGGCTAGGGAAGAGAACCAACGAGAGTCTCCGGTCATGTGCCGTGAGCACCCGGAGTCTACGAGCCAAACCTCTCCCTTCCCTGCCCGGCGAGCCTGAGTCAAACAGAGAGTAAACTCTCAGTACTGGGGTAAATCAAGAGTGATTTTGGCACCCAATACTGAACAACACGTCGAGCAGATGAAGTAGTCAAGCACGACTGACCTCTATCTACCCTACGCTCTCTGCCACTCACCAAGCCAGAAGGTCTACGTGTAGACCCGAAGCTGTTGCTGGGTCCGACTGCTACGGGAAAGCGAGTCGGCACACCGGCAACATGCTGATCGCGCCGCGGGTAGCTATCTCGATGGGGGAAACGAGATCTACCCTCAGGACGGCGGAAGTCACGACCAGGAGCAGCATGAGGACAAAAACCGGAAGACTCAGAAAAACCAAGTCCTCGATGCTGCCCAAACCCATCAAGAAAAGCAGTCCTAGATCTCGTGCTGGTCTCAGGTGCACCCAAGGTCTGGGGCTGACCCTGAATACGCCTAAGTGCCTCAGCACGGTCTCTACGCGCAATCCTGGCGCGCCTGAAGCATCTCTCGACCGAGTGCCCATCCTTCTGACAGAAGGTGCAGTGGTACTTCACCTTCTGAGAGGTGGAAGTAGCACCAAGAGGCTTCGCCTTCTGAGAGGCCGAAGCAGCAGGTGAAATCACCTTGCTGTCAGAAATCCCCTGAACAAAGCCCGCTGATTTGAATTTGACCTCATCAGATCTGGGCTCGACCTCGATCGCACCTCCCACTATGGGTCTGAGAATAGCAGGAGGATGCTTCCTCATATCCTCATAGAAATCATATCCTAGACCTTGATTGAACTTACAAATCTTGGATTGGTCTAGAATAAGATTAAGCTTCTTCTTGCCTCCTACAAATCTCTCGAGAGTGTTCATAAGATACTGACACTCCCGAAAGAGAGAGGTGCAAGAAGAGCAGGGAGAAGAGGGAACAGCAGGAGGTAAGGGAGCAGAAGAAGAACCAACAGTAGAGGAAAGAATGGCTTGTGCACGCACAGCCGACTCTGAGGGGACAGTCCTACTACTAGCAGGTTGGTTCGCGTCTCTAGGCGTCTCACCCTTACCCTGGGGCTTCTCCCCCACACCATCAATCACATCACAACCAGGTTGTGGCTTCTCTAGTAAGTCCTTAGTTAGCTTCACACATTTGTCATTCAATGCAACGAGTTCAAGTTTTAGTTTATCACAATTAATGCATGGTGAGCTAACAGGATCCTTAGTCGCATACTGAGCCATTTTCTTGTTGTTGTCAATCATTTCTTGAAACTGTTTTGAGACAGATTCAAGTTCAGCAGTTAACTTGGGATAGTTCAAACATGAATCAATAGGCTCAAGTAAAGAAGCTTGTAGTTCAGCAATTTTATGATCTGCCCGTTTTAAGTTCATCTTCAAATTATTGCAATTTTCATAGGAATTGGGCAGATCAAGAAGCATGGCATAAGGTCCTCTAGCAGCAATGTCCTTAACCTCACATGAGGTGGGAGAAGTAGTCTCATCAGTAGTAAGCAGGGTAACAGCCATCCTACTCAATTCTAACTCAGCAAGCAGACTAACATTCTCCACCTTAACAATATCAAGCTCGGAGGACACACTATCATGCGAGGTCCTTAGTTTCTCCAAATCACCCAGCAAAGCACAGCATGTATCACAATCGTCACGGGAGGGAGCAGATGTAAGAGCAATAATCTCTAGTGACAATCTATCTACTTCCTTCTCTAACTCGGTACACCTAGCCCTAGCTCTAGCATGAAAACCACCTAGCTTAAGAAAAGCTTGATTGAGCTGGTCGTAGGTGGGGCATACCTCGTCCGAGTCGGAGTACAGCTCGCTGTCGCTGAGTTCGCCCTCGAGGGCCATGAAGCACATGCTGGAGAAGTCGTCGCCGCCATCCTTGGGCTCTTGATCACCCGTCCCGTCGTCGTCGCTCCATCCCTCTACCTCGCTGAGGTCGAGGTCGTCGAAAGCGGTGAGGACACGGTGGAAGAGTTTCTTGGCCTTTCCGAAGTTGCGGAACTTCTTCTTTCCCGGCGTCTGAGCTGGAGGCTTCTTGTTGCGGTTCTTGTCGGTGTAGTCGATCTTGCCCGAACCGCCGTAGTCGTTCTTGCCCTTCTCCAGCTTGGGGCAATTTGCCCGAATGTGGTTGGGGCCACCACACTCGAAGCAAATGACAGGTCCTCCTCTCTTTCTGTCCCTCCTCCTCTTGTAAGCATGGGAAAACTTCTGAGCTAGGAGGGCCAGTTGCTCATCCTCGAGTTGCTCTAACTGATCATCAGTTACGTCACATAGAGCAGCAAGGGAGAAACCGCAAAGCGAACCCGAAGAAGGACCAGAAGAAGAAACAGGATCGGTGACCAAGGCCATCGACTGTGACTTCGACCTACGAGAGACAACGTCAATCTCGTGAGTCTTGAGGCGTGAGTACAACGCGTCAAGAGTCAAGGTCGAGAGGTCTGTCGTGTCTTTGATGGTGGTCACTTTCATCTCCCAAACACGCAGATCAAGTGCAGTGAGCATTTGACGAGCATTATCCGAGTCGGAGTATGTGAGACCGACGGCTCGGAGATTGCTCAGGATCTTGTGAAATCGCGCAAAACACTCATCTAACGACTCACCAGCAAGCATCTCGAACTTGTTGTACTAACGCTTGAACTGGTCCTGTCGCACCGTCTTAATCTGGGTGGTGCCCTCATGGTATGCATCGAGGGTCTCCCAGATATCGAAGGCGGACGAGAGATGAGAGATGCGGTCGAACTCACTGCGACTCAGGCCCTGGATAATGATGTTCCTCGCCTTAGCATTTGCCTCAACATCAGCCATGTTCCCGGCATTGATGTTCTCATCAGCAGGAACAGCAAACCGGACCTTGACCTTGCGCCAGATGGCGTACCCCTGGGCCTGGATGTATGTCTCCATTCGGCTCTTCCAGAAGGGGTAATCGATGCCATCGAAAACAGGCGGCTTGGTCGAGTACTTGTCCGTCGCCATGGCTCTTGAGACCGGTTAAGATCTATGAATTAGAGCTAACCGGCTCTGATACCAATTGTAGGACCGAAATGGCGACAGAGGGGGGTGAATGTCGCTCGATTTAAAATCGCCCCCGAGAATTCGAACACTGATTTTTCAGAAAGATGCAAAACACAGCACCTCACAGAAAATTAAAATTAATTTCTCTGAAATTTGGAATGCATGCGACACCGAAAAATTCAGCATAAATCAGAGTAGCCAGTAAAAATTTCAGCTGAAAATAATGCATTTTGATCTGCATGCAAAATGGTCAAAGACAGCACTAAAATAAAAAGAAAGACAACTAAAGCATCTTTCAAGCATTCGGTACTGTAGCTACAGTAATTTCAGAGAATGGATGCGCTGCTGGAGATTGGCCGAACTGAAGAAAGCTGATTTTCAGAAAAATTGCCAAAAATAAGAGAAGGGAAGAAATGCTTCAAAAGCCCTTTAAGGCAAAACTTCAAGGGACTAAACTAAGCACATCTGAGGAGACAAACTACAAAGAATCCAACTGAAACCTTAGAAATTCAGATTAAGACCAAGAAACCTGAAAATTACAGAGAGCTTCAACAAATCTCGAAATACTCCTTCATCTTTGATTCTTTGGCAATGAAAATTTGCAAATAGCTAGTTAATAGCTCCTGGAATCTGTATGCCAAATATCAAGCCCACTTAAGAAGGAAATCCCAATTTGCAATAAACCCTAGAAACATGAAAACCTGAATGACAACAGAGGCCATACCAAAATTCAAGTTTCTCACATATCTTTGATTCTCAGGTTATGAAGCTTTAAGAGAATATTTGCAATAGCCCTATGGTCTCTCTGGATCCAATTTCAAGCCATCTTGCAAAGAAAATCGAAATCTATCTCAATACCCTAGAAATGACTGAAACTTCAGAGAAGAGAGCACAAACTCAAATTACTCCATGATCATAAGTCCATTGCTCATGAGGTTTTGCAGGTATGTTAGCAATATCAAATGGACCTTTCAGATCAAAAATCAAGCCAACTTCTCAAGGGAATCAAGAACAGTACCAAACCCTAGAATGGTAAAAACATGAACAGAGGTCCTCAAAATGCAAAACTGGAATTAAAGCTTTGTCTCTGGGATTCAAGCTGACTAAATGGTCTAAGATCACTAACCCATCACAGACCAACCCATTTTGGCCAATCCCAGCAAGCAAGAACTCAAAACTCACAAAATCAAGAAATCAAGAAATGAAGAACAGGAGCTACGAACAGAGAAGAAGGCAAACTTCAGATTCTCATTTCTTGAATCAAGAAGAAATACTGGGAGTCACGATACGCATGTACATTAGCACCAGGAATGATTACATGACTCTCAAATCCTCTCCAACCTCTCAAACCTCAACCATGAATGCTTGGAGAAGGAGACAACACTCTGTTCTATCACCACTCAAGAACACATCGTAGGGGACAACAGAGGGAGCACACTCTGCCTCTCCAACCACTAAAGACTAAAGGAAAACCACCTCCTAAAGCCTCTTTTGACTAGAGCTAACCCTAATTCCCTCCAAAATGCTCAAGTGGGCATGCAGCCCCTCAATCCTATTTATAGCCTCATGGCTAACGGGTCTCCGCCCCGTTACGCCTGCTAAATCCAACGGAGCCCGCTCCCGCTTGTGCAGCCTTGCGAAATTCCCGTTTCGCCCCTCCTGCACCTTCCGGGAAGCTTCCGCGCTCCTTGCCTCGCACGCCTCGCAACCACCTCGAGTCCACGTCGTCTTCGACACATCCCGACCGTTCTGACCTCAGCGCCACCTGTGCCTAGTCCGGTCCACCGTGTCTCGCCACAACTCCGCCTCGATGTTCTGCAGCCACACGGACAAGAAACACATCAAATAACACCGCTCGATACATGAAAGCGTAAAT
This sequence comes from Dendrocalamus latiflorus, assembly GCA_017311315.1. Classification (NCBI taxonomy): domain Eukaryota; kingdom Viridiplantae; phylum Streptophyta; class Magnoliopsida; order Poales; family Poaceae; genus Dendrocalamus; species Dendrocalamus latiflorus. Next base: position 23,476,291 of record CM029636.1, read on the forward strand.
AGCATAAGCACATCATACTTACTCATGCCGAAGTCCAAACCTGTCGAATCATCTGAATATGCAACCTAATCCCATACGACCAGGAATGACCAAACCTGACCGAGTCCGTCGCACCACGCAACGACATGGTCCAAACCACTCAAACCAAACTCGACTAAGTGTGTGCATACAAGAATATGTAATAAAAACATATAGACATATTCAACTTAGATATTTTGTGGAGTTCAACCTATATTTTGAATACGAGGAATACAACAAGATACAAGAATATAACATCGAACAGATACGTTCGTGCTTTTCACCTTTTCATCCAAATGAGATTAAACAATATCATACTTAATAAACGAGTTAGTCTCACATTTAGATTTGTCATTAATCACCAAAACCAATCTAATTGGAGCTTGAACTTACAATCCCCCTTTTTGGTGATTGATGACAAATGCAATATTAATGACAACATTTGAACAGAAACCAACATATGATAGGAATTTAAGCTATTGAACTATATCCATGCATGGCTCTAAGTAGTTTGAGTATTATGTATATAAGAATGATATGCTTGTGCACACAATATATATAGGAGGCTATGTGTATGAATGAGATGGTCCTCCTTAAGACATGCACGATATAAGGTTAAATCATAAGACAACATATCAATCATTCAAATGTGGTAATAATCACCAAAAATTCTCCCCCTTTTGGCATTAATCACCAAAAATGCAAAAGAAAGTTAAGCCAAAATGAAGTCTTTTCAAAATAAAGAGTTGGCAATGAATTTATCTTAATTTGGTCATAAGGAGTGTGAAATAGATACGTACAATGAATTGGTGATTTGGCTTCAAGAAATTTTCAATAAAAGTCAAGAATTTACAAACTCCCTTTTTTGGCCTAAAAGAGCAAAACAACTTGAAATGAGGCCATATTTGAGTTATGCAAGGAAATAATATTTGAAACATATTCAAATAAGCTCACTCTTGAAATATCCTCAAGAAATAGTTTTAAATTTTCAAAAGAGCTCAAAAAGACAAAGCCAAAGCTCTTTAATGCATTTGGAAAAGCAGAGAAACAAGCTCCAAAAATGTAAGATAAATCATGGATCAAGTCCTTACAAATACATACAAGTTTTATTTTGGTAGACTCTCCCAAATGTCAACCATTTTGAAGATATGAAAATCATAAAATTTCAAAAAATTGAAAGTTTCAAGTTTTCACATTATTGACATTCCATTTGAGCTTCGAGATATGGCTGAAAAGATAATCAAATGATCTTTAGAAAATCTGAGACAATTTGGAACAAAAGATCAACTATAGAGGATGAAATTTCATAATTATACCTTCCTCAAATTATGAATCCAATTGAAGATACAAAAATAACAAATCAGTTTGAAACCATGAAAAACTCTAAATTTTTAGCATTTGAGCAAAACGATAGAAGTCAAAACTTTTTCAAATCAAGTTGTAAAGCTTTAAAAATTTTCAAAAATAAATGTTGAACTCCTAAAAACTTTGTCAACAAGAATTTTTGAGAAAAACAGTCTCCATTCAAAAGTTTGCAATCTTTTTTCACAAAAAGAGGAGAAATGCAAAAACCTTTCAAATGAGGTGCAATATTTACAAATTTTCTATATTTTGACTTCAGACTAATTAAAGAATTTTTCAAAAAGAATTCTTGAGAAAGAAATTTTCTTTCAAAAGATATGACAAAATGCACTTTGTATGCATGAGGGTGGATTGATTTTTCATCAACCTCTCGAAATCTAATCCAATTTGAAATTTGTGGATTTTCTTATTCTCTTAGCTTTGTATAAGTTAGAAATACTATTTCAAGCTAAGGTATGCAAGGAAATCTGGCTCAAATAGCAAAACTCACTATATGCAAGAATTTGTCATTTGGGTCGAGACTAGTTTTTTTGATGAACTTCAAATGAATATAATTTTTCAAAGGTTGGTCTTTTGTAAAAAATTTGAATTAGTGAAATGTTTGAAATGACCATCCCTATGAGTCTGGTATTGACAATTTTTTCAAAAACTTAATAGATTTTGATTTATGGAATATGTCATTTTAGATTTTGATTTATGGAATATGTCATTTTATTCAAAAAGAAGATCACATAAAATCCATTTGAGGTAAAATTTTCTATTTTATCTCTAAAATAGAAATTTTTACTCCAAAAGTATTGTAAAACATTTGAAATACATATTTAAGTACTTTTATTTAGTTTTTTTATAAATTTGGGTATTTTAAATAAGATTTTTGATTTTTGACCAAAAAGCCTCTTTGAAAAGGCTAAACTTGTGTATCATAAGAAGTTTCACTCCATGAATATAAAATGAATTAAATGCGAATGAAACACATGCATTCACAAGATGCATTAATCATTTTGAGAATAACTTTTCCAATATTAATACTTTACCCCCTTTTTTTTAAGTAAGCCCAAGATATTTAATAAGTATTTCACAAGAAAAACTCCCCCCTGCACAAAGATTTCTCTTAGCATTTCTTTCATCTCCTTTGACACACAAAGAATTCTTTTCAATATTGGCATCTTTTCTTTTGCCATCTCTCTCCATTTGAGTTTTCACTCCCTCTTTGTTATCTAGCACCAAAAATCAAAGATTTCTTCTTTTCTCCATAATAGGTGCTTTCAACCATTTTGTGGTCATTTTGTCTTTTCAATGAAGAGCACACACCATGTTGACATTCATACCATTTATGATGACAATAGATACCACTTGTGAAAATAATTGATACCAATTATATTTGATTCCATTTGTAGAAACTTGATACCACTTGTAGGAGTTACCACTTATTTTTCACTTGTAAAAGGTACCACTTGAATAAAAAAGATGATATCACTTGAGGAGATACCACATAGGAGAGAGCTTGGTTTAAGGAAAGAATTTGCGCAGCAAGAAGGAAAGTTAGATATCACTTGAAAGAAAAAGATGATATCACTTGTAGAGATAGGATGAATCTTTTATCGAGGTCAAGATGATAAAAGGCTACCACTTTAGAGAGAATGCCATTTTATAATAGAACCATCTGTGATATCCTTTTCCTATTATAACAGAACCCTCCTCATGCATTTCAGACCCTGTGTTCTCTCTGAATCCCCCCAAACCCTATCCCACACTGCTATCCATCCCCCTTCTCACGCCACCACCTCCCACGTCGGCGCCCACCTCCACCTCCACCCTTGCGCCTACCACCACCCCCCTGACTTCCTCCCCTCCCCTCTTCCCCTCTTCTCCACTGGCCGATGCAAGCACACATCCCCCACTGCGCCACTCGCTAACTCGGATGATGAGGACGCTCAACTTCGCCAACTCCCTCGAGGAGCCCTGTGACGACTTCTACCATGGTGACCTCACTGCTAAGGGTGCTCTACCGCACCTCGTCGTCCAGAACTCTGTCTCCCACGGTCGCTCTCATGCCGATATCCAACTATCCATCATTCCATTCTTGGTGCTTACTGCTTAGCTCAAGTGGGGGTATTTTGGGTTGCATTGGTAGCAGGGGTTAGTTTGATCGCACCCTGAATGTTGGAGATCTTTGCTACATGAGAAATGTAGCAAAAATTTATAAGGATTGCATTGCATACCTGATTTGATTTATTCTAATGTGATCAGATTCTTAATATTACCATTTTAGTAGTGTATGTATGAAGAATAAACTGTAGAGCTTGGATAGGTTTGTTTAAATTTCACGAGTAAACTTGAGCTTATTGGATGCCAGGTGGTCGTGTGTTGGGTGAGGTGGAAGAATACCACATTTGTTGCATGTTCTTCTGCTGTAGTTTAACCACCCCTGTAGTGATCTGCGTAGGTCATAACTCCTACTTGCTTGCTCTCACTTGGTCATTCTTCTATGTTGATAAACTAGTGGATAATCCTGGTTATATTTCGTGGTTTAGTCATAATTGCATTTGAGGCTAGGGTACACTTTGTAATGGAACACATCCTATAGAACTGCTAGCTAGATTCTATTTGAAATGGCATAAAGTAAGTCGTGTGAGGCTGCAGATTGGCATTTCTTTCTTTCTTTCTTTTTTGAAAGGCCCTATTGGCATTTCCATATTGGGCTGAGGATGTAGTTGCAGTGCATTGTGTTGTTGTTTTGAGCTTTTCGAAAGCACCAAAATGATTGTCTCGTGATAGTGATGTGCACTTCCTTGCATAGTGATGAATTTGTGTACTATTAGACTGTGATTCACTAATTCACAGATCCAATGGTAGAGCACAAGTTGTGGAGGTTGAGGTTGTGGGTTACATACTTTGTAGTCTCATTATCCATCTTAAAAATTACTGTGATGTTTGAACATAGCCAGAGATGCTTGTGGTGTAAGGCTATTTATAGATCATGTGTTATCTAGATATCATAGGGGCTTCCTAAGAGTACGTAACTATTACATGTTTCATTCATTTATTATTTCAAATTTTGCTTATTTATAAATGGTGTCATCTTCGCTGAATGCGTCTAACGCTCTAATGACCGGGGCACCTAATCATGGCAGAGGAATGTCAAAAAGGCCTGATAGCTGAATGACCATTATGGATGTCACTTTGGGAGGGGTCCCTATGCATTCCAAGAAAGCAGCGGCAACATTCTGGAGCACTTGCGGGGTAGTTGCAAGGGAACGGGTCTCCATCACCATACCAAGCTGGAAGTCTATGACAAGAGAAGAGCAAGAGCAGCTGTGGGAAGAAATTTCAAGGTCGTTCGAGATCCCAACAAAAGTTCAAGGACTTGTGCGATGGCATGTGTTCCTCGTGATGGGAAAAGTGTGAAAGACCTTCAAGAGTACGCTTGTCATGGAATACGTGAACAAGGATCGGATGCCCTTCAAGAAGTATCCTTCCATGTCATCAGATACATGGGACACCTTTATGCAAATGAAGACGTCGGTCGAATTTCAAGAGCAAAGTGTGGCGCATAAGGCTCTCCAAGTACAAAACACTCACCCTACAGACTCAGCACTAGTAGGTACATGGATAAATTCCCACAATAGAGGAGGCAAGACGAGGTCGCAATCTGGTCAGAGGCCTCCCCACCATTTGACGGGATCACGACGAGTGCGCCTGAAACTGGTTAAGAGCGAGGTCATCAACCAAGTCTTTGGGTGCCATCTCTTTCAAAAACCCAGCAAACAAGGAAGTGTCTCAACTTCTGGTAAGATATGTTGAATTTCCTAGTTGTTAATAACTCTACAACTTTATATGGTCTAAAATAACATGACGGTCTCTTACAGCAAACATTGATTACCAAATCTTCCCAAGACTCCTTTGAAGCAGTCAGAGAGAGGGATATACTATCCACAACCCTTAGAAACAAAGAGCACTTGGGTCGCACGTGAGGCCTTAGGGTTATGTACCTTCGAGGCAGGGATTCTAACACGACTCTGAGGCATATAGGAGTAGGAAGAGATCCAAGGCCGAGTGTGAGGAACGGTTGAAAGAGGAGATTCGTGCAGAATTTTGAGGATAGTTAGAATCATAGGAGGAAATGCTGAATCAAGTCCTCAACCAGTCGTAAGTCGTCTCCATTATTTTGGGAGCCATTCACCCTCAACGTTAGAGTAGTTGCGCGTCCATGCTACTTTCTAAACATAGCGATGTCTAATTACCTATTAACGATATCTAAGTAATGTAGATCTCTAGGATGCTACATAGATAGACCTGTTGGACGTCTTATCTAATTGTGTATCATTATGTACAAGCCTACTCCGTGCAACCTCACACTCAAGCTTGTTGGCTCCATTCCCGTTGAGGTTGGGCGAGGGATGGTGTATCTATACCCGTTAGAGATGCTGGTGCACGGTGCCTAGCTAGGAACTGGTTTTACGAAGGTCAAGGTAGACATGGTACATGACATTTTTAGGTCATCCCGCTGGAGAAGATGCCAACCACACATTCGTCTAGTGGCCCAAGAGGGAGATCTCCCTGGACCCTTCTATGCTGGCATCTACCTAGTAGCCTGTGGCCTCTCTAATCTTCCCTTCGATGTCACCACTTGCACCTGATCAATAGCTTGCGGGGTCTTTGACCATCCCTTCGATGTCACCATGTGCAACTGATTTAGGCCAGCAGGTCACCATATCAGCTCCCATGAAGACCACAACAAGCATAGATCAACAGTGTGCCCAATCGTCTCCCGTGAAGAACACATACAAGCGTGGCAGCAAGACCAAATCGAAGAACATCAAGGCACCTCAAAAGCCCTGGACATTCTCGCTAGGAATGCTGTTGGTCTCGGATACGCTCTTACACAGCCTTGGAATGGGTTGCGTGAGTTTGTATGCATGGTACATGCGAAAGACCAACAAGATAAGGACACAACACCCTTAATTCTAAAATGTGCGTTATAAAAAGAAATAGACAGAGTGCAAGCCCAAGAACTTAATAGTCGTGGCACGTACCACCTGATACGGCATATATATATATGCAAGATTGCATCGAAATGAAATCTTCTTCTGGGCTGGCATGTGTCGTGAAGAACATGTGCACTGTGGATTGTCGACCATCCCTAACCTGAAAATGTATATGCTTTTTTGTTGTTCATATGTGTGCTTTTTTCTCCTGATTGTGACAATGTCTGCCTGCTCTAGACCATGCCGGCCAGCGGTAGTGGATCGACCGTATTGATGGGAGGGTCTCTTCTTTTCAACTTAAAAGTTATGGTTTTTTCAAAAAGGAAGTGTCTAGGTATCACTTGAATGTTTTCTTTTTAATTATCATCTAAATTTGTAACCCTTGGATTAGAGATCAAGAGACCCTTGTTTTTTAAGGGAGGAAATTTTTTTTAAGGGGGAGGGGTAGAATTTAAGGGGGAGAGGGGAGAATTTATAGCCATTAGATCTCTAATCCAACAGTTCTAAATCTGGATGATAGTTAGGAAGAAAATATACGGATGATGTTAAACAAAACCCTGAAAAAAATTTCCTCCTTAAAAAACAAGGGTATCTTAATCTCTAAGCAAATGTCACAAATTTGGATGATAATTAGAAAGAAAACATCCAGGTGATACCTAGACACTCCCTTTTTTTAAGGGGAGGGTAGAATTTAAGGGGGAGAGGGGAGAATTTATGGCCATTGGATTTCTAATACAATAGTTCTAAAGCTGAATGATAGTTAGGAAGAAGACATCCAGATGATGTTAAACAAAAATAAAGTCGTATTAGAAATAAAGTCGTCACCTACGGCAAGAAAAAAAATCCACCTATAGCGTGGATACTATACCAAAGCTTACTTCGGTGGATCCACTAGTGGAAAAGGCCAAGACGCGGCCGTGACTTCCAGCTCCGCTGAAAACCGGCCGGACGTAGCCTCTATATTTCCATAATCCAAGGTCTCTTGATCTGTAATCTAAGGTTATAAATTTGAATAATAATTAAAAAAAATATTTAAATGATACCTAGACACTCCCTAAAAGGGAGTGATATTCCTTATGATTGTTGGAAAAGCAGAGGCGTATACGTACACGCATTTAAACCTTCAATGGAAATGCTACGCTGCCCATTAACGACCGGCTTCGTTAAAGTAGTCCAAGTCAATGCTGCCCTGGACCAGGCGAGTTTTTACCATCTTTTCTTTGAAGGATACCTAGAGATGCCACGACTTTCTAAAGATAGCAAAAAGCTGTGTATACCAGGCCATCAACATCTGTAATCTGTACCCAACAACGACAACCAAATACTCCAAAAGGCCAAGCTCCCTTCCAGTCCCAAGCAGCCCAGGCTATTCCTCCAAGCTCCCATCCATGGCTCGCTTTTTCTTCTTCCTCCTCTTCAGCCAAATCCTTGTCTGCACAGCCGTTGACACCATTAACTCCACCACACCGTTGTCCGGGATGCAGAAGATTGTGTCCAAGGGCAACAAGTTCACCTTGGGCTTCTACTCCCCGTCACAAGGTAACACCACCTCTTCCAGCTCCAGCAACTACTACATAGCCATATGGTACAGCAACATACGGCAGGTGACGACTGTGTGGACGGCAAACAGCAACATGCTAGTGTCTGACCCGACCACTGCCTCCTTGGCCATCGGCAGCGATGGCAACCTTGTTCTCCTTGATCAATCCAATAACCGGCAGCTATGGTCGACCAACGTAAGCATAGCCTCCAACTCCGCCATCGCCACCATCAGGGACAACGGTAGCCTCGACCTCACTGATGCCTCCAATTCATCGATAGTTTATTGGCAAAGCGTAGATCATCCAACAAACACCTGGCTTCCGGGGGGCAAGCTTGGGCTGAATAAAACCACTGGTGTAAGCCAGAGGCTTGTTGCATGGAAGAACAGCGCGAACCCGTCCCCCGGGTTGTTCTCACTGGAGCTGGACCCAAACGGTACAAAACAGTACTTCATCCAGTGGAACAATTCCGTAAGTTATTGGACCAGTGGCCCTTGGAACGGCAAAACATTTAGCCTTGTGCCTGAGATGGCCGGTTACTATTACCACTTCCATTTCGTCAACAGTGGTAGCGAGAGCTACTTCATCTACTCGATGACAGACGGTTCAGTCATCTCACGGATTATCATTGACGTGAATGGGCAGATCAAGCTGTTGACATGGGTGGAGTCCGCACAGGAGTGGGTTCTGACCTGGTCCCAGCCGCGGACACAGTGTGAGGTGTATGCTCCCTGTGGTGCATATGGCATCTGCAACCTCAACGTCTTGCCGTTCTGCAACTGCATCAAGGGGTTTAGCCAGAAGGTTCAGAGTGACTGGGATCATGGAGAGTACAGTGGTGGGTGCAAGAGGAATGTACCATTGCAGTGCCAGACCAACTTGAGCTCTGTACAGACTCAGCTTGATAAATTCTATACCATGGCAGGTGTGAGGTTACCCGATAATGGTCAGAGTGCAGTTGCCACGAGTTCTCAAGACTGTCAGGTGGCTTGTCTGAACAATTGCTCCTGTAATGCTTATACTTACAATAGTAGTGGCTGCTTCGTTTGGCATGGGGACCTCGTTAACCTCCAAGAACAATACACTGGAATTGGGGGAGGCACACTCTTCCTCAGGCTTGCAGCGTCCGAGCTACCAGACTCTAAAAAGAGCAAGAAGGTGATCGTTGGTGCAGCTGTTCGTGGAGTTGGTGGTGGAGTTGCTGCAGCTTTGATAATCCTTGCTATCGTATTCTTCATCCTACTTCAGAAATGCAGCCGAGACAGGACTCTTTGGATATCCAAGACTACTGGGGGAACACTGATCTCCTTCCAATACAGTGATCTGAAACATGTCACCAAGAACTTTGCAGAGAAGTTGGGGGGAGGTGCGTTTGGCTCGGTGTTCAAAGGGCGACTGCCAGATTCAACATTCATTGCTGTGAAGAGGCTGGAAAGTTTTAACCAGGGGGAGAAGCAATTTCGTGCTGAGGTGAGCACAATCGGTATGATCAGTCATGTCAATTTGGTGCGCCTGCTTGGATTCTGCGCAGAGAAGACTAGGAGGCTTCTTGTCTATGAGTACATGCAAGGTGGTTCTTTGGACTTCCATCTGTTCAGAAAAGGAACCACATTTCTTGGCTGGAACACAAGGTATAAGATTGCATTAGGTGTCGCAAAAGGGCTAGCGTACCTCCATGAGGAGTGCAGAGAATGCATTATCCATTGTGACCTCAAGCCAGAGAACATACTCCTTGATGCAAACTTCCATGCAAAGGTCGCAGATTTTGGCATGGCTAAGCTTCTTAGTCATGATTTCAGCTCTGTCTTGACAACAATGAGAGGTACAATTGGGTACCTTGCACCTGAGTGGCTCTCGGGTTTGCCAATCACACCCAAAATAGACGTCTATAGCTATGGCATGATGCTTTTTGAGCTGATATCTGGAAGGAGGAACTTAGCCCAATCGAAGACTCTGAACTTGGAAGCAAGGCTTTCCTTCCATGTTGGGCAGCAGTGCAGGTGATCGATGGCAATGAACAGATCATTTTGGACCCAATGTTAGAAGGAACCGCTAATAGGAAAGAACTGATGAGGATCTCTAGGTTAGCATGTTGGTGCATCCAAGACTTTGAGGAACATCGGCCATCCATGGGGCTTGTGGTGAAGATAATGGAGGGGTCCCTCGATGTGAACGTGCCACCGCTTCCAAGATCCATTAATTCAACGTCAGATGGAGGGCAAGGGTTCATGTCCATCTGACTAATTATGAAGAGTATGATCCAAGGGAAATTTCCTGAAGTGTTAGAAAGAAGCTGAAATTTCCTGAATTTTGTCCCTCCAGAGCACACCAACATAAAATTGTGTTGTTGCTTGGCAGATACTGCATGGTATTGGCAATTCAGCTCCGACATCAAATGACTGCTAACAACTCGTAGTCAGATGATTTTAGCCAAACCTGGGACGCAATCGGCTGCGTCTTGCTTTCACACCGATGGAGACCCATCAACTCGTCTTGCTTTGTCCATTGGTAGTGAAACGACGCGCGGCTTGTTTTTTCACCTTTGTTTTCTTCTTCCATCTCGTGTTTTTTTGTTGGATTACGTACTGGATGTCACTTTTCGATGACGAAAATTGGGGCCGTGCACTCCACGGTGACTACGGAGCTTGCGGAAGTCACGGCCGCGTCTTGGTCCTTTCCACTAGTGGATTCACCGAAGTAAGCTTTGATATAGTATCCACGCTATAGGTGGATTTTTTTATTGCCGTGGGTGACGACTTTATTCCTAATACTTGTATAAATAAATTGAATATCGATAAATGAATAAATTATTTTAGAAAAACTATCTCAATAACCGTTTCGAAAAGATTGTAACAAAAAAGGTTTTATGTTTTTGGATTTTGTTTAACATCATCCGGATGTTTTCTTCCTAACTATCATTCAGATTTAGAACTGTTGGATTAGAGATCTAATGGCCATAAATTCTCCCCTCTCCTCCTTAAATTCTACCCCTTCCCCTTGAAAAAAAGGAGTGTCTAGGTATCATCCGGATGTTTTCTTTCTAATTATCATCTAAATTTGTGACACTTGAATTAGAGATCAAAAGATACTTATTTTTTAAGAGAGGAGATTTTTTTTAAGAGGGAGGGGATAGGAATATAACCTTATAACGGGAGCACAGAGACGAAGTAGTTGACCAGTCCAAATTCGAGGGCCAATCTGGTAATACAGAGCCCAAATTTGGGGCAATGACTTGTTGAAGACGAAGAGAATGGCTAAAGTTTGACGACGAACAGACTAATCCAAATCAGCCTTAATTCTAAGCATGTTTTTAGGGAGTGTTCTGTCCTGTGCTGCTCAATGTTCATTCATTCAAGAGCCGTTCTGGTAAGATATGTGTTGTGGTTACCGACCAAACAGAGAGAGAGATAGTAGTATGGTAGTGGAGAGTTAGATGAGCAATGCTTGGGGTTTTCCCCATGGCCTGGATGGCTTATATATTCACATGTGGAGCATTTTACAGTTATAACCTTACACCCAAATATCCCTCTCAAGGGCAGTTATGTCATTATATATGTCCCATTTTAGGCTTTACAACCTCCTAACAGGCCGGTTGGGCTTAGGTGGGTGCCACCCCTATAACAGGAGCCTCTTATGGTGAAGGGCTTCACGGGCCGAAGCCTGTTGCCAAGTCCTTTGGCCCCCCTCCGTCCCTGCGGCCTGTGACCTCCGTTCCTGCGGCCTGCGGGATTGGCGTGTCGTGCGTCGTTAGGTGGTCACGACTGCGGTCGTGCGTGTGGGCAGCCGCGCCACCTCGGCTTCCACCGGTTACGCTTCTCAATCGTAGGGGAGGCGAGCGGTTCGTCTTCTGCCGGTTGCGCTTACCGGCAGTGTGGGAGGTGAAGGGGCTTTATATACTCCTTTTTGGCATCGCGCCAGCATTCTGCTTCGTATACGTTCTGCTCCCTTGCTCTTTTGCACACTGTGCTCTCGCCCCCTTTGCTGTCGCGCCGTACTCGTCGCCGTCTAGCTCCCGGAGGACAATGGCCCGTGGTGAAGAACGTGCTCACCGGACCGGTGATGACGCTTCATCCCGGTGATCGTCGTCAATCGAGGTGGAATATGTGCTGGAGGTGCGTGAGCTATCGCTGATGGACAAGCGGTGGGTGGCGACAGAGAAGGTGGAGGGTCCTTGCTCCTGCGTCTTGGGCCCGACTCTCACGACAAAGGAGACGATCCGAAACTCTGTTGCATGAGGGGAAGCTGTCGGACCGCCGCGAGGTGTGCCAACCAGCCAGCAATGAGACGAAGCCACACCCGGAAAAGTCGGAGGCGATCGTCTTTGTCGCTTATTTTGAAGCCGGTCTTCGAATCCCGGCGGCCATGATCGTCGGCGATGTCTTGCGGACCTTCGGGCTAGAGTTGGCGCAGTTGATTCCGAATGCGATAGCCCGGCTTGCCGTCTATAGCTGGGCGCTGCGTACAGAGGCGTGCTGGCCTAGCGCCTCGCTGTTCGCGTTCCTCCATGACACGGTGCCAGCCGAGGAAACTGGAAGGGGGACGTTTTCCAACTTTGACAGCGTCAACTTCGTCCTGTGGTCGTAGTGCGGGAAGATTTTCCCTGCCAACTCGACCCGGACGAAGTGGGAACTGAACTGGATGAAATGGTGGTTCTACCACCACGTGGCGAGCGGCAGCGGCCTCGAGTGCACAGGCCGGCCGGTGTCACTCAACACCTCACCAAGCACGCCGATCGATGACGAGGACAAGCTGAGAGCGCGGAGGCTTGTGGGGATCACCGCCCGCTTCAACATGCGTGACCTCGCCGAGGAGTTTGTCATGTACGGTGTGACACCACTTGCCGACGGGTAACGAGTCCAGCCTGGAGGCCTCCGGCGCGACGATGTTCGGCCGTCCGTGTCCTCGTTGCCGAGGCCTTCCAACCCTTGTAAGTCTTCACCCTCGACTCTGCTTCACCTTGCTTGTAGGGTTTCTCTTGGGGGACGCGAAGCGTGCGGTGGCCGTATTCTTTGGGCCGTATGCCGCCAAGGAGCACAGCCTGCGCAAAGCCGCGACTGCGGAGGCAAAGCTAGGGTGGATAAACTGGGTGTGCGAAGCTCTGGGCATTCACATGCCAGAGCGCGCCACTCCGGCCCCGAGTCGGCCTCGCCGTCGTGACGGCGACGGCAAGGGGAAGGGGTCGCCTTCTCAACGAAGGGCCCGATCCCTCGCGGCCGTATCTAGCCCAGCGGCCGCCGCTCCTGTCAAGTCCGCCAGAGCCGAGGATGGGGCGGCCGCCGCCTCTGACTCGGCAAAGTATGCCGATTCGGACTTTGAGGCCGGGGCGGAGGGGGTGGTTGCATTTGAGGAGTCCCTGGGTGGTATAAGGGGCCAGGGGCCGGCGCGGACGACCAGGAGGGCGAAGCATCCTCGCATGCGCCAGTTGCCGAGGTAGAGGGATCCTTGCCCCAGTCTCCAAAAGCAAAACGGCCGCGTACACGGTCGCCCTCGCATCCGAAGAGAGGGTTCGCTGTGACGATCGGGGTCAGGAGCCTGTTGGAGTCCAATTCCGACACAGAGGCCCCCCGGCCCGGGGAGCCGGCTTCTTCAGGGAGTGCTTGTATTCCTGTGGTTCCCTTTGAGGCTGAGGGAACACCCCAACGAAGCCCGCCGATTGGTGCCGAAGGTAAGCTTGATTCCCTTTGTACAATCTTGCAGGGCTTCCGTAAAGCCGTAACTAGTACCTTCTCGTATTGGCAGGGGTACGGTCCCCCGGCCATGGACAATCTCCAAGGGGCGGGGACGCCCCGTTGGTGACATCGACAACCGGCGCACTCGGAATTGTTAGCGCGGAGGCCACGGGACCGAGCTTGACGGACTTCGTCCCTCGGCCGGAGGTGCTGCGGGCATGGCGAGGGGCCGCGGACAGTGCGGTCACTAACTTGGATTGTCAGGCGCTACTGACGTGCGGGTCGAAGCTTCTGGGAGGCGCGCTAGAGGCCTCAGAGATGAGGGTTAGTACTCGACTTTTGATGGTGTGTGCCGTTATTTAGGAATTTGCTAACATCTACGTTGTGCAGACCCTCGCCCTTGGTCGGGCGCTGCAAGCGGCTCACGCCCGTGAGCGGCAGGTGCTCGAAGACCGGCTGCAGGTTACCAAAGAGGCCCTGCGCATAGCCGGGGGGCCCACTCTGTCCAGGACGATCGCATCCGGCTCCTAGAGACGAAGCGTGCGAAGGCGATTTCGAACGCTCAGGCGCTCGCGGCGGAGGCACAACAAGCGGCCGCTGAGGAACGTGATGGCTTGCTCCAGCAAATCGCCACGCTGGAGGAGGAAAAGGGCCGTCTCACTACGTCTCTTGGGGAGAGGGATCGGGCCCTAGGAGATGCCTCGGTGGCTGCATGGGACGCCATGCTGGCTCTGGAAAGTGCCCTTGAAGACCTCTCCGCCGAGCTGCCGCCTCGCTCCTTTGGTCCCGAAGAGCTATTGCGGGCGCTTCGTTGAATCAGGGTGGCTTCCAACCTCGTTCTCAGCGTCGCCAAATCCTTTGGCAACCATTGTTCCTTCGTGACCACGCGCCTAGCCTTTGCGCTGCTTCAGCACCGAGGCTGCCGGCATGTCGATGGGTTGGCTGACCCCCAGCTGGAGATGCCCGCCAAAGCAGGGGTGATGTCAAGCGCCGTGCGCGCCGTTCGTCCCGCCGTTCAGGTCTTCCATGAACGAATCTGGGACTACATCGGGGAGGCCGTGGCGAAAGTGGAGCTACGATGGACCCTGCATGGCGAGGGGAACTTCGACCGATGGCTTGACGAAGTTCCACGACCGACGAAGGCGGTGCCGCTGCCTCGGGGCATGGCGCGAACCCACAGGTGTGACGCCGAGGCTCTAGTGTGTGGGCGTGCGTTGCAAAGTCCACTCTCTTTTTGTATGCTTGTGCTGTACGCCCCCCTTTTTATGAATAAAGTGGAAATCGCCCCCGCATTCTGATTACTTGTGCTGCTTTGCCCCGTGCAGCTGCTTGATAAGGGCCGGTTGCTAGTCGCTGACCTTGTGACTCGGCGACATCTTCGTCATTGGGGATGGGCCGAGGACTCGCTAAAATTTTGGGCGGCCCGGGCTTCAGCGGGAGAGGCTTCGGCGCGGGGGCATATTAAGGTGGAGTCGAACGAGGAGCGACCGTGACTACCTGAGAGCGCTTGTAGACTGAGAGACCATGTGGAGGTCATCCCATGTGTATGATGAGTAATTGACATCGGTTTAGGAAAGTCGAGTTTGGATTGTGTGGTCGGACCTTGTCATTGCGTGATGCAACGGGCTCGGTCGGACTTGGTCAACCTTGGTCGTATGGACTTAGGATGCATATTCTAATAATTCGACAGGTTTGAACTTCGTCATGCGTAAGTATGATGTTTTGATGCTATTTATGCTTTCATGTATCGAGTGGTGCTATTTGATGTGTTTCTTGTTTGTGTTGGCTGCAGGACGTCGAGGCGGAGTCGTGGCGAGACACGAGGTGATCGGACTAGGCGCAGGTGGCGTTGAGGTCAGAACGGTCGGGATGTGTCAAAGACAGCGGAGACTCGAGGTGGTTGCGAGGCTTGGACGACAAGGAGCGCGGAAGCTTCCCGGAAGGTGCAGGAGGGGCGAATTGGTAATTTCGCGAGGCTGCACAAGCGGGAGCGGGCTCCGTTGGATTTAGCGGGCATAACGGGGTGGAGACCCGTTAGCCAAGGGCTATAAATAGGAGGGAGTGGCTGCATGCCCCCTCATGGATTTTAGAAAGAGTTAGGGTTTGCTAGAGTTAAAAGAGGCTTTGAGAGTTTGTTTTGGCTTTAGGCTTTAGTTGGTGAGGATTTAGTGGTTAAGAGCAGGAGGGACACATGGTTCTGTTGGCCTCTTCGTAGCTTTTCTCAGTGGTGTCTCCTCTCCAGGATAGAGTTCTTGAGTTGAGTTCTTGAGATGGAGAGGGACTGTTGAGCAACTATGTAATCATTCCTCTGCTGTAATCGGGGTATCGGGACTCATCTGTATACCTTTTGTTCCCTGGAATGAAATCTCTGGAGTTAGTTTTCAGTTCGTGCCTGTTTCTCTTTGATGCTCATTTGGGTTGATTTTTGAGTTTCTTGTTTTCTTGTTGTTTGTTGCTGAGATGGACCAAAATGGGTTGCTCTAGGTTGGGATGATGTCTCAAGATCATTTGATCAATTTTCCCAAGAGCAAACTTTGTGTAATCTCAGATTTTCCATTTTCAGCCTCTCTGTTCATATTTTACTCTCTAGGGTTTTGATGAATCTCTTGATTCCCTTGAGGAAATGACCTGAGATTCTGGCTGGGATGTCCTTAGATTATTGTTAACTTGATTGCAAAATCTCATGTGCAAAGGACTTGTGAGTCTTGAGTAATTTGGATTTTAGGTTGTCCCTGTTCAGTTTATGCTCTTTTCTAGGGTTTAATGCATTTCTTGATTCCCTCCATGAGATGGCATGAAATTTGGACTCTCTAGTCCTGGGGCTATTGCTAATCTATCTGCAAAGTTTCGTGGCCAAAGGATCAAAGAGCAAATGGGAATTTAAGTCTTTGTCGCTGCTCTCTGTAACTTTCAGATTTTGGCTCAAATCTGATTTTCTTGACTTCTTGATGAATTCTTTTAATGCCTGATGCCTCTCTACTATTTAATTCTTGTTCGTGATCTTTTGGGCTAAGTAGTGCAGCTGGATTTCATCGTTTTCCTCAGTTTGTGGATGGTCTGCAATTTTACTACTTGCTGTTTTTCAGACTGCACAATTCTTGTTTTCAGGCAGCAGCTACAGTATACATTTTTAGCACTTCTTCTTGCTGAAAAACAACAGCTTGCCTTGCTGAAAACAGTAGTGAACAGCAGCATTTTCAGCACTTCTTCTTGCTGAAAAACAGCAGCATTTTCAGCACTTCTTGCTGAAAACAGCAGCGAACAACAGTATTTTTAGGACTGCTTCTTGCTGAAAAACAGCTGCTTGTCTTGCTGAAAATAGCAGTGAACAGCAGTATTTTCAGGACTGATTCTTGCTGAAAAAACAGCAGCTGTCTTGCTGAAAACAACAGTGAACATCAATATTTTCTGGACTGTTTCTTGCTTGCTGAAAACAGTAGAAAATAGCAATATGCGCCTAGAGTGTTGTTTCTTTTAGTCTTTGGGCAAGTTGGTTCTTGAGGCACCTAGTCATTTCAGTTTCTCGGCAATATTGTGCTTGATTTCCAGATAGCTTAAAACATCTTCTTCATAGCTTTTATAGCTATCGGAGAAATGAGATCTTTGTGAATACTTTGGGGGCGAGTTTTTTTTAAAAGGCACCATTCACCCCTCCTCTGTTGCCATTTTCGATCCAACATAGACACTAGGTCTTCGGGAATGTGACTACCAAACACCTTTGTAAACATTCTTCTGTGAATGCAATAGACTTTGATTGGAGTACGTGTCCCCATCGATATTCATGACCGCACCGATCTCCAACCACCTCGTATGACTTGGTGCTGATCTGGCGCCTATCCCCTACCCTTTGAAGTGGTGGCATCGGAGCTGGCGCTTAGTAGAAGTAGACGCTCGAGCGCTCCGTCCGCTACCCTTCGAAGTGGTGGCAGCGGAGCTAACGCCTAGTAGAAGTAGACGCTCGAGCGCTCCGTCCCCTACCCTTCGAAGTGGTGTGCGCTAAGGCATGCCTCCGCGCGTCTTCCTTATACTTCGTAGAGTGCATGTAGGGAGGGCATCCGCGCGTCTTATTTATACTCCGTATAGTGCGTGCGGGGACGACATCCGCACGTCTTATTTATACTCCGGTGAGTGCGCGTAAGAACTACATCCGCGCGTCTTCTTTATACTCCGGAGAGTGCGCGCAGAGACAACATCCACGCATTTTCTTTTATACTCTGGAGAGTGCGCGCAGGGACAACATTCGCACAGCTTTTTTAATACTCCAGAGAGTGCGCGCAGGTACGACATCCGCGCGTCTTCTTTATACTCCAGAGAGTGCACGCAGGGATGACATCTGCGTGTCTTCTTTATACTCCGGAAAGTGCACGCAGGGACCACATCTGCTCGTCTTCTTTACACTCCGAAGAGTGCACGCAGGGACGACATCCATGCTCTTCTCTATACTTCGGAGAGTGCGCGCAGGGACAACATCCGCACGTCTTCTTTATACTCCGAAGAGTGCGCGCAGGGACAACATCCGCACATCTTTTTTGTACTCTGGAGAGTGCGCACAGGGACAACATCCACGCGTCTTCTTTATACTTCGGAGAGTGCGCGCAGGGACAACATCCACACATCTTCTTTTATACTCCGTAGAGTGTGCGCAGGGATGACATTCGCGCGTCTTATTTATACTCACAAGGATTGCGCGCGGAGACCGCATGTCTTATTTTATACTCACGAAGAGTGCGCTCGGAGACCCGTGTCTTATTTTATACTCACGAAGAGTGCGCGCGGAGACCACGTGTCTCATTTTATACTCACGAAGAGTGAACGCGGAGACCGCGTGTCTTATTTTATACTCACGAAGAGTACGCGCGGAGACCGCGTGTCTTATTTTATACTCATGAAGAGTGCGCGCGGAGACCGCGTGTCTTATTTTATACTCACGAAGAGTGCGCGCAGAGACCACGTGTCTTATTTTATACCTATGAAGAGTGTGCGCGGAGACCGCGTGTCTTATTTTATACTCACAAAGAGTGCGCACGGAGACCGCATGTCTTATTTCCGCGTGTCATATTTTATACTTAGGAAGAGTGCGCGCGGAGACCGCGTGTCTTATTTTATACTCACGAAGAGTGCGCAGAGACCGCATATCTTATTTTATACTCACAAAGAGTACGTGCAGAGACCGCGTGTCTTATTTTAAACTCACGAAGAGTGCGCGTGGAGACGAACCTCCGTGCGTCTTTACACAGCATAAGACAGGTTTCGCAAATGGTGGACTTTATTGATCTCCCGTTTGCGCGGGTGAGCGATTACAAAAGGCGGGATACTAATCGCGAACTGCTAGAGGATGAGAACGGCAGCGACCGCTGTTGCTGTGGCAGCTAAGTAGAGCGCGAGTGGAGCCTCTGGTGCTAGAGTGACCCATGTGGAAGGCCGGCGGGGTGCTTCTTGGGGCCATCGAGGGCCTTCGCGCTGTCGTGTCCACCCTAGGAGTCTCGCTGGACCTTGCGGTGTGGGCCTCGAGCACCAAGCTCTATGCGTCGGGCGAGGTCCTGGTCACCGCGGGTAGTGATGATACCTTGCGGGCCCGGGAGCTTCATGCATAGGAAACCGTGGTGTGGGACTGCCCCGAAGGAGTTGAGGGTTGGGCGCCCCAATATGGTGTTGTATGGATACAGGATGTCAACGACGTCGAAAGTGACGTCTTCACTCCTCGCGTTGTCGCCTTGGTCGAAGGAGACCTGCAGGCATATCTGGCCTAACGCCTTCAGCGGCTGACCTCCGAAGCCCTATAATGGGATTCCTGAGGGGCCTAAGCGGCTCCGAGAGATCTCCATTTGGTCGAAGGCCGCTGCGAACAAGACGTTCACGAAGCTTCCTCCATTGACCAGGACGCACTTAACGTCCCATCCTATGATGGCAGCCTGGATGACTAGGGGATCTTGGTGAGGGAACTCCACGCCCTCGGCATCAGTAGGCATGAAGGTAATTTCGTACTACGCCCAGTCCGGCGGTGCTTGCGCCGAGTATGCCGCCACGTGGTGTAGCCTCCACGCGTAGGCCTTTTGCTGCCACACCGAGGCGAACTCCAACGTGGAGCCCTGGAGATGACATGTATGACCCGGCGCTGAGCTCCCTCTTGGGCCTGGATTCGCAAGGGGCCTTTCTGGGGTTGCTGCACGTGGGCTTGAATTCGCAAGGGGCCCTCGTGGGGCTACTGCCCGTGATCTTGAATCCGCATGGGGCCCTCTAGGGGTTGCTGGACGTGGGCCACGACGGGTGGACCTGCATCCAGGGTTCTATCCCTGGCGACGCTCTGACGGAGTGCCGTGATGGTGGTGCATGTCCGCGTGTTGTGGCCACCTTGGCCATGCACCTCGCACCATAGGCAGTAGAGCTGGTCTTCTTGTTCTGCACGGGGCCTATCATCACGGCCTCGGCCGCGCCCCCGCCCCTGGCCTCGGCGCCCTCGGCCGTGACCGGTGGGAGCGCTGTCTTCAGAACCACCCTCAATGTCGAAGACGTAGCGGGCCCTCTGGGACTTGCGCTGGCCGCGCTTGGGCTTGCCGCTCGGCGAGTCCTTATGCTGGGCATCCTTGCGATCGGGGGCGTCCTTCGAGGGCTCTTGCTTGCGCTTGCCCTTTGAGGAGCCTTCCTTTGGCGAGTTTCCATTCTTCATCGCGCCCTCCGCCTGATTAGTGTCAGAGTCATCGCCCTTGCGCCGTCGTGCGTCCTCCTCCTCCCTGGCATACTCTTCCATCTTGTCAAAGAGCTTCAGCACGGTCTTGATTGGCTTGCGCGCGTTGTACTCGGCCAACGGCCCCGGGCAAATGATGGTTGTCTCGTTGACATCCTTGACCTGGCAGCGTACCTTCGGGACTTGTTGGCTCTGAGCCTCTTGTATATCCTGCACGGCTCCACGGAGGTCCACCAGCTCTCGCT
The DNA here is from genome assembly GCA_017311315.1 of Dendrocalamus latiflorus. Lineage (NCBI taxonomy): Eukaryota > Viridiplantae > Streptophyta > Magnoliopsida > Poales > Poaceae > Dendrocalamus > Dendrocalamus latiflorus. The sequence goes on from CM029636.1 coordinate 23,496,799, forward strand.
GCAGCGTGCCGAGGGCTGTTAGCAGAGTGCTTTCCACCGTCAACGTGGCCACGGCAGTTGGAACAGTGGGATGCACCGTTGGGCCGGCAGCAACCACGACTTGCGCTCCATAACTGCACGGCGCATCGGTGCGGAGAGCTCCGGAGTGGGTGATGGGACCGGCGGCGCCGCTGAGGCCACCCACCGCTCCCGCGCTGGGCGCAGCAGCAGCGGCCGCGGCGGCTCGGGCATCGGCGCCAGTACTCTCGGCCATCCGATTGGTATCCGCGCCAGCCACCGTGCTAGCGGTTGGGGTGGCTGTCGTGCCGCGGACGTCGAGGTCAGTGACCGCAGCACCAGCGTTGCCACCCGCTATCGCGCCATAGACATTGAGGTCAGCGACCGTAGCACCAGTGTTGCTGCCCGCGCCCGTAGGCGTGGTGTTATTGCTCGCACCCATAGCCGACGCGTCGCCGAGCGCTTCTTTCGCGCCCCTCTTCTTCTTCGCCGCTGCCGATGACGAAGCCTTCTTTAGTGCCATTCTTCTTCGGATCTTGGAGCTTGCTCTTGTCCTCCCCACGGACGGCGCCAACTGTTGTAGTTACCGACCAAACAGAGAGAGAGATGGAAATATGATAGTGGAGAGTTAGGTAGCAATGCTTGGGGTTTTCCCCATGGCCTGTATGGCTTATATATTCACATGGGGAGCATTTTACAGTTATGACCTTACACCCAAGTATCCCTCTCGAGAGCAGTTATGTCATTATACATGTCCTATTTTGGACTTTACAACCTCCTAACAGGTCAGCTGGGCTTAGGTGGGGGCCACCCCTACAACAATATGGACCCAGCATCAAGTAGCATTGGAAGGAAGCAGATGGAATGGACGCGAGAGCAAACGAAACACACACCGAAAATCCCCAGTAGGCCAAGATGCTTTTGCAATCATGTCTCCGTTGTGCTAGTGTCCATGTGCATTGCACAAATAAAGTGACTTGAGAATTGCAAGATACGGTGCTGATCTTGAATTCTGGATTGGCTCTGGCTCTGCTGTAGTGGACAAAATGGTTTTAGTTTGATTCAAGATGAGTTTACTATAGTCACCTCATATAGAGGGTTAATTTCTGGTCCAATAGTTACTTTACACATGAACAGAAGTGACAAAGAAAATAGATTTTAGTCATGTTGGAACACTAAGTTGCCACACGGCTCCAGCTATACTACCGGCATGGAGTTCCATATACTAGTGTTATTGGGTGCACAGATCATCACCACCATCACATAGCTATAGCATCAACATGGGAGAGGATGACAGTGTAGTGGTGGCAAAACTGTATGACAAGAATGACGGAGATCGATTACTGCCGATTGGTGAGCTACCGCGTTCGTGTCTAGATGGCCTTGTTCCATTTTACCTTCGATTCTGCGCAATGCCACCGTGTGGTATGCTGGAAGATAGGGGTAGTAGCCAGAGTAGATTTACAGGTGGTTGCTTGGGATTGCACGACATGTGGGCGACCTGGGATCACACGACGCTTGGGAGACTTGGGATCGTGCAGTTCTACAGTTGGGTCACGCAACTCTCATTTACAGCTGAAGTGTAGAATAGCTTATTCTAAGCTTAGATGCATTTATTGTTTATCGGCAAGATTTATATCATTTTGTTTCTGTTGTCGTCAGTAAGCTACCGGTGAAAACCATTCGTGAATCGAACCTACTAGTCAAAAGTTATGGCTAAAACGAGAAAAGAAACATTATACTACTAATAAGAAACCCATATTTATTGGTTGATTGGCTAAGAGTCACTAGTTGGCTTAGTCCCCATATGAAGTGGGTGAACGTGGGGTGGGTTGGGCGCGCTCGTCTAGCCAGCCAATATTAATTGCTTTTGGCAGTAATTCTATATGTGTTTGACAATAACTTTACTTACAAACGACAGTAACTTTCTGGAACGTGGAATAGTGTGTGTATAAGTGGGAAGTATTAATTTGTAAGTACAATAGCAGTTTTGCTTTTTATATTTGTAAATACTGTAGGACCGAACAGGCAACAGAGGGGGGTGAATGGTGCCTTCAAACCTCCCCAAATATTCACATGACTCTTCTTCTCCAATAGCTATCGAGCTATGAAGACCAAGGTTGACTTCTTACTGGAAGCCGAGAAAACAGACCGAAAACAGACTGAAAACAGAGAGTAAACAGACGCGGCTGAAAATAGATAGAGCAGTCGAAACTTCACTGTGTGGTCGAAAGACTCTCTACTGTGGTTGAAATCAGTGATATGTGGTCTGGTACAATTGACCATAGTTGAAACCAACTAACTCGTGAATCCGGTCGACATACCAGACAATGATTGCACTGATTTCAACTACAAACGACCACAAAAACCAGAGGATAAGAAGAAAGACGTGGTCATAAATGAAACAGAGGAACCAGTGAGGTGCACGACCACCAGGCCAAGAACTCAAAGAACTTTCGACTTAGGGAACAAAAGGCCAAGAAACTTTGCACACAGAAAGATGAGGATCTCAAGAGGTTGCACTGACTTTTAATTGAAAGATTAGCAACAAACACGAGATATCTGCTAGAAATAGCGGAGAATGCCTACGAACAAGTCTGAGAGAAAAATGAACTGAAACCAGACCTTGCTCTCGGGAATAGACTAGCCAAGATGGCTTTGAGGATGATTTCCAGTTCAGAGCAAGTCAAATTCAGAGCAACCCGAAATCAAACAACCTCTCAGACAAAGGAGAAAAGAAGAGAAGATGGAACAGAGAAAATACACTCAAGACATACAAGCATCAATCAGACAAAGCAACTCAAATAGAAGCACAGAGATGGATGATTGCATTCATGGAGGTTTCTACAGTCACTCCATCCAGGAGGTCCAGGAGCACAAGCGCTCCGGCACAGAGAACACTCACACAAGAACAGAAATAAAACCCCAGAGCTTCTCGTCAAAAACCTCACCGAGTACTGGTGCTCTACCCTCCTATTTGTAGCCTTCACTAGCAAGGGATAACCCGTTAACCCCAACTAACATCGGGTTTTTTTACGCAGACACACCCGCGACAACCTGCTTACATAGTCAGGTCACAATGCTTTAACCAGAGAGCAGTTTCATTTGCAGGATTTGAGCATTTCTCCAAAATGCCCCTTCTGCACATTCCCGGATACTTCTCGTTCCCTTGTTGTCCAAGTCTTGCAGCCACCTCGCAAGCCTAGTCATCCTTCGGTATCTTTCCAACCATTCTGGACCTCAACACTTTCCGTGCTTAGTCCCGGTTCATCCATGCCTCATCATGACCTAGCTCCAAAGTCCTGCAGTCATCAAAAACAAGCAACACATCACATAGCACCGCACAAGATACTGAGATCATTCATCTGCACCAGAAAAATGTACTTGTAAATCAATCACAGATGGTCGTAAACCACTTACGACCAGTCAAATGCACAAGACATGAAAAGCTCATAGCCTATGACCACATAGCAGATCATTACGACCACCCTAGAAGTCGGTACGACCGCTTACAAGAGGCTACAATCGCCTCCCGCTGCGTTACGACCACTCTGTTGGTCTTACGACCACACAGACAGTCGTTTTGACCACGTTATAGCTCCTCCGATCGCTTAGACTTCGTGGTCGAAAACCTTCTGCTGAAGTTTCGAGCACGTTCACTTCTTCACAACATGGTCGAAGCGCCTTCCGACCACGTACAATGTGGTTGATGGTCAAACGACCAACGTGGTCGAAACCCGCTTTCAACTACTGACCGCGAACAATGTGGTCAAAACCCGCTTTCGACTACCAACCGCGGACAATGTGGTCGAAACCCGCTTTCGACTACTGACAGCTGACAACGTGGTCGAACGACCAACGTGGTCCAACATGGTCGAAACCCATTTTCGACTACCGACCACGGCCAGTCGACGCTTCTGGCTTCCGACCACAGCTAGTCGATGCTTCCGACTTCTGACCACGGCCAGTCGATGCTTCCGACTTCCGACCACGGCCAGTTGAGGCATCCGACTTCCGACCACGGCCAATTGAGGCGTTTGACTTCCGAACGTGGTCGTAAACCCGTCTGCCGACTTCCGACCACGGATAACGTGCTTGTAAACCCTTCTGACCATGTTCAAATTGTACTGCCGTGGTCGTAAACTTCCAGCCGACCAAGACGACCACAATGTGGTCGTAAACGGTCTTCCGACCACTCTCTAGGGCTTATGACTTTGCAGAAACAACATAATCTTCAAAAACCAAACTCAATCTTTCTAAAATAAGGGTCAATTACTCATCACAAATATGAGGTCACCTCCACATGGTCTCTCAAATACATTTTGTTGTTAGTCTGCAATCTGCAATATTGAACTACAAACTACACAAAACCAGAGCATGTTAGGTTCTACATATGTACAACTTCAGTTAGTACTCTTCAAGCCTATAAAAAACCTTGACCTCATAATTTCCAGGATTCTTTGATTTATGACCTTTGGAATTGTGAACCGCCTGAAGTAGCACTGTGTGTCTGAGATGCTGTCATACTGTTCTGTCTGGGAAGTCTGACTTGAAGACAGATCTGAGAAGAAATTTATGACATCAGGGCTTTCACCAAGAACCCTCAATGACCTTGGAATGGGAGGCATGTGTTAACATCAAGGAATCCCTCTAGGATTTGGACAATCTGACCCGCTGTGGGTCTGGCACTTTCATCATCTTGGATGCACCAACAAGCAACCATACAAGCTCTTGTGAGCTCATCAGCATTTGCATCTCCATTCAGCCTGGGGTCCAACAAGGTCTGCACATCCCCTTGATGAAGCTTGCTTGTAGCCAAGGTCGGGAAGAAGAATGAGGACCTGCCCTCCTCTCCATGAACAACATTCCTCCTGCCTGATATGAGTTCAAAGAGCATCATGCCGTAGCTGAAGACATCTGCCTTTGCTGTTATCGGCACACCGCTAATCCATTCAGGTGCAAGGTAACCCCTTGTTCCTCTCATTGTCGTCAAAACACGGCTGAAGTCTCGGCCTAAGAGCTTTGCTAGACCAAAATCAGATATTTTTGGAACAAATGACTCGTCCAAGAGTATGTTCTCTGGTTTGACATCACAGTGTATGATGCAATCCCTACATTTCGCATGCAGGTAATTTAGGCCTCTTGCTGTTCCAAGTGCAATTTGATATCTAGTGGCCCAGCTCAATGCTGTTGTCTCACCAGGGAACAGCTGCAATTCCAGGGAGCCCTTTGGCATGAACTCATACACAAGCAGCCTCCTTGATCCTTCAGAGCAGAACCCAAGTAGGTGGGCCAAATTGACGTGCTGAATTGTCCCAATGGTCCTTACCTCAGCACGGAATTGTTTCTCCCCCTGGTGAAGCCCATCAAATCTCTTCACAGCAATGGCAGTTGAATCCGGGAGCTTCCCTTTGAACACCGAGCCGAAGGCACCTGCCCCCAACTTCTCTGAGAAGTTGTTGGTGACATGCTGCAGACCACTGTACCTGAAGGCAATCAGTGTTCCCCCAGTAGTCTTGGATATCCAAAGAGTCCTTTCTCGGCTGCATTTCTGAAATAGGATGAAGAATACGATAGCAAGGATTATCAAAGCTGCAGCAACTCCAACACCAACTCCACGAACAACTGCACCAACGATCACCTTCTTGCTCTTTTTAGAGTCTGGTAGCTCGGACGCTGCAAGCCTGAGGAAGAGTGTGCCTCCCCCAATTCTAGTGTATTGTTCTTGGAGGTTAACGAGGTCTCCATACCAAACGAAGCAGCCACTACTATTGTAAGTATAAGCATTACAGGAGCAATTGTTCAGACAAGCCACCTGACAGTCTTGAGAACTCATGGCAACTGCACTCTGACCATTATCGGGTAACCTCACAACTGCCATGGTATAGAATTTATCAAGCTGAGTCTGTGCAGAGCTCAAGTTGGTCTGGCACTGCAATGGTATGTTCCTCTTGCACCCACCACTGTACACTCCATCACCCCACTCACTCTGAACCTTTTGGCTATACCCCTTGACGCATTTGCAGAATGGCAAGGCGTTGAGGTTGCATATGCCATATGCACCACAGGGAGCATACACCTCACACTGTGTCCGCGGCTGGGACCAGATCAGAACCCACTCCTGTAAGGACTCCACCCATGTCAACTGCTTGATCTGCCCATTCACGTCAATGATGAACCGTGAGATGACTGAATCGTCAGCCATCGAGTAGATGAAGTAGCTCTCGCTACCATTGTTGACGAAATGGAAGTCGTAATTGTAACCGGCCGTCATCTCAGGCACAAGGCTAAATCTATTGCCGTTCCAAGGGCCACTGGTCCAGTAACGTATGGAATTGTTCCACTGGATGAAGTACTGTGTTGTGCCGTTTGGGTCCAGCTCCAGTGAGAACAACCCGGGGGACGGGTTCGCGCTGTTCTTCCACGCAACAAGCCTCTGGCTTACACCAGTGGTCTTGTTCAGCCCAAGCTTGCCCCCCGGAAGCCAGGTGTTTGTTGGATGATCTATGCTTTGCCAATAAACTATCGATGAATTGGAGGCATCAGCGAGGTCGAGGCTACCGCTGTCCTTGATGATGGCGATGGTGGAGTTGGAGGCTATGCTTACGTTGGTCGACCATAGCTGCCGTTTCTTGGATTGATCAAGGAGAACAAGGTTGCCATCGTTGCCGATGGCTAAGGAGACGGTCGTCGGGTCAGACACCGGCATGTTGCTATTTGCCGTCCACACTGTCGTCACCTGCCGTTTGTTGCTGTACCATATGGCTATGTAGTAGTTGCTGGAACTGGAAGAGGTGGTGTTACCTTGTGACGGGGAGTAGAAGCCCAAGGTGAACTTGTTGCCCTTGGACACAATCTTCTGCATCCCGGACAACGGTGTGGTGGAGTTGATGGTGTCGACGGCTGTGCAGACAAGGATTTGGCTGAAGAGGAGGAAGAAGAAAAAGCGAGCCATGGATGGGAGCTTGGTGGAATAGCCTGGGCTGCTTGGGACTGGAAGGGAGCTTGGACTTTTGGAGTAATTGGTTGTCGTTGTTGGGTACAGATTACAGATGTTTGGTACTTTTGGAGTAACCTTCCTTGGCCTGGTATACAGAGCTTTTGCTATCTTTAGAAAGTCGTGGCATCTCTAGGTATCCTTCAAAGAAAAGGTCGTAAAAACTCGCCTGGTCCAGGGGCAGCATTGACTTGGACTACTTTAACGAAGCCGGTCGTTAATGGGCAGCGTTGCATTTCCATTGAAGGTTTAAATGCGTGTACGTATACGCCTCTCTTTTTCCAACAATCATAAGGAATATATTTTATTGGTAGGAATATTTAACTGGAGCACAGAGACGGAGTAGTTGACCAGTCCACAATTCGAGGGCCAATCTGGTAATGACTTGTCGAAGACGAACAGAATGGCTAAAGTTTGACGATGAACAGACTAGTCCAAATCGTCCTTAATTCTAAGCATGTTTCCAGACGAAACACACACCGAAAATCCCCAGCAGGCCAAGATGCTTTTGCAATCATGTCTCCGCTGTGCCAGTGTTCATGTGCATTGCACAAATAAACTGACTTGAGAATTGCAAGATACAGTGCTGATCTTGAATTCTGGATTGGCTCTGGTTCGGCTTGAAACACCCCTGAAAAATTTCAAAATTTTTGGAGCTTTTATCTGAAATTTTGAGTGAATTTCGGCCACTTTCCCTTTTTGGAAAGTTTTCCCGGAATGCGCCTCCTCTTTTGGCGATTCCGCTTTCTCTATCTCCTTGGCGTTTTTCCCCCTCCCTGTTTTCTCCTTCCCGTTGACGCCCCTCCCCCTCTCTGCTTTCTTTCTCTCCCTAGTGCCTCCCGCCTTTCTCCGTTGGCGCCCCCTCCCTCCCCACCTTCCCCCTCGCGCACGCGCTGCGCACCCGCACCGCCTCACGTCCCCGGTTTTGCGCTGCTCACGTCACGCCGACGCCGCCTGGTCCGAAGGCAGCACCGCCTCTTGCGCCACACGTTGCTGCCTCCTCCCTTTGGGCCCCACCTGCTAGTCGCCGCTCCTCCCTTCTCCCGCGCGCGGACGCGCCTCGCCCATGTCCGTTGTTCACCTGCTCCCCTCTCCCATCCCCTCGCCATTACTCCTGTGCAGAGGCCATCTCCGCTTTCCTTCCACTCCAAGGCGTCGCCCCATCCTTCTGTTGACCAACGGCGCCATGCCCATACCCCCTCTCCCTCGGATCCCCTCCTCTCCGCCGGGGGCATAAAAGCCACTCCCCTGCCCCCTCACTTCCCCTTGCTTCCCAAGCCCCCCACCACCCTCTTGGCCTCCTGCCACTCCAGAGAGCCCCCTCGAGCGACCGATTCGGCCCTGCTGCCCCCTCGCGCCGCCATTCGTCTCCCCTGCGCCAGCGACCTTGGTGAGCCGATCTCCCCCTTCCTCTCTCCATTTCTCAATTGCATTCGCCCAGGGCACCTTTACCCTCCCCTAAACTCGTTGCTGTTCTCCTCTGGCCAGGTGAATCACTGAGGGATCTCAATGTCGAAGCTTCTCTCCGGCCATCGCACCTCACCGTGGCCAGTTCTCCCAAGGACCTCCCCACCGAACTTTCCACCACCATTGTGAGCTCTAAGCTCTCTTAGCCGTGAAATTTTATCCCTTTTGGACAGATCGCCACCGGAGAGCTCCAGCGCCGCCGTGAACCCGCAACCACCTCCTTCTATCTCCGGCCACCACAGTTGCTTCCCGCACCTCCCAAATCTCAAAAATGAAAACCCCTTGCTGAACCCTACCCATTGGAACCCTCCGCGGTCACCGGAGCCCTTGCTGTCGCTGGAGAGCGGAGGTGCCACCACCTCTGCCTCTCTGTTGCACGCGCGTAGCGAGAGGAAGACGGCGACGACGTTGCCCCTCCTCCTCCGTTCATCCTTTCCATCGCCATATAACCACAGTCGTCCGATCCCACCGCACCGCTTCGCCCGCCTACCCCTCGCCACCGCCGTCCGATCCTTTCCGCAACTCATCCCTCCCGTTTGCTCCGCCCCATCCAGCCCGTCCACCCGAGCCGCGTGTCGCCCATTTGGGCCGCGAAGGCGCGTGCGGGAGTGAGCCGCTCCCCTCGGCCTGCTTTACCGCGCCGTGCGCGCGCGTGCGCATGGGCCGCACGGGTTAAACGGCCGAGCGAGCCATTTCCTCACCCGGGCCGCACAGTAGCCGGGTCGGCTTACTACTGTTCACTCCGAATTTCCAGCCTTTTATCCATTTCTAAAATCCAGAAAAATCCAAATAAATCCTAGAAAATCACTGAAAATTCCAAAAAATCCCAAATTTCACCACTCTGCTCATTTTGATCTCCTGAATCCATTTTTGGCCTCCTTCTTCCCAAATTCATCCCAGAAAAATTCCAAAAATTCCCCATTTGAATCTTTTTGCATTTTACTTCTTTTTCATAGATTATTTTCCTCGCTTGATTAGGCTCAAGCCGGACTTATTTTGTTTTTGTATGTTTGCGCTAGTTTCGAAATTCTTGAAGGTGACGGTGCAAGGTCAGGGCCAAGCCTCCGAAGCTTCCAAAGTCACCGAGTTCATCGAAGGCATGTCACAAGTCCTTGATCATATTGAATCCCATGCCATTTAAATTATGTATTATGCTATTTGTATTATGCTAGTTGTGAAATGCTAGTTCAAAGTAAAATAAAATGTTTAGAATGACCTGTTATGTAGATAAATCCTACCACCGATAAATGCCATGTTAAACTTGTAGCCATGCCTTTGTAACCCTAGAATTAATTACCTGGTAATCTAAATAACTGTAGGTTATTTATTGTCACATAAGGTCTTTACAGTAATAAGGTTGTGGCTGCGGGCCAATAGACTTTGGAAAACCCGACTCTAGGGTAGGGTGGTATGGGACATCGTGCCCTAGGGCGGAGATTGCCGACGTACACAGGATAGGGTAAGGGTTGGGGAAGGAACCGCGAGACGGTCTTCGCCCACCTCTTACCCTAGGTTGGAGGTCGCGGACCTGGCGGGGTTGCGGACCCCGGGGGAAAAATGTAAGGACTAGACCCTTACGCCGAGCAAATGACATAGTGATCGCTCAACCACAGGAGTTAACTTGTCAGCACTGGTTTAGTAGTTGCTCAACTCGATTGAAACTCTACAGGTGTTAAGAAGATAGGGTGTTGAGAAGTGAGGTTAGGCAGGCTGTGCTGCGGGTGCCTAACAACGGTAGAGTTCACTCGAAGCGGACAGGAGATTTCATGTCCCAGACCCGAGTGGATTCTACCAGGTAGAGCCTATATAAAGAGTTGAGCAGTGAAACGACCTGGTTTCCTTAACTCAGTCATGAGGGTTAAGGAATCGTGTGGGTAAAGTTGGGCAACTCTGCAGAGTCAATTAAATGGTATTCGAATACGCCGTGCTCCCGGTTAATGGAGCTGTGTTACTTGGGTTATTTCAGCAGCAAGGCTTGAGTAGTTTTCATAAGTGTTTTTAATTGACTAGCTGATTAATTAACTTTATGAGAAAACCCCCCCTGAGATCTTAAGTTGTAGTTTTTGGTTCTGGTTTGTCAAAATGTTTGCGAAATAAAGTGCATCCACATAAATTAATAAACCAAATATATACCCTTCCTTTGGCAATCCGTGCAAATAGTTAAAGTAGGGTTTCCCTTGTGACTTGCTGAGTACAGTGGTTGGTACTCAGGCTTGCATAATTTTCCCCCAACAGATACCAGAAGAGAAGAAGGCAAATCAAGATGTCGCATTAGGGTTACGGCCGCACTCAGGCTTTCCTGTGGTGCTTTTGCGGTTCTTCTGCATGTAAGTACTATTGGGCTTGTACGCCCGTTTTATTGTTAAAAATTGACCGTTAGGTCTTATTTCAAGTAAGCTAACCCTTCTTAAATGTTCGTAAGCAGGCATGATACTTGTTCGGTCTGCAATCAATCTCCTGGGTGGTTGCGGATTAGTGGCGCCCCTGTTCCTCCTAGAAACGGGGGCGTTACAAGAAGTGGTATTAGAGCAGGCTTGACTGTAGGTTGTAACCCTAGGTATAGAGTTGGTTTCGTCAGGAAATACGGTTTTACAAATTTTAATTTCTAATATAAAAGAATTGCGAAAACCATAAGTAATATTGCTATCTCATCTTTCCTATGTCTATCTCACCTCTCTTTAGACATGCATTAAAAAGTTTTTCTTTTGGTTTTGTGAAAATCCCCAAAAACACGTGTAGCCGTTTAGACTAACTTCTGACTGTAAGCTTTGGCCACCCGGAACGGGGTCTAACTTTTGAAGAATTAGTAGTAAGGATGGTGTTTGGAAGAATAGTGCGGATACCCGACCCAGGTTTTTCCTTTTGAAAAGTTGTAGGGCCATCGCTCGAGTAGTTAGCATTACCCGTTGGATTTCCTTGATGCTGCGGGTAAAGCCATTTGAGTAGACAAAGCTTTTGATTGTACTAATAGCCAAATTGCATTATTGGCCCGTTAGGCTACTATATGAGCAATTTGTGCAAAACTAAATTTCTGGTTTTAAATAAAGAATATGTTAAAAATTTCTGCTTCTACCCCGCTTCGTCTGAAATCTTTCCTATGTTCTCTCTAAATCTCCGAAGGAACTAAATGTGAACCTTCGATTGCCACTAGTAAGCTGGATTACCTCCCTGGAAGCTGTAAGTGAAGGGAGTGCGATCGAGGGGATCATTTAATTTTGCCTTAACCTATTTCTTTCTCGCTCTTTCCTGCCCTTGTTCTTGCTTCAGTCTTACTTTCCTTTGCTAAGCCCAAAAATGTTACGAAGCTGATTCCTAAAGTTGTGGTTGCAAATGTCACTAGGTAGATAGAAGATTGGGCAGCACGACAAGTATAGCAGTTCAGTATGAAGGAAGTCCAGATCACCATGAAGATAGATCAGATTGAAGGCAGACAAGGACAAGTTCAGATGTCAGAACAACATGACAAGTTATTGCAACCGTTCGTTGTCAAGGTGACACCCGAAGAGTCAATGTCAGCATCAAGTGCAACTGCATTGAAGTTTACAGCATTTCTAAAAACTCAGCCACCTATATTCCCTTCAACAACAAAGCCACTGAATGCAGATGACTGGTTACAAGATATTGAGAGAAGAACGAATACTATCCAGTGTACAAATAAGGAGAAAGTTCTTTTCGCCACCTATCAGCTGTCCGAGCCCGTAATTACTTGGTGGAATGCTATCTAGTGGATACACCCTAATGAGGAAGATATTACATGGGAAGACTTTGTGAAGAGATTCCGTAAAGCCTACATTTCTCCTAGAGTTATCACAAGAAAATATCAGGATTTTCTTAACCTTCAACAAGGAGAGAACTCCATCACAGCATATCTACAATAATTTCATCAGTTATCCCAATTTGCTCCAGAGGAAACTAACACCGAAGCTAAAAGGATGGAGTACTTTATGAAGGGTCTACAACCCAATGTGAGACAACGCCTTCAGGCCATGAAGTTTTCAAGCCTATTGAGCCTGGTCGATCAAGCTCTTCATATAGAAGAAGAGATATCAGGTTACATGAAAGTTATGAAACGAAAGAAGCCTTCACCTTCAGCACAAACGGCTTGTTTTCACTGCGAACAAGATGGGCATTATCGTGACCAATGCCCACTGAAGTCCTTACCCAAAGAAGAAGCTAGAAAGCAAGCAAAGAGGTAGACATCAACATCACGCCTGCCACCAATGGAAGAAGAAGAATCTTACCCTAAGAAGACCAGAATAGAGGAAGAACCAGATCTATTCGGAGGACTGCCATGAAGAAGAAAAGCACGGAAGACAGTCAAGAAAAAGTGACCTATGTAGAACGAGGAATGGAGTAATGTCCTTTTGGTTATCCTTTTGTAAGCTAGTTGGAAGAACTGAAAAGTTGTCTGTAAATTACTTTAGCTAAGTCTTGTGGCAAGACTATGAAAGTGTACGAAGACTGTCTGTGTAAAGCATAAGGAATGAGAAGTTCATGTTGCAATGAAATTAATCCTAACGGACCCAGATGTATATATAGCCCTGGTACTGCACAATTCAGCTAAGTGTGAACCTATAGCACATACCCAGGGATGATATACAGGTGCAGGTGAGAAGAAGCGACAGTATCCTCTGAAGAAGCAGCTAGATGAACTGCAAGAAAAGAGTTCATTCGACCAAGTATCTCACCTTGGTCAGCCCCAGTCCTATTTGTAAAGAAGAAGAGTGGAGAATTAAGAATGTGTATTGATTACCGAGGATTGAATGCTGTCATCATCAAGAACAAGTACTCATTGCCCAGAACTGACGACTTGTCTGATCAACTCAAGGGAGCCAAAGTATTCTCCAAGATTGATTTGCGCTCAAGTCATCATCAGCTTAAGATCCGAGAGCAAGATCAAGAGAAGACAACTTTCATTACCAGATATGGATTATATGAGTTCACGGTCGTTCCCTTTGGTTTAACCAATGCGCCATCTTATTTCATGAATCTTATGAATCCGGTGCACATGGACCAACTGGACCGATTCGTGATAGTCTTCAAAGATGACATCTTGATATATTCCAAGAGCGAAGAAGAGTCCAAGCAACATTTGCATATGGCATTATCAAGACTAAGAGAACATCAGCTGTATGCCAAGTTTGATAAATGCAGTTTCTGGTTGAAAGAAGTTGCTTTCTTGGGTCACATTATATTTGAAGATGGAGTTAAAGTTGATCCAGAACAGATCACCGCAGTTATGGAATGGAAACAGCCCAAGACAGTAATCGAAGTGAGAAGTTTTCTTGGATTGACGGTTTATTATCGCCGATTCATAGAAGATTTCTCGAAAATCTCTCGTCCGCTCACTCAATTATTAAAGAAGGACAAGCCATTCACATGGACAGATGCCTGTGAGGAAAGTTTTCAGTTGCTGAAGACCAAGTTGACGACAATGCCTGTCTTAATTTTGCCCAACCCAGAGAAGGAGTTCTAAATCTATTGTGATGCTTCAAAACAGGGTTAGGGATGTGTACTCATGCAAGACAGAAAGGTAGTTGCCTATGCGTCAAGACAGTTGAAACCGCATGAGGAAAACTACCCAACGCACGATTTGGAACTAGCAGCCGTGGTGCATGCACTAAAAATTTGGAGCCACTACCTGCTAGGGAATCGTTGCGAGATATTCTCAGATCATAAGAGCTTGAAGTATTTGTTCACACAGCTAGAGTTAAATATGGGACAGCGAAGATGGCTGGAACTAATAAAAGATTATGATGTTGAGCTTCAGTATCACCCAGGCAAGGCCAACGTAGTTGCCGATGCCTTAGCCGAAAGACTCATCAAGACAAACCCAATACAACCGAATATCAAGTAGAATTGCAGAGAGATATACTACAATTGATTTTGGTGATCACAGAACAAGGTGGTGAGGCAGTATTAGAAATCCAACCTCTACTGACAGATCAGATTAAAGCAGCACAAGATAAAGATGAGGAAATTCAAAAACTGAAAAAGAAGATTCAAAAAGAAGACTTAGCAGAGTATGCAATAGACGAGCATGGAATCCTCACCTTTCGTGATCGCTATTGTATACCTAACAAAAAAAGAATTGAGGGAGTTGATCTTATCTGAGACTCACTCCTCTCAATTCTCAATTCATCCAGGAGGCACCAAGATGTATCAAGATTTGAAGAAGAAGTATTGGTGGAACATGATGAAGAAAGAAGTAGCGGAATATGTGGCTAAATGTGCTGTTTGCCAACAGATCAAGATAAGATCATCAGAAACTATCAGAATTGTTGTAACCTTTGCCAAATTCCCAGATGGGAAATGGGACAGCATCGGTATGGAATTTATTACCGGGCTTCCTAAGACTCGTGAAGGTTATGATGCTATCTGGGTCATTATTGATAGATTGACCAAGGTGGCTCATTTTCTTCCGATCAAGCAGCCCTATGGGAAGGATAAGCTTGCTGAGTTGTACTTGACAAGAATCGTGACACTCCATGGGGTCCTGAAGGAGATTGTATCAGATAGAGGAGCACAGTTTATATCCAAGTTCTGGGAGAATCTACATGAGGCCATGGGCACCGATCTGAGTTTCAGTTTAGCATATCATCCACAGACAGATGGGCAAACTGAAAGAACCAATCAGATCTTGGAGGATATGTTGAGAGCTTGCGCTATTGTGTATGGAGCAACATGGGATACCTGCCTACCATTTGCTCAGTTCTCATATAACAATAGCTACCAAGCAAACATCCAGATGGCCCCGTTTGAAGCTTTATATGGCAGGAAATGTAGGACACCGCTAAATTGGTCAGAAGCAGGAGAACGCCAACTCATTGGTCCTCAAATTACCCAAGATGCGGAAGCACATGTCAAGATTATCAGAGACAGACTGAAGATAGCATAAGACCAACAAAAGAGCTATGTCGATAACCACAGAAAAGACTTGAGTTTCGAAGCCGGAGATTTTGTGTACATCAAGGTCACCCTTTCAAGATAGTCGAAAGATTTCAAGCCAACGGTAAACTGGCTCCGAAATATGTAGGACCGTTCCAAATAATCAGACAAGTTGGGGAGGTAGCCTACCAAGTGCAGCTCTCCCCCAACTTGTTAAGGATACACAACGTGTTCCACATATCACAGCTTTGAAAATGTCTACTGTAGCCTATAGATGAAGCACCAGTGTCAGACATCAGCTTGCAAAACAATTTGACTTATCCTGAAGAACCACTACAAAATTTGAGACATCAGAGAGACAACTCAGAAACAAGAATGTTAGATTCTGCAGAGTTCAATGGAGGAATCACTCGCCAGATAAGTCCGCTTGGGAAAGGAATCAGAACTGTAACAGTTTTCATTTTTTTCAACCCATTCGTTGCCCTAGGTGAATCTCGGGGTCGAGATTCTCTTAAGGGGGGTAGGTTGAAACACCCCTGAAAAATTTCAAAATTTTTGGAGCTTTTATCTGAATTTTTGAGTGAATTTCGGCCACTTTCCCTTTTTGGAAAGTTTTCCCGGAATGCGCCTTCCTCTTTTGGCGATTCCGCTTTCTCTATCTCCTTGGCGTTTTTCCCCATCCCTGTTTTCTCCTTCCCGTTGACGCCCCTCCCCCTCTCTGCTTTCTTTCTCTCCCTAGCGCCTCCCGCCTTTCTCCGTTGGCGTCCCCTCCCTCCCCGCCTTCCCCCTCGCGCACGCGCGCCTGCACCCGCACCACCTCACGCCCCCGGTTTTGCACTGCTCACGTCACGCCGACGCCGCCTGGTCTGAAGGCAGCACCGCCTCCTGCGCCACGCGTTGCTGCCTCCTCCCTTTGGGCCCCACCTGCCAGTCGCCGCTCCTTCCCTCTCCCGCGCGCGGACGCGCCTCACCCATGTCCGCTGTTCACCTGCTCCCCTCTCCCATCCCCTCGCCATTACTCCTGTGCAGAGGCCATCTCCGTTTTCCTTCCACTCAAAGGTGTCACCCCATCCTTCTGTTGACCAGCGGCGCCATGCCCATACCCCCTCTCCCTCGGATCCCCTCCTCTCCGCCCGGGGCATAAAAGCCGCTCCCCTGCCCCCTCACTTCCCCTTGCTTCCCAAGCCCCCCACCACCCTCTTGGCCTCCTGCCACTCCAGAGAGCCCCCTCGAGCGACCGATTCGGCCCTGCTGCCCCCTCGCGCCGCCATTCTTCTCCCCTGCGCCAGCGACCTTGGTGAGCCGATCTCCCCCTTCCTCTCTCCATTTCTCAATTGCATTCGCCCAGGGCACCTTTACCCTCCCCTAAACTTGTTGTTGTTCTCCTCTGGCCAGGTGAATCACCGAGGGATCCCAGCGTCGAAGCTTCTCTCCGGCCGTCGCACCTCACCGTGGCCAGCTCTCCCAAGGACCTCCCCGCCGAACTTTCCACCACCATTGTGAGCTCTAAGCTCTCTTAGCCGTGAAATTTCAACCCTTTTGGATGGATCGCCACCGGAGAGCTCCAGCGCCGCCGTGAACCTGCAACCACCTCCTTCTGTTTTCGGCCACCACAGTTGCTTCCCGCACCTCCCAAATCTCAAAAATGAAAACCCCTTGCCGAACCCTACCCATTGGAACCCTCCGCGGTCACCGGAGACTAGGCCCGATATCTCCAGTTCTTTAGAGCAGTCCGAGCCCATCTTTGTGGATGATGAGGATGATGGAGATGAGGGTTGTCTACCTGATCCAGTTCCTCAGCCACCCCTTGAGGTGCCTTCTTCCACCGCACCGCGAGGCGATCAGCCCATGCCTTCTACTTCTTCTGGAGCTAGTGGCTCTATTCCTACCTCATTAGCTGATGAGGTAGAGGCCACTTCTTCATCTCATCCTGGACCTCCTCGACATATCCAGAGAGCTCATCCTTCCGAGCAGATTATTGGAGACCTTTTTGAGCGTGTCACACGCTCAAAGTCTGCCACGTCACTTTTCTGTCTCCATTCTGCCTTTGTCGCCTCCTTTGAGCCCAAAGATGTTTGTCATGCTCTATCTGACGAGTCTTGGGTCAATGCCACGCATGAGGAGCTTCAAAATTTCGAAAGAAACAAGGTCTGGTTGCTTGTTGAGCCCCTCGAGGTCACAATGTCGTTGGGACTAAGTGGGTGTTCAAGAACAAGCAGAGTGAGGATGGGGTGGTTGTTAGAAATAAGGCTAGACTGGTAGCTCAGGGCTTCTCTCAGCTTGAGGGTCTCGATTTCGAGGAGACCTTTGCCCCTGTAGCTTGACTTGAAGCCATTAGAATCCTGCTTGCCTTTGCAGCTTCTAAGGGTTTCAAGCTTTACCAGATGGATGTCAAGAGTGCCTTCCTTAATGGCTTCATTGAGGAAGAAGTCTATGTCAGACAGCCTCCAGGTTTCGAGAACCCCAAATACCCAAACCATGTCTTCAAGCTTTTTAAAGCTTTGTATGGACTTAAGCAGGCCCCTAGAGCTTGGTATGAGAGGTTTAAGTCCTACTTGTTGAGTCATGGTTTTGAGATGGGTAAAGTAGACAAAACTTTGTTCATCCGCCGGCATGGCACTGATCTGTTGCTCGTCCAGATTTATGTGGATGACATCATATTTGGCGGCTCCTCGCATGCTCTCGTTTCCCAGTTTTCCGATGTCATGAGCTCGGAGTTTGAGATGAGCATGATGGACGAGTTGAGCTTCTTCCTTGGCTTCCAAATTAAGCAGACTCGGGAGGGTACCTTCTTGCATCAAGGCAAGTACACTCGAGACCTCCTGAAGCGCTTCGATATGAGTGATGGTAAGCCGGTGTCCACTCCGATGGCTACATCAGCTTCACTCGACCCAGATGAGGACGGCGAGCCTGTTGATCAGAAGGAGTATCGTAGTATGATCGACTCCCTCTTGTACCTCACTGCCTCGAGACCGGACATACACTTTGCTGTGTGTCTTTGTGCTCAGTTTCAGGCTTCACCTCGCGTATCTCACCGCCAGGCGGTGAAGCGTATTCTTCGGTACCTTCAAGCTACAATTGACTATGGTATCTGGTACTCTTCGTCGTCCTGTCTTTCCTTGAGAGCCTATTCGGATGCAGACTTTTCCGGCTGTAGGATAGATAGGAAGAGCACTTCGGGCACCTGCCAGTTCATTGGCACTTCTCTCGTTTCCTGGTCTTCGAGGAAGCAGTCTGGTGTTGCACAGTCCACCGCAGAGGCCGAGTACGTTGCTGCAGCCAGTTGCTGTAGCCAAGTGCTTTGGATGGTCTCGACCCTGCGAGACTTTGGGTTAGTTATCGACAGTGTTCACTCTTTTGTGATAACACTTCTGCGATTAACATTGCTAAGAACCCAGTGCAGCACTCTCGGACCAAGCACATTGATATTCAATATCACTTCCTTCGAGACCATGTGGAGAAGGGTGACATTGTGCTCCAGTTTGTGGAGAGTGACCACCAGTTGACTGATATCTTTACCAAGCCATTGGATAGCTCTAGGTTTTCAGCTCTGCGAGGAGAGCTTGGGGTGGTTTGTCCGTATGGACTGTTGTGAGGGGGAGCTTTGTGCTTTACTGCTTTATTATATTAATTATGCTCTTGCTCCTTTCTGTTGCATTGCATTTTGGGTGCATTCGGGATAGTCCTTCTAGCATAGGTTAGAGTGGTTCTCTTGACTAGATGTTTAGACTTCTTGCTCTTATCTTGTGACACTAGGATGCTGCTTGTTAGCTGTCTCTCTTCTCTCTAGGTTGAGCTTACTCACTTCTTGTGGGTTCTAGCGAGGGTTGGGCCACCCTCGGGTAGACAGGGTACGTGTTTGCTCCCTAGGTTGTTAGTAGACCAGCTGATAGTCCTCGAGTCATATGGGGTAGATGAGAGTCAGTCTGAGCCATAGTTTCCTCTATATCTTATCTATGCTTTAAGGACTGACCTTTCGGATTTTCTTTGCCAGCTTCTCTTGCTTATTGCTTTGGTTCAGGGGGAGTTCATTTGGGAGCTTCTAGATCTTAATGATGACTTAACTCAACTTGAACTAAAAGTTGCATCACATGTTGAGGGGGAGCTAGATTTCTTGCATGTCATTCTGCATTGTAAATAACTACATGGAGCCTTGATTATTATCCTTTCATGACATGGTTACATTGTTTTACATTCTGCCATGATTTGTGCTTATTTGCTAGATTGATCATGACTTCATATGTATAGACTAGCTTTTACCATGATAAGTTCATTAAAATTGCTCAACTTGAATTAAAACTTGTCATGCTAGCTCTTGAGATTAGTCTTTCTTGCATTATCCTTTTATGATTCATGCCATGTCAAATAGGCTGAGCTGAGCGTTGAATCTTTATTGAGCTTTAGATTGAGCTATGCTAGTTCTTGATGTAGCATGAGTTAGTACAATCATTAAGAATGCAAACAGATCTCTTTTGTGCGAAAAAAACTGATCTCACCAATTCTTTCTCATGAGACGGCTTGCCATTGCACAAGGCATGAACTCAGGGGGAGTTTTGGATGACCAAGATCGTTGTCTTAAGCTTTTTGCTTGGCATGATCGCATAAGGATTGAGATCTAGCACATGACTAAACAAAAATCTGGTTGGCAACAACCTTGAATTTCAAAAGAAAATATGTCACTCGTGCTTCTTTTGCTTAATCTACAAAAAAGAACCAAATACTTAAACAAATATTTCATTCTTGAGCTTGTAGCACTCTAATTAGACTCAATACTAGCTTCTTGGTTCCGCTTAGCTTATTGACATGGTTTGCATCATCCTTGGATACCTCTAGCTAGACTTTGATCATGGATGACTTGACATGCTCTCAAATTGCACTAAATTTCAGATTGTCATCTATTTGGTTTAGCTGGCTTATATATATCCTGTCATGATCTAGATAGCATTCTATTGAATTATGGCTTGATGTAATACTTGTTGGTCATTTTGGATAATTCTCATGGCTCTAAAAGCTTAGAATAAACAATCTTCAGCCATTTCATCTAATGTCATATCATATTCTCTTCCTTGCATCCTTGATGTGTTTATTGCCAAAAGGGGGAGAATAGTGGTAGAAAAAGCCATTTCGGGAGCTTTGTGGAAAACTTGTTCTTTCTTTTGCTCCTTGTGTCGACATGGTCATTAGCTTCATTTCCTTCCTTTGACCATGTTTGACTTCCTTCTTGAATTTCAAACTCAACTTTGTGCTTTTTCGGGGTTTGTCAATATACTCATCAAGGGAGAGATTGAGAGACCATGTGGTCGTGATCCCATGTTTGTGATGAGTAATTGATAGGTGGTTTGGATAGCTTGAGTTTGATGTGAGTGGTTCGAGCCGAGTTGTCGCGTGATGCGGTTTGGTTTCGGTTGGACCTGATCAAACCTAGTCAATCATGTTTAGGATGGGTATTCCTTTGATTCCACAGGTTTGGGCTTTATCATGCTAATTTTGATTACATGTATCGAGCGGTGCTATTTGATGTGTTTCTTGTCTGTGTTGGCTGCAGGACGTCGAGGCGGAGTCGTGGCGAGACACGGTGGACCGGACTAGGTGCAGGTGGCGCTGAGGTCAGAACGGTCGGCAGGTGTCGAAGACGGCGAGGGCTTGAGGTGGCTGCGAGGCTTGCAAGGCAAGAAAGGAGGAAGCTTCCTGGAAGGTGCGCGAGGGGCGTTTAGGTAAAAACGCAAAGCTGCACTAAAGGAAGAGGGTTTGGATAAAGCATCGAGTAGGTGGTGACCTAATGGGTAAAGCATGTGGAAACCCATTAGTGGGAGGCTATAAAAGGAGAGGAAGAGGTTGTGCTGAATTTGAGAGAGTGGGTTTAAGAGTTAGGGTTTTATTTGGTTCTCTCCATGTATGAATTGAGAAAGAGAGAAAGAGAGGTGTGAGCTTCTCTCTATGCTCTCCAGGCGTATGGGGACTTAGTGAGATTGAGAGAGAGATGAGCTGAGAACAACACTCTTGTAATCATTCCTCTTTACGCTTCAATGTATGCTTGAGTTGTTTCAGCTTTGGTCGTGTTTTATGGCTGCTTCTTGATGCTTTAGTCTCTCTTCTCTTTATACCTCCTTGTTGTTTCTTGCGCTGATTTCTTTGCTATAGAGGGCCTGGTTTAGCAAGAACAATTCTTGGTAGCAGTTTTGATCTCCGCTACTTGCTTTCGGTTCTCTGTTGGCAGCAGGAAGTAGCTCTCATTTTTGTCACTGCTAGCTGCCCCAGTTCACTGCCGAACAGCCCCTAGTGCAGCTGGTTTTTGCTTTTTCAGATGGTGTTTTATTTCTTGCGGCCAGGAAGTAGTTCTAGCATCTTTTGGCTTGCTACTGACCTCCTTCTTGTACCATTCAAGAGGCAATCTTGTGTCATCCGAGAAGCAGTTTTTAGCAGCAGGAACTCTTCATGAATGGTAGTGAAAATATGATCTCTTTCAGCAGCTAAGAATCAGTTTGGGTGGTACTTTTGATTGGTTTTTTCTCTGCTGAACAGCAGCTGCGCTCTATCCTTTTTGCAGTACTTTGTTCCCTTTTTTTCTTCTCAGCTAAGTAGCTTTCAGCCAGCAGCAAAACAGCAATTGGTAGACCCTTTAAGTACCCCTTTTGCTGCAGCTTTTGGTCTTCCTTTCAGCTGCAGTTTCTTGGCTATTTCTTTGGTTGTTTTAGATGGCTGCAGTCAGTTCCTTTAGTTGTTGGACAGCAGTTTGTGCTTTATGTTTGGGACTGCAGGTTGATGTATTGGCTGCCCTCTCTTCTCTGCAGTTCTTTATTTTTGCTTGGATTAGGTTCTTGTTTCTGCAGTCTACCATTTCAATCTTCCTTCTGTCAGTTGTGATAATCTTTGGAAAGGTCTTCCGCTTAATTCGTTTGATCTATGTTGGTTTTCCGAGAGCTCTGTATTTTACTTCTTCATAGCTTCCATAGCTATCGGAGAGCTGAGCTTTTTGAGTACTTGTGGGGGACGAATGATTAAAGAATCGACATTCACCCCCCTCTGTCGGCCTTTTCGATCCAACAATTGGTATCAGAGCCGGTTAGCTCTTTTTCATAGATCTTAACCGGTCTCTAGAGCCATGGCGACGGACAAGTACTCGACCAAGCCTCCCGTCTTTGATGGCATCGATTACCCCTTCTGGAAAAGCCGAATGGAGACATATATCCAGGCTCAGGGGTATGCCATCTGGCGAAAGGTCAAAGTCCGGTTTGTTGTTCCTGCCGATGAGAACATCAATGTCGGGAATATGGCTGATGTTGAGGCAAACACTAAGGCAAGGAACATCATTATCCAGGGCCTGAGTCGTAGCGAGTTTGACCGCATATCTCATCTTTTGTCCGCCTTCGATATTTGGGAGACCCTCGATGCTTACCATGAGGGCACCTCCCAAATAAAGATGGTGCGACAAGACCAGTTCAAGCGAGATTACAACAAGTTTGAAATGCTCGCTGGCGAGTCCCTTGATGAGTATTTTGCGCGTTTTCACAAGATTCTGAGCAACCTCCGAGTGGTCGGTCTCACATACCCCGATTCGGATAACGCTCGACAGATGCTCGCTGCACTCGACCTTCGTGTTTGGGAGATGAAGGTGACTACCATCAAGGACACCACGGACCTCTCGATTTTGACTCTTGATGCGCTGTACTCGCGTCTCAAGACTCACGAGATTGACATTGTCTCTCGCAAGTCGAAGTCACAGTCGATGGCCCTAGTCACCGATCCCAGTTCGGCTTCTGGTTTTTCTTCTGATTCGCTGTGTGGGTTCTCCCTTGCTGCTCTATGTGACGTAACTAATGACCAGTTAGAGCAGCTCGAGGATGAGCAACTGGCCCTCCTAGCTCGGAAGTTTTCCCATGCTTACAAGAGGAGGAGGGACAGAAAGAGGGGAGGACCCGTGATTTGCTTCGAGTGTGGTGGCCCCAACCACAGTCGGGCAAACTGCCCCAAGCTGGAGAAGGGCAAAGCTAACTACGGCGGTTCGGGCAAGAACGACTACACCGACAAGAACCGCAACAAGAAGCCTCCAGTTCATGCACAATGGAAGAAGAAGTTCCGCGACCTTGGCAAAGCCAAAAAGCTCTTCCACCGCGTCCTCACCTCCTTCGACGACCTCGACCTCAGCGAGGTGGAGGGATGGAGTGACGACGACAGGACGGGTGACCAAGACCCCAACAGCGGCGACGACTTCTCCGGTATGTGCTTCATGGCCCTCGAGGGCGAACTGAGCGACAGCGAGCTGTACTGCGACTCGGACGAGGTATGCCCCACTTACGACCAGCTCAATCATGCTTTTCTTAAGCTAGGTGGATTTCATGCTAGAGCTATGGCTAGGTGTACCGAGTTAGAGAAGGAAGTAGATAGACTATCACGGGAGCCTACTTCACTTATATCTGCTCCCTCCCGTGATGATTGTGATACATGCTGTGCTCTGTTGGATGACATGGAGAAACTAAGGACCTTGCATGATAGTCTGTCCTCTAAGCTTGATATTGTTAAGGTGTAGAATGTTAGTCTGCTTGCTGAGTTAGAGATGAGTAGGATAGCTGTTGCTTCACCTACTATTGTTGAGACTACTTCTTGCACCTCATGTGAGGATAAGGACAATGCTTTTAGAGGTCTTTATACCATGCTCCTTGATCTGCCCGAGACTTGTGAAAGTTGTAATAATTTGAAGATGAACCTAAAACGGGCAGATCATAAAATTTCTGAGTTGTATGCTTGGTTGCTTGAGCCAGCTGCGTCATGCATGAACTGTCCTAGATTAACTGCTGAACTTGAATCTGTTTCCAAACAGTTTCAAGAAATGATTGATAACAACAAGAAAATGGCTCAATATGCGACTAAGGATCCTGTTAGCTCACCATGCATTAGTTGTGATAAACTAAAACTTGAACTCGTTGCTTTGAATGAGAAATGTGTGAAGCTAACTAAGGATCAACTAGTGAAGCCATCAACTGATTGTGATGTGGTTGCTGGTGTGGGGGAGAAGCCCCAGGGTAAGGTGGAGACACTTAGCGACGTGAACCAACCGGCTAGTAGTAGGACTGCCCCCTCAGAGTCGGCTGTGCGTGCACAAGCCATTCTTTCCTCTACTGCTGGTTCTTCTTCTGCTCCCTTACCTCCTGTTGTTCCCTCTTCTCCCTGCTCTTCTTGCACCTCTCTCTTTCGGGAGTGTCAGTACCTTATGAACACTCTCGAGAGGTTTGTAGGAGGCAAGAAGAAGCTTAATCTTATTCTAGACCAATATAAGATCTGTAGATTTAATCAGGGTCTAGGATATGACTTTTATGAGGACATGAGGAAGCATCCACCTGCCGTGCTCAGACCCATAGCACCAGGTGTGATCGAGCCTGAGCCCAGGACCGAGAAAGTCCAATTTAAGTCAGCGAGTTTTGTCCAAGGGGTTTCTAACAGCAAGGTGAGTTCACCTGTTGCTTCGGCCTCTCAGAAGGCGAAGCCACTTCGTGCTGCTTCTACCTCTCAGAAGGTGAAGTATCACTGTACCTTATGTCAGAAGGATGGGCATTTGGTCGATCGATACTTCAGACGCGCCAAGATTACGCGTAGAGACCGTGCTGAGGCACTTAGGCGTATTCAGAGTCAGCCCCAGATCCTGAGTGCACCTAAGACCAACACGAGGTCTAGGGTTGCTTCTTCTGATGTTTTTGGGCAGCATCGAGGACTTGGTTTTTCCGAGTCTTCTGTCTTTCGTCCGCATGCTGCTCCTGGTCATGACTTCCGCCGTCCTGAGGGTAGATCTCATTTCCCCCGCCGAGATAGCTACCCGCGGCGTGATCAGCGTGTTGCCGGTGTTCCGACTCGCTCTCCCGTAGCAGTCAGACCCCGCAACAGCTTCAGGTCTGCTCACAGACCTTCTGCTTCTTTGAGTCACAGAGAGCGTATGGTAGATAGAGGTCAGTCGTGTTTGACTACTTCATCTGCTCCACGTGTTATTCAGTATTGGGTGCCGAAATCACTCTTGATTTATCCCAGTACTGAGACTTTACTCTCTCGTTGACTCAGGTTCGCCGGGCAGGGAAGAGAGAGGTTTGGCTCGTAGACTCCGGGTGTTCACGACACATGACCGGAGACTCTCGTTGGTTCTCTTCCTTAGCCCGTGTTCCAGGTGATGAGACGATCACCTTCGGAGATGCCTCGTCTGGGCGCGTCATCGCCAAAGGTACTGTGCGTATTAATGATTCATTTCTTTTAAGAGATGTTGCCTTGGGTGATTCCAGCAGCAAGGCTTGAGTAGTTTTCATAAGTGTTTTTAATTGACTAGCTGATTAATCAACTTTATGAGAAAACCCCCCTGAGATCTTAAGGAGTAGTTTTTTGTTCTGGTTTGTCAAAATGTTTGCAAAATAAAGTGCATCCACATAAATTAATAAACCAAATATATACCCTTCCTTTGGCAATCCGTGCAAATAGTTAAAGTAGGGTTTCCCTTGTGACTTGCTGAGTACAGTGGTTGGTACTTAGGCTTGCATAATTTTTCCCCCAACAGATACTAGAAGAGAAGAAGGCAAATCAAGATGTCACATTAGGGTTACGGCCGCACTCAGGCTTTCATGTGGTGCTTTTGCGGTTCTTCTGCATGTAAGTACTATTGGGCTTGTACGCCCGTTTTATTGTTAAAAATTGACCGTTAGGTCTTATTTCAAGTAAGCTAACCCTTCTTAAATGTTCGTAAGCAGGCATGATACTTGTTCGGTCCATAATCAATCTCCTGGGTGGTTGAGGATTAGTGGCTCCCTGTTCCTCCCAGAAACGGGGGCGTTACACGGCTGTAGTGGACAAAATGGTTTTAGTTTGATTCGAGATGAGTTTTATAGGACCAGATGAGGCAACAGAGGGGGAGAGTGAATGGGGCCTAAAGATTTTTCCTCCAAATATTCACATATTCCTTTTTCTCCGATAGCTGCAAAACTATGAATATTAGGATATGAGATCTACTAGAAAATAAAGGAACACAGACCGCCATACGACTAGATCAGAGCACTATGTGGTCGAATTACGACCACTCGGCAGAAGCACAACGTGGTCGAATACGACCACTCAGCAGAGATACAAGGTGGTCATAACAGACAACGTAGTCGGGATAGACACCGTGGTCGAAACCGACATTGTGGTCGAAACCCACAACATGGTCGAAACCCATAGCGTGGTTGAAACCGACAACGTGGTCGAAACAGGCTACATGGTCGAAGCAGACTACGTGGTCGAAACCGACAACGTGGTCGAAACCGACTACATGGTCGAAGCAGATTACGTGGTCGAAACCAACGTGGTCGAACCAACGTGGTCGAAACCAACGTGGTCGTAACCAACGTGGTCGAAACCAACGTAGTCGAAACCAATGTGGTCATAACCAACGTGGTCGAAACTAACGTGGTCGAAACCAACGTGATCGTAACCAAAGTGGTCGAAACCAACGTGGTCATAACCAACGTGGTCGTAACCAAAGTGGTCGAAACCAACGTGGTCGTAACCAACGTGGTCGAAACTAACGTGGTTGAAGCCAACGTGGTCAAAGCCAATATGTTCGAAACCGACAACGTGGTCGAAGCAGACTACTTGGTCGAAACTGACAACGTGGTCATAACCAACATGGTCGAAACCAACGTGGTTGAACCAACCTGGTCGAAACCAACAATGTGGTCAAAACAGACTACGTGGTCGAAACCAACGTGGTCGTAACCAACGTGGTCGAAACCAACGTGGTGGAAACCAACGTGGTCGAAGCCAACGGGTCGAAACCAACGCAGTCAAAACCAACCTGGTCGAAACCAACGTGGTCCAACCAACATGGTCGAAGCCAACGTGGTCGAAGACTCGTCTGCCGACTTCCGAACGTGGTCGATGATGGACTATGTGGAGGTGACCCCGGTTGTGTGATGAGTAATTGACATCGGGTTTAGGAAAGTCGAGTTTGGTTTGTGTGGTTCGGACCATGTCGTTGCATGGTGCAATCGTTTCGGTCGGACTTTGTCGAACTAGGTCGAACGTGCTTAAGTCGTTTATTTTCCATTTTGATCAGTTTGGGCTTTGAATATTTTGTCTGATGCTATTGTATGGTTACAATATGTCGAGCGGTGCTATGTGATTTGTTTCTTGTCTGTGATGGCTGCAGGACATCGAGGTGGAGTCGTGGCAAGGCACGGGATGAACAGACTAGGCGCAGGTGGTGCTGAGGTCGGAGTGGTCAGGGTGTGCCGAAGACGGCGAGGACTCGAGGTGGCTGCGTGGCTTGGAGGGCAAGGAATGAGGAAGCTTCCTGGAAGGTGCGCGAGGGGCGTTTTGGTGAATACACAAAGCTGCACTAAAGGAAGTGGATTGTGGGTAAAGCGCAAAAGGTTAATGGGTAAAGCAATGGTGAACCCATTAGTGGAGGCTATAAATAGAGAGGGTGTTCTCTAGTAGTCCTCATGGATTTTAAGGAGAAATAGTGTGCTGAAATTAAGAGAGAGTGGATGTAAGAGTTATGGTTTTATTTGGTTCTCTCCATGTATGAAAAATGAGAAAGAGAGAAAGAGAGAAGGTGTGAGTTTCTCTCTATGCTCTCCGGGCGTATGGGGACTTAGTGTGTGTTCTTGAGAGTAGTGGACAGCATGTAAACACTTGTTTATGAATCATGTATGTCTTCGTATCTTTGTTGAGATTTCTTGGTTTGAGTTGGCTTGATTTCAAGATCTTCTTCTTGTCTCTCTGAATCTTTCTTTGTTTGCTTGAGGCTATCTGCTTTTGAGCTGCTGTCTTCTTGGTGCTATTTTGCATGATATGTTCTTCTGCCAATTGAATGTGTTGCCCTGTCCATTTGGTTCTTTTGGGTAGCTTTCGGCCAATCAGTAGTACTAGCTCCATGGTGGTTTTTTTTGTGCTGCCAAACAGCTAACTTTGTGTTGGGATGTTTTGCTAAAGTTTAGCTCTTTTCTTTTTTGATCTGTCGGAAGCAGTTCACTACGTTTAGGCCAGCATCACTCTTCCTTGCCGAGAGCTTCTTTTGACTCTTTTATGATCTCCTTTTTCATTGCTTTCTTTTGGCTTGTACTAGCATCAAAGTAAAGCATTTCTGTAGACTTCTTTGGAGCTGTTAGCAAGCAGTAAATCAAGGCTCATATTTTCAGTTTCCAGCAGCTCTATAGGTAGTACTTATTGTCTTTCTCGGCCAGCATTTCAATGTGTTCTCTACTGCTTGCCGTGGCAGCAAAATCAGCGAAAAACCTTGCCGTGGCAGCCGTGGCAGCTAATCTCTTTGCCGTGGTAGCGATTCTCTGCTATTTTTGTGCCGTGACTTCCGCTCAATTTCTTTGATCTCTCTTGACTTTCTGTGAGCTCTATTTCTTTTCTTTCTTCTCTTCTTCATAGCTTTTTATAGCTATCGGAGAGTAGAGATTATTCATGGATACTTTTGAGGGGTGATTTTAACTTACGACATTCACCCCCCCCCCCCTCTGTCGCCGATTCCGATCCAACAGTCGAAAACCCGTCTGCCAACTTCCGACCACGGACAACGTGGTCGTAAACCCTTCTGTCGACTTTCGACCACAGACAACATGGTTGTAAATCTTTCAGCCGACACACAACAAGGTCGATGTCTGTGCCATTGTGAATGACGAGAGATTGCAGAGAAGTTGAATGACTACACGACTAGAATCATTGAGCGATAGAAAGTAGGTGTGGTTGTAAACGACTATAAATACCAGAGGAAGTGAATGCCATCAGAACTGGAAACATGAACGATGCACGATCTTTGCTCGTGGGAAGATAGTAGGCTCCCCTCTCCCTTTATAGGCTCACACACGAACCTAGACCTAATGGATCCACCCATTAGTCCACACTGGGGATTACCTGTAAACCCCACCTAACACCGGGTTTTACACACGCGCACACTCGCGACAACCCGTCAACACCGACAAATCACAGCGGATTTAACATACCAGCTCCCCTTTTGCAGGCCTTGAGTCAATTCACCGAATTGCCCTCAAGCTTCCTATCCTCGCACGACCGCACCTACCTTCCGACTAACTGGACCTCTACTCCTCCCTGAGCCTAGTCCCGGTTCACTCGTTGCACACGATCACACCCAGCATCCAACCGTCTGGACCTCGACTCCTCCCTGAGCCTAGTCCTGGTCCACCTCGCCGTTGCCCGTTGTGTCCACCTCTGGCAGCTCCAGCTCCGGTTCCTCATCGTCCCGGCTTGCAACCACCTCACCAGCCTCGATCATCTTCGGCGTCTCTGACCGTTCTTGACCTCAACACCTCCTGTGCCTAGTCCCGATCCTCCCACACCTCTCCATTACCTAGCTCCGAAGTCCTACAACCATCACAGATAAGCAAACCATCACATAGCATCGCACCAGACATACCGACCATCAATTGGCACACCCAACAAGTATTCCAGTGAATAACCACAGCAAAACATCTGGTCGTAAACTACCTACGACCACTCGAATGCACAAAACAAGAAGTGCCAGCAGCCTCTGACCACACACAATGCTGCTACGACCGTCGAGACACAAGCTACGACCTCTCAGACCTGATCGCAGCGGTCGAAGCTAACACCACCGACCACAAGCTACAACTACCAAGTCGTAAAGCCAGACTGCGATCACCAAGACATCCCCTTCGACCACAAAGTCATAGACCCCGAGAACAACTGCTAACTCTCAACTCAAAAAGCCAGTGCCGACCACTCACAGCACCGGTCGAACACAAAAGTCGCTAGGGCTAAGACCTTATCGAGAGAACCATTCTCTTCTCAAACCTCAAAAACCAAACTCAATCTCACTAGATCAAGAGTCAATTACTCATCACAACCATTCAAGCGGTTGCTGGAAGACAGGGGTGGCGACCGGATTAGATTTACAGGCGATTGCCTGGGATTGCACAGTATGTGTAAGACCTGGGATCACACGGCGCTTGGGAGACTTGGGATAGTGCGGTTCTACAGTCGGGCCACACAACTCCCATTTATGGCTGAAGCGTAGAATAGCTTATTCTAAGCTCAGATGCATTTATTGTTTATCAGCAAGACTTCTATCATTTTGTTCCTATTGTCGTCAGTAAGCTACTGGTGAAAACCATTGGTGAATCGAACCTACTAGTCAAAAGTTATAGCTAAGACAAGAAAAGAAACATTATACTACTAATAAGGAACCCATATTTGTTGGTTGATTGGCTAAGTATCACTAGTTGGCTTAGTCCCCATATGAAGTGGGTGAACGTGGGGTGGGTTGGGCGCACTTGTCTGGCCAGCCCATATTAATTGCTTTTGGCAATAACTTTACTTACAAATGACAGTAACTTTCTAGCGTGTAAATTACACCAGCGCGTGGAATATTGTGTGTGTATAAGTGGGAAGTATTAATTTGTAAGTACAACAGCAGTCTTGCTTTTTATATTTGTAAATACATTTTGTTGTTAGTCTGCAATATTGAACTACAAACTACACAAAACCAGAGCATGTTAGGTTCTACATATGTACAACTTCAGTTAGTACTCTTCAAGCCTATAAAAAACCTTGACCTCATAATTTCCAGGATTCTTTGATTTATGACCTTTGGAATTGTGAACCGCCTGAAGTAGCACTGTGTGTCTGAGATGCTGTCATACTGTTCTGTCTGGGAAGTCTGACTTGAAGACAGATCTGAGAAGAAATTTATGACATCAGGGCTTTCACCAAGAACCCTCAATGACCTTGGAATGGGAGGCATGTGTTAACATCAAGGAATCCCTCTAGGATTTGGACAATCTGACCCGCTGTGGGTCTGGCACTTTCATCATCTTGGATGCACCAACAAGCAACCATACAAGCTCTTGTGAGCTCATCAGCATTTGCATCTCCATTCAGCCTGGGGTCCAACAAGGTCTGCACATCCCCTTGATGAAGCTTGCTTGTAGCCAAGGTCGGGAAGAAGAATGAGGACCTGCCCTCCTCTCCATGAACAACATTCCTCCTGCCTGATATGAGTTCAAAGAGCATCATGCCGTAGCTGAAGACATCTGCCTTTGCTGTTATCGGCACACCGCTAATCCATTCAGGTGCAAGGTAACCCCTTGTTCCTCTCATTGTCGTCAAAACACGGCTGAAGTCTCGGCCTAAGAGCTTTGCTAGACCAAAATCAGATATTTTTGGAACAAATGACTCGTCCAAGAGTATGTTCTCTGGTTTGACATCACAGTGTATGATGCAATCCCTACATTTCGCATGCAGGTAATTTAGGCCTCTTGCTGTTCCAAGTGCAATTTGATATCTAGTGGCCCAGCTCAATGCTGTTGTCTCACCAGGGAACAGCTGCAATTCCAGGGAGCCCTTTGGCATGAACTCATACACAAGCAGCCTCCTTGATCCTTCAGAGCAGAACCCAAGTAGGTGGGCCAAATTGACGTGCTGAATTGTCCCAATGGTCCTTACCTCAGCACGGAATTGTTTCTCCCCCTGGTGAAGCCCATCAAATCTCTTCACAGCAATGGCAGTTGAATCCGGGAGCTTCCCTTTGAACACCGAGCCGAAGGCACCTGCCCCCAACTTCTCTGAGAAGTTGTTGGTGACATGCTGCAGACCACTGTACCTGAAGGCAATCAGTGTTCCCCCAGTAGTCTTGGATATCCAAAGAGTCCTTTCTCGGCTGCATTTCTGAAATAGGATGAAGAATACGATAGCAAGGATTATCAAAGCTGCAGCAACTCCAACACCAACTCCACGAACAACTGCACCAACGATCACCTTCTTGCTCTTTTTAGAGTCTGGTAGCTCGGACGCTGCAAGCCTGAGGAAGAGTGTGCCTCCCCCAATTCTAGTGTATTGTTCTTGGAGGTTAACGAGGTCTCCATACCAAACGAAGCAGCCACTACTATTGTAAGTATAAGCATTACAGGAGCAATTGTTCAGACAAGCCACCTGACAGTCTTGAGAACTCATGGCAACTGCACTCTGACCATTATCGGGTAACCTCACAACTGCCATGGTATAGAATTTATCAAGCTGAGTCTGTGCAGAGCTCAAGTTGGTCTGGCACTGCAATGGTATGTTCCTCTTGCACCCACCACTGTACACTCCATCACCCCACTCACTCTGAACCTTTTGGCTATACCCCTTGACGCATTTGCAGAATGGCAAGGCGTTGAGGTTGCATATGCCATATGCACCACAGGGAGCATACACCTCACACTGTGTCCGCGGCTGGGACCAGATCAGAACCCACTCCTGTAAGGACTCCACCCATGTCAACTGCTTGATCTGCCCATTCACGTCAATGATGAACCGTGAGATGACTGAATCGTCAGCCATCGAGTAGATGAAGTAGCTCTCGCTACCATTGTTGACGAAATGGAAGTCGTAATTGTAACCGGCCGTCATCTCAGGCACAAGGCTAAATCTATTGCCGTTCCAAGGGCCACTGGTCCAGTAACGTATGGAATTGTTCCACTGGATGAAGTACTGTGTTGTGCCGTTTGGGTCCAGCTCCAGTGAGAACAACCCGGGGGACGGGTTCGCGCTGTTCTTCCACGCAACAAGCCTCTGGCTTACACCAGTGGTCTTGTTCAGCCCAAGCTTGCCCCCCGGAAGCCAGGTGTTTGTTGGATGATCTATGCTTTGCCAATAAACTATCGATGAATTGGAGGCATCAGCGAGGTCGAGGCTACCGCTGTCCTTGATGATGGCGATGGTGGAGTTGGAGGCTATGCTTACGTTGGTCGACCATAGCTGCCGTTTCTTGGATTGATCAAGGAGAACAAGGTTGCCATCGTTGCCGATGGCTAAGGAGACGGTCGTCGGGTCAGACACCGGCATGTTGCTATTTGCCGTCCACACTGTCGTCACCTGCCGTTTGTTGCTGTACCATATGGCTATGTAGTAGTTGCTGGAACTGGAAGAGGTGGTGTTACCTTGTGACGGGGAGTAGAAGCCCAAGGTGAACTTGTTGCCCTTGGACACAATCTTCTGCATCCCGGACAACGGTGTGGTGGAGTTGATGGTGTCGACGGCTGTGCAGACAAGGATTTGGCTGAAGAGGAGGAAGAAGAAAAAGCGAGCCATGGATGGGAGCTTGGTGGAATAGCCTGGGCTGCTTGGGACTGGAAGGGAGCTTGGACTTTTGGAGTAATTGGTTGTCGTTGTTGGGTACAGATTACAGATGTTTGGTACTTTTGGAGTAACCTTCCTTGGCCTGGTATACAGAGCTTTTGCTATCTTTAGAAAGTCGTGGCATCTCTAGGTATCCTTCAAAGAAAAGGTCGTAAAAACTCGCCTGGTCCAGGGGCAGCATTGACTTGGACTACTTTAACGAAGCCGGTCGTTAATGGGCAGCGTTGCATTTCCATTGAAGGTTTAAATGCGTGTACGTATACGCCTCTCTTTTTCCAACAATCATAAGGAATATATTTTATTGGTAGGAATATTTAACTGGAGCACAGAGACGGAGTAGTTGACCAGTCCACAATTCGAGGGCCAATCTGGTAATGACTTGTCGAAGACGAACAGAATGGCTAAAGTTTGACGATGAACAGACTAGTCCAAATCGTCCTTAATTCTAAGCATGTTTCCAGACGAAACACACACCGAAAATCCCCAGCAGGCCAAGATGCTTTTGCAATCATGTCTCCGCTGTGCCAGTGTTCATGTGCATTGCACAAATAAACTGACTTGAGAATTGCAAGATACAGTGCTGATCTTGAATTCTAGATTGGCTCTGGTTCGGCTTGAAACACCCCTGAAAAATTTCAAAATTTTTGGAGCTTTTATCTGAAATTTTGAGTGAATTTCGGCCACTTTCCCTTTTTGGAAAGTTTTCCCGGAATGCGCCTCCTCTTTTGGCGATTCCGCTTTCTCTATCTCCTTGGCGTTTTTCCCCCTCCCTGTTTTCTCCTTCCCGTTGACGCCCCTCCCCCTCTCTGCTTTCTTTCTCTCCCTAGTGCCTCCCGCCTTTCTCCGTTGGCGCCCCCTCCCTCCCCACCTTCCCCCTCGCGCACGCGCTGCGCACCCGCACCGCCTCACGTCCCCGGTTTTGCGCTGCTCACGTCACGCCGACGCCGCCTGGTCCGAAGGCAGCACCGCCTCTTGCGCCACACGTTGCTGCCTCCTCCCTTTGGGCCCCACCTGCTAGTCGCCGCTCCTCCCTTCTCCCGCGCGCGGACGCGCCTCGCCCATGTCCGTTGTTCACCTGCTCCCCTCTCCCATCCCCTCGCCATTACTCCTGTGCAGAGGCCATCTCCGCTTTCCTTCCACTCCAAGGCGTCGCCCCATCCTTCTGTTGACCAACGGCGCCATGCCCATACCCCCTCTCCCTCGGATCCCCTCCTCTCCGCCGGGGGCATAAAAGCCACTCCCCTGCCCCCTCACTTCCCCTTGCTTCCCAAGCCCCCCACCACCCTCTTGGCCTCCTGCCACTCCAGAGAGCCCCCTCGAGCGACCGATTCGGCCCTGCTGCCCCCTCGCGCCGCCATTCGTCTCCCCTGCGCCAGCGACCTTGGTGAGCCGATCTCCCCCTTCCTCTCTCCATTTCTCAATTGCATTCGCCCAGGGCACCTTTACCCTCCCCTAAACTCGTTGCTGTTCTCCTCTGGCCAGGTGAATCACTGAGGGATCTCAATGTCGAAGCTTCTCTCCGGCCATCGCACCTCACCGTGGCCAGTTCTCCCAAGGACCTCCCCACCGAACTTTCCACCACCATTGTGAGCTCTAAGCTCTCTTAGCCGTGAAATTTTATCCCTTTTGGACAGATCGCCACCGGAGAGCTCCAGCGCCGCCGTGAACCCGCAACCACCTCCTTCTATCTCCGGCCACCACAGTTGCTTCCCGCACCTCCCAAATCTCAAAAATGAAAACCCCTTGCTGAACCCTACCCATTGGAACCCTCCGCGGTCACCGGAGCCCTTGCTGTCGCTGGAGAGCGGAGGTGCCACCACCTCTGCCTCTCTGTTGCACGCGCGTAGCGAGAGGAAGACGGCGACGACGTTGCCCCTCCTCCTCCGTTCATCCTTTCCATCGCCATATAACCACAGTCGTCCGATCCCACCGCACCGCTTCGCCCGCCTACCCCTCGCCACCGCCGTCCGATCCTTTCCGCAACTCATCCCTCCCGTTTGCTCCGCCCCATCCAGCCCGTCCACCCGAGCCGCGTGTCGCCCATTTGGGCCGCGAAGGCGCGTGCGGGAGTGAGCCGCTCCCCTCGGCCTGCTTTACCGCGCCGTGCGCGCGCGTGCGCATGGGCCGCACGGGTTAAACGGCCGAGCGAGCCATTTCCTCACCCGGGCCGCACAGTAGCCGGGTCGGCTTACTACTGTTCACTCCGAATTTCCAGCCTTTTATCCATTTCTAAAATCCAGAAAAATCCAAATAAATCCTAGAAAATCACTGAAAATTCCAAAAAATCCCAAATTTCACCACTCTGCTCATTTTGATCTCCTGAATCCATTTTTGGCCTCCTTCTTCCCAAATTCATCCCAGAAAAATTCCAAAAATTCCCCATTTGAATCTTTTTGCATTTTACTTCTTTTTCATAGATTATTTTCCTCGCTTGATTAGGCTCAAGCCGGACTTATTTTGTTTTTGTATGTTTGCGCTAGTTTCGAAATTCTTGAAGGTGACGGTGCAAGGTCAGGGCCAAGCCTCCGAAGCTTCCAAAGTCACCGAGTTCATCGAAGGCATGTCACAAGTCCTTGATCATATTGAATCCCATGCCATTTAAATTATGTATTATGCTATTTGTATTATGCTAGTTGTGAAATGCTAGTTCAAAGTAAAATAAAATGTTTAGAATGACCTGTTATGTAGATAAATCCTACCACCGATAAATGCCATGTTAAACTTGTAGCCATGCCTTTGTAACCCTAGAATTAATTACCTGGTAATCTAAATAACTGTAGGTTATTTATTGTCACATAAGGTCTTTACAGTAATAAGGTTGTGGCTGCGGGCCAATAGACTTTGGAAAACCCGACTCTAGGGTAGGGTGGTATGGGACATCGTGCCCTAGGGCGGAGATTGCCGACGTACACAGGATAGGGTAAGGGTTGGGGAAGGAACCGCGAGACGGTCTTCGCCCACCTCTTACCCTAGGTTGGAGGTCGCGGACCTGGCGGGGTTGCGGACCCCGGGGGAAAAATGTAAGGACTAGACCCTTACGCCGAGCAAATGACATAGTGATCGCTCAACCACAGGAGTTAACTTGTCAGCACTGGTTTAGTAGTTGCTCAACTCGATTGAAACTCTACAGGTGTTAAGAAGATAGGGTGTTGAGAAGTGAGGTTAGGCAGGCTGTGCTGCGGGTGCCTAACAACGGTAGAGTTCACTCGAAGCGGACAGGAGATTTCATGTCCCAGACCCGAGTGGATTCTACCGGGTAGAGCCTATATAAAGAGTTGAGCAGTGAAACGACCTGGTTTCCTTAACTCAGTCATGAGGATTAAGGAATCGTGTGGGTAAAGTTGGGCAACTCTGCAGAGTCAATTAAATGGTATTCGAATACGCCGTGCTCCCGGTTAATGGAGCTGTGTTACTTGGGTTATTTCAGCAGCAAGGCTTGAGTAGTTTTCATAAGTGTTTTTAATTGACTAGCTGATTAATTAACTTTATGAGAAAACCCCCCCTGAGATCTTAAGTTGTAGTTTTTGGTTCTGGTTTGTCAAAATGTTTGCGAAATAAAGTGCATCCACATAAATTAATAAACCAAATATATACCCTTCCTTTGGCAATCCGTGCAAATAGTTAAAGTAGGGTTTCCCTTGTGACTTGCTGAGTACAGTGGTTGGTACTCAGGCTTGCATAATTTTCCCCCAACAGATACCAGAAGAGAAGAAGGCAAATCAAGATGTCGCATTAGGGTTACGGCCGCACTCAGGCTTTCCTGTGGTGCTTTTGCGGTTCTTCTGCATGTAAGTACTATTGGGCTTGTACGCCCGTTTTATTGTTAAAAATTGACCGTTAGGTCTTATTTCAAGTAAGCTAACCCTTCTTAAATGTTCGTAAGCAGGCATGATACTTGTTCGGTCTGCAATCAATCTCCTGGGTGGTTGCGGATTAGTGGCGCCCCTGTTCCTCCTAGAAACGGGGGCGTTACAAGAAGTGGTATTAGAGCAGGCTTGACTGTAGGTTGTAACCCTAGGTATAGAGTTGGTTTCGTCAGGAAATACGGTTTTACAAATTTTAATTTCTAATATAAAAGAATTGCGAAAACCATAAGTAATATTGCTATCTCATCTTTCCTATGTCTATCTCACCTCTCTTTAGACATGCATTAAAAAGTTTTTCTTTTGGTTTTGTGAAAATCCCCAAAAACACGTGTAGCCGTTTAGACTAACTTCTGACTGTAAGCTTTGGCCACCCGGAACGGGGTCTAACTTTTGAAGAATTAGTAGTAAGGATGGTGTTTGGAAGAATAGTGCGGATACCCGACCCAGGTTTTTCCTTTTGAAAAGTTGTAGGGCCATCGCTCGAGTAGTTAGCATTACCCGTTGGATTTCCTTGATGCTGCGGGTAAAGCCATTTGAGTAGACAAAGCTTTTGATTGTACTAATAGCCAAATTGCATTATTGGCCCGTTAGGCTACTATATGAGCAATTTGTGCAAAACTAAATTTCTGGTTTTAAATAAAGAATATGTTAAAAATTTCTGCTTCTACCCCGCTTCATCTGAAATCTTTCCTATGTTCTCTCTAAATCTCCGAAGGAACTAAATGTGAACCTTTGATTGCCACTAGTAAGCTGGATTACCTCCCTGGAAGCTGTAAGTGAAGGGAGTGCGATCGAGGGGATCATTTAATTTTGCCTTAACCTATTTCTTTCTCGCTCTTTCCTGCCCTTGTTCTTGCTTCAGTCTTACTTTCCTTTGCTAAGCCCAAAAATGTTACGAAGCTGATTCCTAAAGTTGTGGTTGCAAATGTCACTAGGTAGATAGAAGATTGGGCAGCACGACAAGTATAGCAGTTCAGTATGAAGGAAGTCCAGATCACCATGAAGATAGATCAGATTGAAGGCAGACAAGGACAAGTTCAGATGTCAGAACAACATGACAAGTTATTGCAACCGTTCGTTGTCAAGGTGACACCCGAAGAGTCAATGTCAGCATCAAGTGCAACTGCATTGAAGTTTACAGCATTTCTAAAAACTCAGCCACCTATATTCCCTTCAACAACAAAGCCACTGAATGCAGATGACTGGTTACAAGATATTGAGAGAAGAACGAATACTATCCAGTGTACAAATAAGGAGAAAGTTCTTTTCGCCACCTATCAGCTGTCCGAGCCCGTAATTACTTGGTGGAATGCTATCTAGTGGATACACCCTAATGAGAAAGATATTACATGGGAAGACTTTGTGAAGAGATTCCGTAAAGCCTACATTTCTCCTAGAGTTATCACAAGAAAATATCAGGATTTTCTTAACCTTCAACAAGGAGAGAACTCCATCACAGCATATCTACAATAATTTCATCAGTTATCCCAATTTGCTCCAGAGGAAACTAACACCGAAGCTAAAAGGATGGAGTACTTTATGAAGGGTCTACAACCCAATGTGAGACAACGCCTTCAGGCCATGAAGTTTTCAAGCGTATTGAGCCTGGTCGATCAAGCTCTTCATATAGAAGAAGAGATATCAGGTTACATGAAAGTTATGAAACGAAAGAAGCCTTCACCTTCAGCACAAACGACTTGTTTTCACTGCGAACAAGATGGGCATTATCGTGACCAATGCCCACTGAAGTCCTTACCCAAAGAAGAAGCTAGAAAGCAAGCAAAGAGGTAGACATCAACATCACGCCTGCCACCAATGGAAGAAGAAGAATCTTACCCTAAGAAGACCAGAATAGAGGAAGAACCAGATCTATTCGGAGGACTGCCATGAAGAAGAAAAGCACGGAAGACAGTCAAGAAAAAGTGACCTATGTAGAACGAGGAATGGAGTAATGTCCTTTTGGTTATCCTTTTGTAAGCTAGTTGGAAGAACTGAAAAGTTGTCTGTAAATTACTTTAGCTAAGTCTTGTGGCAAGACTATGAAAGTGTACGAAGACTGTCTGTGTAAAGCATAAGGAATGAGAAGTTCATGTTGCAATGAAATTAATCCTAACGGACCCAGATGTATATATAGCCCTGGTACTGCACAATTCAGCTAAGTGTGAACCTATAGCACATACCCAGGGATGATATACAGGTGCAGGTGAGAAGAAGCGACAGTATCCTCTGAAGAAGCAGCTAGATGAACTGCAAGAAAAGAGTTCATTCGACCAAGTATCTCACCTTGGTCAGCCCCAGTCCTATTTGTAAAGAAGAAGAGTGGAGAATTAAGAATGTGTATTGATTACCGAGGATTGAATGCTGTCATCATCAAGAACAAGTACTCATTGCCCAGAACTGACGACTTGTCTGATCAACTCAAGGGAGCCAAAGTATTCTCCAAGATTGATTTGCGCTCAAGTCATCATCAGCTTAAGATCCGAGAGCAAGATCAAGAGAAGACAACTTTCATTACCAGATATGGATTATATGAGTTCACGGTCGTTCCCTTTGGTTTAACCAATGCGCCATCTTATTTCATGAATCTTATGAATCCGGTGCACATGGACCAACTGGACCGATTCGTGATAGTCTTCAAAGATGACATCTTGATATATTCCAAGAGCGAAGAAGAGTCCAAGCAACATTTGCATATGGCATTATCAAGACTAAGAGAACATCAGCTGTATGCCAAGTTTGATAAATGCAGTTTCTGGTTGAAAGAAGTTGCTTTCTTGGGTCACATTATATTTGAAGATGGAGTTAAAGTTGATCCAGAACAGATCACCGCAGTTATGGAATGGAAACAGCCCAAGACAGTAATCGAAGTGAGAAGTTTTCTTGGATTGACGGTTTATTATCGCTGATTCATAGAAGATTTCTCGAAAATCTCTCGTCCGCTCACTCAATTATTAAAGAAGGACAAGCCATTCACATGGACAGATGCCTGTGAGGAAAGTTTTCAGTTGCTGAAGACCAAGTTGACGACAATGCCTGTCTTAATTTTGCCCAACCCAGAGAAGGAGTTCTAAATCTATTGTGATGCTTCAAAACAGGGTTAGGGATGTGTACTCATGCAAGACAGAAAGGTAGTTGCCTATGCGTCAAGACAGTTGAAACCGCATGAGGAAAACTACCCAACGCACGATTTGGAACTAGCAGCCGTGGTGCATGCACTAAAAATTTGGAGCCACTACCTGCTAGGGAATCGTTGCGAGATATTCTCAGATCATAAGAGCTTGAAGTATTTGTTCACACAGCTAGAGTTAAATATGGGACAGCGAAGATGGCTGGAACTAATAAAAGATTATGATGTTGAGCTTCAGTATCACCCAGGCAAGGCCAACGTAGTTGCCGATGCCTTAGCCGAAAGACTCATCAAGACAAACCCAATACAACCGAATATCAAGCAGAATTGCAGAGAGATATACTACAATTGATTTTGGTGATCACAGAACAAGGTGGTGAGGCAGTATTAGAAATCCAACCTCTACTGACAGATCAGATTAAAGCAGCACAAGATAAAGATGAGGAAATTCAAAAACTGAAAAAGAAGATTCAAAAAGAAGACTTAGCAGAGTATGCAATAGACGAGCATGGAATCCTCACCTTTCGTGATCGCTATTGTATACCTAACAAAAAAAGAATTGAGGGAGTTGATCTTATCTGAGACTCACTCCTCTCAATTCTCAATTCATCCAGGAGGCACCAAGATGTATCAAGATTTGAAGAAGAAGTATTGGTGGAACATGATGAAGAAAGAAGTAGCGGAATATGTGGCTAAATGTGCTGTTTGCCAACAGATCAAGATAAGATCATCAGAAACTATCAGAATTGTTGTAACCTTTGCCAAATTCCCAGATGGGAAATGGGACAGCATCGGTATGGAATTTATTACCGGGCTTCCTAAGACTCGTGAAGGTTATGATGCTATCTGGGTCATTATTGATAGATTGACCAAGGTGGCTCATTTTCTTCCGATCAAGCAGCCCTATGGGAAGGATAAGCTTGCTGAGTTGTACTTGACAAGAATCGTGACACTCCATGGGGTCCTGAAGGAGATTGTATCAGATAGAGGAGCACAGTTTATATCCAAGTTCTGGGAGAATCTACATGAGGCCATGGGCACCGATCTGAGTTTCAGTTTAGCATATCATCCACAGACAGATGGGCAAACTGAAAGAACCAATCAGATCTTGGAGGATATGTTGAGAGCTTGCGCTATTGTGTATGGAGCAACATGGGATACCTGCCTACCATTTGCTCAGTTCTCATATAACAATAGCTACCAAGCAAACATCCAGATGGCCCCGTTTGAAGCTTTATATGGCAGGAAATGTAGGACACCGCTAAATTGGTCAGAAGCAGGAGAACGCCAACTCATTGGTCCTCAAATTACCCAAGATGCGGAAGCACATGTCAAGATTATCAGAGACAGACTGAAGATAGCATAAGACCAACAAAAGAGCTATGTCGATAACCACAGAAAAGACTTGAGTTTCGAAGCCGGAGATTTTGTGTACATCAAGGTCACCCTTTCAAGATAGTCGAAAGATTTCAAGCCAACGGTAAACTGGCTCCGAAATATGTAGGACCGTTCCAAATAATCAGACAAGTTGGGGAGGTAGCCTACCAAGTGCAGCTCTCCCCCAACTTGTTAAGGATACACAACGTGTTCCACATATCACAGCTTTGAAAATGTCTACTGTAGCCTATAGATGAAGCACCAGTGTCAGACATCAGCTTGCAAAACAATTTGACTTATCCTGAAGAACCACTACAAAATTTGAGACATCAGAGAGACAACTCAGAAACAAGAATGTTAGATTCTGCAGAGTTCAATGGAGGAATCACTCGCCAGATAAGTCCGCTTGGGAAAGGAATCAGAACTGTAACAGTTTTCATTTTTTTCAACCCATTCGTTGCCCTAGGTGAATCTCGGGGTCGAGATTCTCTTAAGGGGGGTAGGTTGAAACACCCCTGAAAAATTTCAAAATTTTTGGAGCTTTTATCTGAATTTTTGAGTGAATTTCGGCCACTTTCCCTTTTTGGAAAGTTTTCCCGGAATGCGCCTTCCTCTTTTGGCGATTCCGCTTTCTCTATCTCCTTGGCGTTTTTCCCCATCCCTGTTTTCTCCTTCCCGTTGACGCCCCTCCCCCTCTCTGCTTTCTTTCTCTCCCTAGCGCCTCCCGCCTTTCTCCGTTGGCGTCCCCTCCCTCCCCGCCTTCCCCCTCGCGCACGCGCGCCTGCACCCGCACCACCTCACGCCCCCGGTTTTGCACTGCTCACGTCACGCCGACGCCGCCTGGTCTGAAGGCAGCACCGCCTCCTGCGCCACGCGTTGCTGCCTCCTCCCTTTGGGCCCCACCTGCCAGTCGCCGCTCCTTCCCTCTCCCGCGCGCGGACGCGCCTCACCCATGTCCGCTGTTCACCTGCTCCCCTCTCCCATCCCCTCGCCATTACTCCTGTGCAGAGGCCATCTCCGTTTTCCTTCCACTCAAAGGTGTCACCCCATCCTTCTGTTGACCAGCGGCGCCATGCCCATACCCCCTCTCCCTCGGATCCCCTCCTCTCCGCCCGGGGCATAAAAGCCGCTCCCCTGCCCCCTCACTTCCCCTTGCTTCCCAAGCCCCCCACCACCCTCTTGGCCTCCTGCCACTCCAGAGAGCCCCCTCGAGCGACCGATTCGGCCCTGCTGCCCCCTCGCGCCGCCATTCTTCTCCCCTGCGCCAGCGACCTTGGTGAGCCGATCTCCCCCTTCCTCTCTCCATTTCTCAATTGCATTCGCCCAGGGCACCTTTACCCTCCCCTAAACTTGTTGTTGTTCTCCTCTGGCCAGGTGAATCACCGAGGGATCCCAGCGTCGAAGCTTCTCTCCGGCCGTCGCACCTCACCGTGGCCAGCTCTCCCAAGGACCTCCCCGCCGAACTTTCCACCACCATTGTGAGCTCTAAGCTCTCTTAGCCGTGAAATTTCAACCCTTTTGGATGGATCGCCACCGGAGAGCTCCAGCGCCGCCGTGAACCTGCAACCACCTCCTTCTGTTTTCGGCCACCACAGTTGCTTCCCGCACCTCCCAAATCTCAAAAATGAAAACCCCTTGCCGAACCCTACCCATTGGAACCCTCCGCGGTCACCGGAGACTAGGCCCGATATCTCCAGTTCTTTAGAGCAGTCCGAGCCCATCTTTGTGGATGATGAGGATGATGGAGATGAGGGTTGTCTACCTGATCCAGTTCCTCAGCCACCCCTTGAGGTGCCTTCTTCCACCGCACCGCGAGGCGATCAGCCCATGCCTTCTACTTCTTCTGGAGCTAGTGGCTCTATTCCTACCTCATTAGCTGATGAGGTAGAGGCCACTTCTTCATCTCATCCTGGACCTCCTCGACATATCCAGAGAGCTCATCCTTCCGAGCAGATTATTGGAGACCTTTTTGAGCGTGTCACACGCTCAAAGTCTGCCACGTCACTTTTCTGTCTCCATTCTGCCTTTGTCGCCTCCTTTGAGCCCAAAGATGTTTGTCATGCTCTATCTGACGAGTCTTGGGTCAATGCCACGCATGAGGAGCTTCAAAATT
Organism: Dendrocalamus latiflorus; assembly: GCA_017311315.1. Classification (NCBI taxonomy): domain Eukaryota; kingdom Viridiplantae; phylum Streptophyta; class Magnoliopsida; order Poales; family Poaceae; genus Dendrocalamus; species Dendrocalamus latiflorus. Next base: position 23,540,748 of record CM029636.1, read on the forward strand.
TCGAAAGAAACAAGGTCTGGTTGCTTGTTGAGCCCCTCGAGGTCACAATGTCGTTGGGACTAAGTGGGTGTTCAAGAACAAGCAGAGTGAGGATGGGGTGGTTGTTAGAAATAAGGCTAGACTGGTAGCTCAGGGCTTCTCTCAGCTTGAGGGTCTCGATTTCGAGGAGACCTTTGCCCCTGTAGCTTGACTTGAAGCCATTAGAATCCTGCTTGCCTTTGCAGCTTCTAAGGGTTTCAAGCTTTACCAGATGGATGTCAAGAGTGCCTTCCTTAATGGCTTCATTGAGGAAGAAGTCTATGTCAGACAGCCTCCAGGTTTCGAGAACCCCAAATACCCAAACCATGTCTTCAAGCTTTTTAAAGCTTTGTATGGACTTAAGCAGGCCCCTAGAGCTTGGTATGAGAGGTTTAAGTCCTACTTGTTGAGTCATGGTTTTGAGATGGGTAAAGTAGACAAAACTTTGTTCATCCGCCGGCATGGCACTGATCTGTTGCTCGTCCAGATTTATGTGGATGACATCATATTTGGCGGCTCCTCGCATGCTCTCGTTTCCCAGTTTTCCGATGTCATGAGCTCGGAGTTTGAGATGAGCATGATGGACGAGTTGAGCTTCTTCCATGGCTTCCAAATTAAGCAGACTCGGGAGGGTACCTTCTTGCATCAAGGCAAGTACACTCGAGACCTCCTGAAGCGCTTCGATATGAGTGATGGTAAGCCGGTGTCCACTCCGATGGCTACATCAGCTTCACTCGACCCAGATGAGGACGGCGAGCCTGTTGATCAGAAGGAGTATCGTAGTATGATCGACTCCCTCTTGTACCTCACTGCCTCGAGACCGGACATACACTTTGCTGTGTGTCTTTGTGCTCAGTTTCAGGCTTCACCTCGCGTATCTCACCGCCAGGCGGTGAAGCGTATTCTTCGGTACCTTCAAGCTACAATTGACTATGGTATCTGGTACTCTTCGTCGTCCTGTCTTTCCTTGAGAGCCTATTCGGATGCAGACTTTTCCGGCTGTAGGATAGATAGGAAGAGCACTTCGGGCACCTGCCAGTTCATTGGCACTTCTCTCGTTTCCTGGTCTTCGAGGAAGCAGTCTGGTGTTGCACAGTCCACCGCAGAGGCCGAGTACGTTGCTGCAGCCAGTTGCTGTAGCCAAGTGCTTTGGATGGTCTCGACCCTGCGAGACTTTGGGTTAGTTATCGACAGTGTTCACTCTTTTGTGATAACACTTCTGCGATTAACATTGCTAAGAACCCAGTGCAGCACTCTCGGACCAAGCACATTGATATTCAATATCACTTCCTTCGAGACCATGTGGAGAAGGGTGACATTGTGCTCCAGTTTGTGGAGAGTGACCACCAGTTGACTGATATCTTTACCAAGCCATTGGATAGCTCTAGGTTTTCAGCTCTGCGAGGAGAGCTTGGGGTGGTTTGTCCGTATGGACTGTTGTGAGGGGGAGCTTTGTGCTTTACTGCTTTATTATATTAATTATGCTCTTGCTCCTTTCTGTTGCATTGCATTTTGGGTGCATTCGGGATAGTCCTTCTAGCATAGGTTAGAGTGGTTCTCTTGACTAGATGTTTAGACTTCTTGCTCTTATCTTGTGACACTAGGATGCTGCTTGTTAGCTGTCTCTCTTCTCTCTAGGTTGAGCTTACTCACTTCTTGTGGGTTCTAGCGAGGGTTGGGCCACCCTCGGGTAGACAGGGTACGTGTTTGCTCCCTAGGTTGTTAGTAGACCAGCTGATAGTCCTCGAGTCATATGGGGTAGATGAGAGTCAGTCTGAGCCATAGTTTCCTCTATATCTTATCTATGCTTTAAGGACTGACCTTTCGGATTTTCTTTGCCAGCTTCTCTTGCTTATTGCTTTGGTTCAGGGGGAGTTCATTTGGGAGCTTCTAGATCTTAATGATGACTTAACTCAACTTGAACTAAAAGTTGCATCACATGTTGAGGGGGAGCTAGATTTCTTGCATGTCATTCTGCATTGTAAATAACTACATGGAGCCTTGATTATTATCCTTTCATGACATGGTTACATTGTTTTACATTCTGCCATGATTTGTGCTTATTTGCTAGATTGATCATGACTTCATATGTATAGACTAGCTTTTACCATGATAAGTTCATTAAAATTGCTCAACTTGAATTAAAACTTGTCATGCTAGCTCTTGAGATTAGTCTTTCTTGCATTATCCTTTTATGATTCATGCCATGTCAAATAGGCTGAGCTGAGCGTTGAATCTTTATTGAGCTTTAGATTGAGCTATGCTAGTTCTTGATGTAGCATGAGTTAGTACAATCATTAAGAATGCAAACAGATCTCTTTTGTGCGAAAAAAACTGATCTCACCAATTCTTTCTCATGAGACGGCTTGCCATTGCACAAGGCATGAACTCAGGGGGAGTTTTGGATGACCAAGATCGTTGTCTTAAGCTTTTTGCTTGGCATGATCGCATAAGGATTGAGATCTAGCACATGACTAAACAAAAATCTGGTTGGCAACAACCTTGAATTTCAAAAGAAAATATGTCACTCGTGCTTCTTTTGCTTAATCTACAAAAAAGAACCAAATACTTAAACAAATATTTCATTCTTGAGCTTGTAGCACTCTAATTAGACTCAATACTAGCTTCTTGGTTCCGCTTAGCTTATTGACATGGTTTGCATCATCCTTGGATACCTCTAGCTAGACTTTGATCATGGATGACTTGACATGCTCTCAAATTGCACTAAATTTCAGATTGTCATCTATTTGGTTTAGCTGGCTTATATATATCCTGTCATGATCTAGATAGCATTCTATTGAATTATGGCTTGATGTAATACTTGTTGGTCATTTTGGATAATTCTCATGGCTCTAAAAGCTTAGAATAAACAATCTTCAGCCATTTCATCTAATGTCATATCATATTCTCTTCCTTGCATCCTTGATGTGTTTATTGCCAAAAGGGGGAGAATAGTGGTAGAAAAAGCCATTTCGGGAGCTTTGTGGAAAACTTGTTCTTTCTTTTGCTCCTTGTGTCGACATGGTCATTAGCTTCATTTCCTTCCTTTGACCATGTTTGACTTCCTTCTTGAATTTCAAACTCAACTTTGTGCTTTTTCGGGGTTTGTCAATATACTCATCAAGGGAGAGATTGAGAGACCATGTGGTCGTGATCCCATGTTTGTGATGAGTAATTGATAGGTGGTTTGGATAGCTTGAGTTTGATGTGAGTGGTTCGAGCCGAGTTGTCGCGTGATGCGGTTTGGTTTCGGTTGGACCTGATCAAACCTAGTCAATCATGTTTAGGATGGGTATTCCTTTGATTCCACAGGTTTGGGCTTTATCATGCTAATTTTGATTACATGTATCGAGCGGTGCTATTTGATGTGTTTCTTGTCTGTGTTGGCTGCAGGACGTCGAGGCGGAGTCGTGGCGAGACACGGTGGACCGGACTAGGTGCAGGTGGCGCTGAGGTCAGAACGGTCGGCAGGTGTCGAAGACGGCGAGGGCTTGAGGTGGCTGCGAGGCTTGCAAGGCAAGAAAGGAGGAAGCTTCCTGGAAGGTGCGCGAGGGGCGTTTAGGTAAAAACGCAAAGCTGCACTAAAGGAAGAGGGTTTGGATAAAGCATCGAGTAGGTGGTGACCTAATGGGTAAAGCATGTGGAAACCCATTAGTGGGAGGCTATAAAAGGAGAGGAAGAGGTTGTGCTGAATTTGAGAGAGTGGGTTTAAGAGTTAGGGTTTTATTTGGTTCTCTCCATGTATGAATTGAGAAAGAGAGAAAGAGAGGTGTGAGCTTCTCTCTATGCTCTCCAGGCGTATGGGGACTTAGTGAGATTGAGAGAGAGATGAGCTGAGAACAACACTCTTGTAATCATTCCTCTTTACGCTTCAATGTATGCTTGAGTTGTTTCAGCTTTGGTCGTGTTTTATGGCTGCTTCTTGATGCTTTAGTCTCTCTTCTCTTTATACCTCCTTGTTGTTTCTTGCGCTGATTTCTTTGCTATAGAGGGCCTGGTTTAGCAAGAACAATTCTTGGTAGCAGTTTTGATCTCCGCTACTTGCTTTCGGTTCTCTGTTGGCAGCAGGAAGTAGCTCTCATTTTTGTCACTGCTAGCTGCCCCAGTTCACTGCCGAACAGCCCCTAGTGCAGCTGGTTTTTGCTTTTTCAGATGGTGTTTTATTTCTTGCGGCCAGGAAGTAGTTCTAGCATCTTTTGGCTTGCTACTGACCTCCTTCTTGTACCATTCAAGAGGCAATCTTGTGTCATCCGAGAAGCAGTTTTTAGCAGCAGGAACTCTTCATGAATGGTAGTGAAAATATGATCTCTTTCAGCAGCTAAGAATCAGTTTGGGTGGTACTTTTGATTGGTTTTTTCTCTGCTGAACAGCAGCTGCGCTCTATCCTTTTTGCAGTACTTTGTTCCCTTTTTTTCTTCTCAGCTAAGTAGCTTTCAGCCAGCAGCAAAACAGCAATTGGTAGACCCTTTAAGTACCCCTTTTGCTGCAGCTTTTGGTCTTCCTTTCAGCTGCAGTTTCTTGGCTATTTCTTTGGTTGTTTTAGATGGCTGCAGTCAGTTCCTTTAGTTGTTGGACAGCAGTTTGTGCTTTATGTTTGGGACTGCAGGTTGATGTATTGGCTGCCCTCTCTTCTCTGCAGTTCTTTATTTTTGCTTGGATTAGGTTCTTGTTTCTGCAGTCTACCATTTCAATCTTCCTTCTGTCAGTTGTGATAATCTTTGGAAAGGTCTTCCGCTTAATTCGTTTGATCTATGTTGGTTTTCCGAGAGCTCTGTATTTTACTTCTTCATAGCTTCCATAGCTATCGGAGAGCTGAGCTTTTTGAGTACTTGTGGGGGACGAATGATTAAAGAATCGACATTCACCCCCCTCTGTCGGCCTTTTCGATCCAACAATTGGTATCAGAGCCGGTTAGCTCTTTTTCATAGATCTTAACCGGTCTCTAGAGCCATGGCGACGGACAAGTACTCGACCAAGCCTCCCGTCTTTGATGGCATCGATTACCCCTTCTGGAAAAGCCGAATGGAGACATATATCCAGGCTCAGGGGTATGCCATCTGGCGAAAGGTCAAAGTCCGGTTTGTTGTTCCTGCCGATGAGAACATCAATGTCGGGAATATGGCTGATGTTGAGGCAAACACTAAGGCAAGGAACATCATTATCCAGGGCCTGAGTCGTAGCGAGTTTGACCGCATATCTCATCTTTTGTCCGCCTTCGATATTTGGGAGACCCTCGATGCTTACCATGAGGGCACCTCCCAAATAAAGATGGTGCGACAAGACCAGTTCAAGCGAGATTACAACAAGTTTGAAATGCTCGCTGGCGAGTCCCTTGATGAGTATTTTGCGCGTTTTCACAAGATTCTGAGCAACCTCCGAGTGGTCGGTCTCACATACCCCGATTCGGATAACGCTCGACAGATGCTCGCTGCACTCGACCTTCGTGTTTGGGAGATGAAGGTGACTACCATCAAGGACACCACGGACCTCTCGATTTTGACTCTTGATGCGCTGTACTCGCGTCTCAAGACTCACGAGATTGACATTGTCTCTCGCAAGTCGAAGTCACAGTCGATGGCCCTAGTCACCGATCCCAGTTCGGCTTCTGGTTTTTCTTCTGATTCGCTGTGTGGGTTCTCCCTTGCTGCTCTATGTGACGTAACTAATGACCAGTTAGAGCAGCTCGAGGATGAGCAACTGGCCCTCCTAGCTCGGAAGTTTTCCCATGCTTACAAGAGGAGGAGGGACAGAAAGAGGGGAGGACCCGTGATTTGCTTCGAGTGTGGTGGCCCCAACCACAGTCGGGCAAACTGCCCCAAGCTGGAGAAGGGCAAAGCTAACTACGGCGGTTCGGGCAAGAACGACTACACCGACAAGAACCGCAACAAGAAGCCTCCAGTTCATGCACAATGGAAGAAGAAGTTCCGCGACCTTGGCAAAGCCAAAAAGCTCTTCCACCGCGTCCTCACCTCCTTCGACGACCTCGACCTCAGCGAGGTGGAGGGATGGAGTGACGACGACAGGACGGGTGACCAAGACCCCAACAGCGGCGACGACTTCTCCGGTATGTGCTTCATGGCCCTCGAGGGCGAACTGAGCGACAGCGAGCTGTACTGCGACTCGGACGAGGTATGCCCCACTTACGACCAGCTCAATCATGCTTTTCTTAAGCTAGGTGGATTTCATGCTAGAGCTATGGCTAGGTGTACCGAGTTAGAGAAGGAAGTAGATAGACTATCACGGGAGCCTACTTCACTTATATCTGCTCCCTCCCGTGATGATTGTGATACATGCTGTGCTCTGTTGGATGACATGGAGAAACTAAGGACCTTGCATGATAGTCTGTCCTCTAAGCTTGATATTGTTAAGGTGTAGAATGTTAGTCTGCTTGCTGAGTTAGAGATGAGTAGGATAGCTGTTGCTTCACCTACTATTGTTGAGACTACTTCTTGCACCTCATGTGAGGATAAGGACAATGCTTTTAGAGGTCTTTATACCATGCTCCTTGATCTGCCCGAGACTTGTGAAAGTTGTAATAATTTGAAGATGAACCTAAAACGGGCAGATCATAAAATTTCTGAGTTGTATGCTTGGTTGCTTGAGCCAGCTGCGTCATGCATGAACTGTCCTAGATTAACTGCTGAACTTGAATCTGTTTCCAAACAGTTTCAAGAAATGATTGATAACAACAAGAAAATGGCTCAATATGCGACTAAGGATCCTGTTAGCTCACCATGCATTAGTTGTGATAAACTAAAACTTGAACTCGTTGCTTTGAATGAGAAATGTGTGAAGCTAACTAAGGATCAACTAGTGAAGCCATCAACTGATTGTGATGTGGTTGCTGGTGTGGGGGAGAAGCCCCAGGGTAAGGTGGAGACACTTAGCGACGTGAACCAACCGGCTAGTAGTAGGACTGCCCCCTCAGAGTCGGCTGTGCGTGCACAAGCCATTCTTTCCTCTACTGCTGGTTCTTCTTCTGCTCCCTTACCTCCTGTTGTTCCCTCTTCTCCCTGCTCTTCTTGCACCTCTCTCTTTCGGGAGTGTCAGTACCTTATGAACACTCTCGAGAGGTTTGTAGGAGGCAAGAAGAAGCTTAATCTTATTCTAGACCAATATAAGATCTGTAGATTTAATCAGGGTCTAGGATATGACTTTTATGAGGACATGAGGAAGCATCCACCTGCCGTGCTCAGACCCATAGCACCAGGTGTGATCGAGCCTGAGCCCAGGACCGAGAAAGTCCAATTTAAGTCAGCGAGTTTTGTCCAAGGGGTTTCTAACAGCAAGGTGAGTTCACCTGTTGCTTCGGCCTCTCAGAAGGCGAAGCCACTTCGTGCTGCTTCTACCTCTCAGAAGGTGAAGTATCACTGTACCTTATGTCAGAAGGATGGGCATTTGGTCGATCGATACTTCAGACGCGCCAAGATTACGCGTAGAGACCGTGCTGAGGCACTTAGGCGTATTCAGAGTCAGCCCCAGATCCTGAGTGCACCTAAGACCAACACGAGGTCTAGGGTTGCTTCTTCTGATGTTTTTGGGCAGCATCGAGGACTTGGTTTTTCCGAGTCTTCTGTCTTTCGTCCGCATGCTGCTCCTGGTCATGACTTCCGCCGTCCTGAGGGTAGATCTCATTTCCCCCGCCGAGATAGCTACCCGCGGCGTGATCAGCGTGTTGCCGGTGTTCCGACTCGCTCTCCCGTAGCAGTCAGACCCCGCAACAGCTTCAGGTCTGCTCACAGACCTTCTGCTTCTTTGAGTCACAGAGAGCGTATGGTAGATAGAGGTCAGTCGTGTTTGACTACTTCATCTGCTCCACGTGTTATTCAGTATTGGGTGCCGAAATCACTCTTGATTTATCCCAGTACTGAGACTTTACTCTCTCGTTGACTCAGGTTCGCCGGGCAGGGAAGAGAGAGGTTTGGCTCGTAGACTCCGGGTGTTCACGACACATGACCGGAGACTCTCGTTGGTTCTCTTCCTTAGCCCGTGTTCCAGGTGATGAGACGATCACCTTCGGAGATGCCTCGTCTGGGCGCGTCATCGCCAAAGGTACTGTGCGTATTAATGATTCATTTCTTTTAAGAGATGTTGCCTTGGGTGATTCCAGCAGCAAGGCTTGAGTAGTTTTCATAAGTGTTTTTAATTGACTAGCTGATTAATCAACTTTATGAGAAAACCCCCCTGAGATCTTAAGGAGTAGTTTTTTGTTCTGGTTTGTCAAAATGTTTGCAAAATAAAGTGCATCCACATAAATTAATAAACCAAATATATACCCTTCCTTTGGCAATCCGTGCAAATAGTTAAAGTAGGGTTTCCCTTGTGACTTGCTGAGTACAGTGGTTGGTACTTAGGCTTGCATAATTTTTCCCCCAACAGATACTAGAAGAGAAGAAGGCAAATCAAGATGTCACATTAGGGTTACGGCCGCACTCAGGCTTTCATGTGGTGCTTTTGCGGTTCTTCTGCATGTAAGTACTATTGGGCTTGTACGCCCGTTTTATTGTTAAAAATTGACCGTTAGGTCTTATTTCAAGTAAGCTAACCCTTCTTAAATGTTCGTAAGCAGGCATGATACTTGTTCGGTCCATAATCAATCTCCTGGGTGGTTGAGGATTAGTGGCTCCCTGTTCCTCCCAGAAACGGGGGCGTTACACGGCTGTAGTGGACAAAATGGTTTTAGTTTGATTCGAGATGAGTTTTATAGGACCAGATGAGGCAACAGAGGGGGAGAGTGAATGGGGCCTAAAGATTTTTCCTCCAAATATTCACATATTCCTTTTTCTCCGATAGCTGCAAAACTATGAATATTAGGATATGAGATCTACTAGAAAATAAAGGAACACAGACCGCCATACGACTAGATCAGAGCACTATGTGGTCGAATTACGACCACTCGGCAGAAGCACAACGTGGTCGAATACGACCACTCAGCAGAGATACAAGGTGGTCATAACAGACAACGTAGTCGGGATAGACACCGTGGTCGAAACCGACATTGTGGTCGAAACCCACAACATGGTCGAAACCCATAGCGTGGTTGAAACCGACAACGTGGTCGAAACAGGCTACATGGTCGAAGCAGACTACGTGGTCGAAACCGACAACGTGGTCGAAACCGACTACATGGTCGAAGCAGATTACGTGGTCGAAACCAACGTGGTCGAACCAACGTGGTCGAAACCAACGTGGTCGTAACCAACGTGGTCGAAACCAACGTAGTCGAAACCAATGTGGTCATAACCAACGTGGTCGAAACTATCGTGGTCGAAACCAACGTGATCGTAACCAAAGTGGTCGAAACCAACGTGGTCGTAACCAACGTGGTCGTAACCAAAGTGGTCGAAACCAACGTGGTCGTAACCAACGTGGTCGAAACTAACGTGGTTGAAGCCAACGTGGTCAAAGCCAATATGTTCGAAACCGACAACGTGGTCGAAGCAGACTACTTGGTCGAAACTGACAACGTGGTCATAACCAACATGGTCGAAACCAACGTGGTTGAACCAACCTGGTCGAAACCAACAATGTGGTCAAAACAGACTACGTGGTCGAAACCAACGTGGTCGTAACCAACGTGGTCGAAGCCAACGGGTCGAAACCAACGCAGTCAAAACCAACCTGGTCGAAACCAACATGGTCCAACCAACATGGTCGAAGCCAACGTGGTCGAAGACTCGTCTGCCGACTTCCGAACGTGGTCGATGATGGACTATGTGGAGGTGACCCCGGTTGTGTGATGAGTAATTGACATCGGGTTTAGGAAAGTCGAGTTTGGTTTGTGTGGTTCGGACCATGTCGTTGCATGGTGCAATCGTTTCGGTCGGACTTTGTCGAACTAGGTCGAACGTGCTTAAGTCGTTTATTTTCCATTTTGATCAGTTTGGGCTTTGAATATTTTGTCTGATGCTATTGTATGGTTACAATATGTCGAGCGGTGCTATGTGATTTGTTTCTTGTCTGTGATGGCTGCAGGACATCGAGGTGGAGTCGTGGCAAGGCACGGGATGAACAGACTAGGCGCAGGTGGTGCTGAGGTCGGAGTGGTCAGGGTGTGCCGAAGACGGCGAGGACTCGAGGTGGCTGCGTGGCTTGGAGGGCAAGGAATGAGGAAGCTTCCTGGAAGGTGCGCGAGGGGCGTTTTGGTGAATACACAAAGCTGCACTAAAGGAAGTGGATTGTGGGTAAAGCGCAAAAGGTTAATGGGTAAAGCAATGGTGAACCCATTAGTGGAGGCTATAAATAGAGAGGGTGTTCTCTAGTAGTCCTCATGGATTTTAAGGAGAAATAGTGTGCTGAAATTAAGAGAGAGTGGATGTAAGAGTTATGGTTTTATTTGGTTCTCTCCATGTATGAAAAATGAGAAAGAGAGAAAGAGAGAAGGTGTGAGTTTCTCTCTATGCTCTCCGGGCGTATGGGGACTTAGTGTGTGTTCTTGAGAGTAGTGGACAGCATGTAAACACTTGTTTATGAATCATGTATGTCTTCGTATCTTTGTTGAGATTTCTTGGTTTGAGTTGGCTTGATTTCAAGATCTTCTTCTTGTCTCTCTGAATCTTTCTTTGTTTGCTTGAGGCTATCTGCTTTTGAGCTGCTGTCTTCTTGGTGCTATTTTGCATGATATGTTCTTCTGCCAATTGAATGTGTTGCCCTGTCCATTTGGTTCTTTTGGGTAGCTTTCGGCCAATCAGTAGTACTAGCTCCATGGTGGTTTTTTTTGTGCTGCCAAACAGCTAACTTTGTGTTGGGATGTTTTGCTAAAGTTTAGCTCTTTTCTTTTTTGATCTGTCGGAAGCAGTTCACTACGTTTAGGCCAGCATCACTCTTCCTTGCCGAGAGCTTCTTTTGACTCTTTTATGATCTCCTTTTTCATTGCTTTCTTTTGGCTTGTACTAGCATCAAAGTAAAGCATTTCTGTAGACTTCTTTGGAGCTGTTAGCAAGCAGTAAATCAAGGCTCATATTTTCAGTTTCCAGCAGCTCTATAGGTAGTACTTATTGTCTTTCTCGGCCAGCATTTCAATGTGTTCTCTACTGCTTGCCGTGGCAGCAAAATCAGCGAAAAACCTTGCCGTGGCAGCCGTGGCAGCTAATCTCTTTGCCGTGGTAGCGATTCTCTGCTATTTTTGTGCCGTGACTTCCGCTCAATTTCTTTGATCTCTCTTGACTTTCTGTGAGCTCTATTTCTTTTCTTTCTTCTCTTCTTCATAGCTTTTTATAGCTATCGGAGAGTAGAGATTATTCATGGATACTTTTGAGGGGTGATTTTAACTTACGACATTCACCCCCCCCCCCCTCTGTCGCCGATTCCGATCCAACAGTCGAAAACCCGTCTGCCAACTTCCGACCACGGACAACGTGGTCGTAAACCCTTCTGTTGACTTTCGACCACAGACAACATGGTTGTAAATCTTTCAGCCGACACACAACAAGGTCGATGTCTGTGCCATTGTGAATGACGAGAGATTGCAGAGAAGTTGAATGACTACACGACTAGAATCATTGAGCGATAGAAAGTAGGTGTGGTTGTAAACGACTATAAATACCAGAGGAAGTGAATGCCATCAGAACTGGAAACATGAACGATGCACGATCTTTGCTCGTGGGAAGATAGTAGGCTCCCCTCTCCCTTTATAGGCTCACACACGAACCTAGACCTAATGGATCCACCCATTAGTCCACACTGGGGATTACCTGTAAACCCCACCTAACACCGGGTTTTACACACGCGCACACTCGCGACAACCCGTCAACACCGACAAATCACAGCGGATTTAACATACCAGCTCCCCTTTTGCAGGCCTTGAGTCAATTCACCGAATTGCCCTCAAGCTTCCTATCCTCGCACGACCGCACCTACCTTCCGACTAACTGGACCTCTACTCCTCCCTGAGCCTAGTCCCGGTTCACTCGTTGCACACGATCACACCCAGCATCCAACCGTCTGGACCTCGACTCCTCCCTGAGCCTAGTCCTGGTCCACCTCGCCGTTGCCCGTTGTGTCCACCTCTGGCAGCTCCAGCTCCGGTTCCTCATCGTCCCGGCTTGCAACCACCTCACCAGCCTCGATCATCTTCGGCGTCTCTGACCGTTCTTGACCTCAACACCTCCTGTGCCTAGTCCCGATCCTCCCACACCTCTCCATTACCTAGCTCCGAAGTCCTACAACCATCACAGATAAGCAAACCATCACATAGCATCGCACCAGACATACCGACCATCAATTGGCACACCCAACAAGTATTCCAGTGAATAACCACAGCAAAACATCTGGTCGTAAACTACCTACGACCACTCGAATGCACAAAACAAGAAGTGCCAGCAGCCTCTGACCACACACAATGCTGCTACGACCGTCGAGACACAAGCTACGACCTCTCAGACCTGATCGCAGCGGTCGAAGCTAACACCACCGACCACAAGCTACAACTACCAAGTCGTAAAGCCAGACTGCGATCACCAAGACATCCCCTTCGACCACAAAGTCATAGACCCCGAGAACAACTGCTAACTCTCAACTCAAAAAGCCAGTGCCGACCACTCACAGCACCGGTCGAACACAAAAGTCGCTAGGGCTAAGACCTTATCGAGAGAACCATTCTCTTCTCAAACCTCAAAAACCAAACTCAATCTCACTAGATCAAGAGTCAATTACTCATCACAACCATTCAAGCGGTTGCTGGAAGACAGGGGTGGCGACCGGATTAGATTTACAGGCGATTGCCTGGGATTGCACAGTATGTGTAAGACCTGGGATCACACGGCGCTTGGGAGACTTGGGATAGTGCGGTTCTACAGTCGGGTCACACAACTCCCATTTATGGCTGAAGCGTAGAATAGCTTATTCTAAGCTCAGATGCATTTATTGTTTATCAGCAAGACTTCTATCATTTTGTTCCTATTGTCGTCAGTAAGCTACTGGTGAAAACCATTGGTGAATCGAACCTACTAGTCAAAAGTTATAGCTAAGACAAGAAAAGAAACATTATACTACTAATAAGGAACCCATATTTGTTGGTTGATTGGCTAAGTATCACTAGTTGGCTTAGTCCCCATATGAAGTGGGTGAACGTGGGGTGGGTTGGGCGCACTTGTCTGGCCAGCCCATATTAATTGCTTTTGGCAATAACTTTACTTACAAATGACAGTAACTTTCTAGCGTGTAAATTACACCAGCGCGTGGAATATTGTGTGTGTATAAGTGGGAAGTATTAATTTGTAAGTACAACAGCAGTCTTGCTTTTTATATTTGTAAATACATTTTGTTGTTAGTCTGCAATATTGAACTACAAACTACACAAAACCAGAGCATGTTGGGTTCTACATATGTACAACTTCAGTTAGTACTCTTCAAGCATATAAAAAACCTTGACCTCATAATTTCCAGGATTCTTTGATTTATGACCTTTGGAATTGTGAACCGCCTGAAGTAGCATTGTGTGCCTGAGATGCTGTCGTACTGTTCTGCGCCTGGGAGGTCTGACTTGAAGACAGAACTGAGAAGAAATTTATGACATCAGGGCTTTCACCAAGAACCCTCAATGACCTTGGAATGGGAGGCATGTGTTAACATCAAGGAATCCCTCTAGGATTTGGACAATCTGACCCGTTGTGGGTCTGGCACTTTCATCATCTTGGATGCACCAACAAGCAACCATACAAGCTCTTGTGAGCTCATCAGCATTTGCTTCTCCATTCAGCCTGGGGTCCAACAAGGTCTGCACATCCCCTTGATGAAGCTTGCTTGTAGCCAAGGTCGGGAAGAAGAATGAGGACCTGCCCTCTTCTCCATGAACAGCATTCCTCCTGCCTGATATGAGTTCAAAGAGCATCATGCCGTAGCTGAAGACATCTGCCTTCGCTGTTATCGGCACACCGCTAATCCATTCAGGTGCAAGGTAACCCCTTGTTCCTCTCATTGTCGTCAAAACACGGCTGAAGTCTCGGCCTAAGAGCTTTGCTAGACCAAAATCAGATATTTTTGGAACAAATGACTCGTCCAAGAGTATGTTCTCTGGTTTGACATCACAGTGTATGATGCAATCCCTACATTTCTCATGCAGGTAATTTAGGCCTCTTGCTGTTCCAAGTGCAATTTGATATCTAGTGGCCCAGCTCAATGCTGTTGTCTCACCAGGGAACAGCTGCAATGCCAGGGAACCCTTCGGCATGAACTCGTACACAAGCAGCCTCCTTGATCCTTCAGAGCAGAATCCAAGTAGGCGGGCCAAATTGACGTGCTGAATTGTCCCAATGGTCCTTACCTCAGCACGGAATTGTTTCTCCCCCTGGTGAAGCCCATCAAATCTCTTCACAGCAATGGCAGTTGAATCCGGGAGCTTCCCTTTGAACACCGAGCCGAAGGCACCTCCCCCCAACTTCTCTGAGAAGTTGTTGGTGACATGCTGCAGACCACTGTACCTGAAGGCAATCAGTGTTCCCCCAGTAGTCTTCGCTATCCAAAGAGTCCTGTCTCGGCTGCATTTCTGAAATAGGTTTAAGAATACGATAGCAAGGATTATCAAAGCTGCAGCAACTCCAACACCAACTCCACGAACAACTGCACCAACGATCACCTTCTTGCTCTTTTTAGAGTCTGGTAGCTCGGACGCTGCAAGCCTGAGGAAGAGTGTGTCTCCCCCAATTCCAGTGTATTGTTCTTGGAGGTTAACGAGGTCTCCATGCCAAACGAGGCAGCCACTACTATTGTAAGTATAAGCATTACAGGAGCAATTGTTCAGACAAGCCACCTGACAGTCTTGAGAACTCGTGGCAACTGCACTCTGACCATTATCGGGTAACCTCACACCTGCCATGGTATAGAACTTATCAAGCTGAGTCTGTGCAGAGCTCAAGTTGGTCTGGCACTGCAATGGTACGTTCCTCTTGCACCCACCACTGTACTCTCCATTATCCCAGTCACTCTGAACCTTCTGGCTAAACCCCTTGATGCAGTTGCAGAACGGCAAGGCGTTGAGGTTGCAGATGCCATTTGCACCACAGGGAGCATACACCTCACACTGTGTCCGCGGCTGGGACCAGATCAGAATCCACTCCTGTGCGGACTCCACCCATGTCAACTGCTTGATCTGCCCATTCACGTCAATGATGAACCGTGAGATGACTGAATCATCTACCATCGAGTAGGTGAAGTAGCTCTCGCTACCATTGTTGACGAAATGGAAGTTGTAAATGTAACCGGCCATCATCTCAGGCACAAGGCTAAATCTATTGCCGTTCCAAGGGCCGCTGGTCCAGTAACTTACGGAATTGTTCCACTGGATGAAGTATTGTGTTGTGCCGTTTGGGTCCAGCTCCAGTGAGAACAACCCAGGGGACAGGTTCGCGTTGTTCTTCCATGCAACAAGCCTCTGGCTTACACCAGTGGTCTTGTTCAGCCCAAGCTTGGCCCCCGGAAGCCAGGTGTTTGTTGGATGATCTATGCTTTGCCAATAAACTATCGATGAATTGGAGGCATCAGCGAGGTCGAGGCTACCGCTGTCCCTGATGATGGCGATGGTGGAGTTGGAGGCTATGCTTACGTTGGTCGACCATAGCTGCCGTTTCTTGGATTCATCAAGGAGAACAAGGTTGCCATCGCTGCCGATGGCCAAGGAGACGGTCGTCGGGTCAGACACCGGCATGTTGCTATTTGCCGTCCACACAGTTGTCACCTGCCGTATGTTGCTGTACCATATGGCTATGTAGTAGTTGCTGGAACTGGAAGAGGTGGTGTTACCTTGTGTTGGGGAGTAGAAGCCCAAGGTGAACTTGTTGCCCTTGGACACAATCTTATGCATCCTGGACAATGGTGTGGTGGAGTTTATGGTGTCGACGGCAGTGCAGACAAGGATTTGGTTGAAGAGGAGGAGGTAGAAGAAGAAGGGAGCCATGGATGGGAGCTTGGAGGAATAACCAGGGAGGAAGGGAGCTTGGACTTTTGGAGTAATTTGTGGTGGTGGTTGGATACAGATTGCAGATGTTGATGGATATCGGGCTCCGCTTCATGCACAAATTACAAAAAGGAACCTTCTTTGACCGGTGTAATATTACTTCCTCTGTCCGGCAATATAAATACAAAGACCATCATACACATAGATTAAGCAAATATTAAATTTTTTAAAAAAAATTAATACCATTGGATCATACATATCCTATATTAAATGATATACTACAACTATCCACTCATTTCTTTACATTAAAGTAAAGATATATAGTGAAAATATTGTAATAACTATATATTTAGCTTTCACAATAGACTTATATTATAGCACAATGTTTTCTTAGAATGAGGGCTTATATTGCAGTGTGGAGGAAGTAGTAGGTAGAAGCATCAGGGGGCAGCGTTGATTTGAAATATTTTGACTTATTGTCATCTTGCAAGCAAACTTTGCTAATATTTCAGAATTTTAATGCTAATTATTTCAATCTTTGATCTGGACCAGATCATCTCCTTTTGAAGATGACCAGATCTTGACGTTGGCTGTTGTCCTCTCAAGAGGGCTTCTAGAATAGAATGGCTCGGGTAAGAAACGATGCTGTAAAAAGAGTAGCCGGCCGTGGTGAATCCCAGACTTTTAGAATTGTTTGTTGATCTGTTGAATTCTACTACTCATTTGGCACATCAGTTTTCTTGTTTGAAAATTGTCTATGATGCTTGTTGTGGATACGGACCAAACAGTAAATGAGAAGACTAGTAGAATGAGTGTAGGAGAAATGAGCTGCATGGCTCCTTCCTTTCTCAAGGATGTATATATGCATAGCCATAAGACCTAATTACAACAATACCCCCATAGTGGTCTACTATGCCAGGGATATAGGTGTCTTTTTACATGCCATATTGGACCTTTTGGCCCAGGAAACCGAATGAATGTAGGTGGGGGCCACCCCTATAACAATAGCCTCTTATGGTAAAGGGCTTCATCCCTGCAGGACGAAACCATATTGCCAGGCCTTTTGACCCCCTCTGTCGGCCTGTTAATTGGTTGGCCCATGGGCCGTATCATGATGACCGTGGTCGGTTGGTGTTGCTGTAGTGTGGGACGCGCCTGAGCGCGGTTGATGCGTCGTGCGCTGTTGACTCGTGCGTCATCCGTTCTCGAGGCATGCCCAAGAAGGCAAGCATCTTTAAGGCCGACATCCTTCTCGAGATGACCCACCATTGCGCGTTCTTCTTCTTCATGCCGGTTGTTGCCATCGATCGTATCGCTCCATCTAGCCACCACTTTAACCGTTGTTGCTCTCTCTCCCGTGCCGCCCCCACACTGCCACCAAGCGCACCTGCCGTCACCGCTCCACCTCCTTCCCTACCGCGAGGATGGTTCGTGGTGGCGACCAGCTTTCTCATCGCAGTACCACGAGCGCTTTGTCTAGTCGTGAAGGCTCATCCGGTCGTGGGAGCTCGTCGGCCACAAAGGTCAACTACGAGTTGGTAGAGCGTGACATGTCCACGGCAAACAAGCGGTGGAGTTCAGCGAAGAAGGTGAATAGCATCTACATGAACACGTTGGGGCCGACTCTAGAATACTACATAGATAGACCTGTTGGACATCTTATTTAATTATGTATCATTATGTAGGAGCCCACTTCGTGCAACCTCACACTCAAGCTTGTTGGCTCCATTCCCATTGGGGCTGGGCGAGGGATGGCGTATCTATACCCGCCAGAGACGCTGGTGCACGGTACCCAGCTAGGGACTGGTTTCACGAAGGTAAAGGTGGACATGGTACATGACATTTTCAGGGCATCCCACTGGAGAAGATGCCATCCACACGTTCGTCTAGTGGCCCAAGAGGGAGATTGCCCCGGACCCTTCCGTGCTGGCATCTACCTAGTAGCCTGCGGCCTCTCTAGTCATCCTTTCGATGTCACCACTTACACTTAATCAATAGCTTGTGGGCTCTCTGACCTCCCTTCGATGTCACCATGTTCACCTGATTCAGGTCAGCAGATCGCCATATTGGCTCCCATGAAGACCACAACAAGCATAGATCAACAGCATGCCCAATCGTCTCCTGTGAAGAACACATACAAGCGTGGCAGCAAGACCAAATCAAAGAACATCAAGGCACCTCAAAAGCCGTGGACATTCTCACTAGGAATGTTGTTGGTCTTGGATACACTCTTACACAGCCTTGGAATGGGTTGCGTGAGTTTGTATGCGTGGTACATGTGAAAGACCAATGAGATTAGGACACAACACCCTTTGGGTTTCACCATCAAGTACACGGCGGGGCATTTTCTCCACAAGCCAGGCTTCTTCATAGTGGCCTTCAATAACTTGTTCGATCTCTTCAACTTCGAGGCCATTGACGTCTCACTTTTAAGATTTTGGACACTGTAAGTGTATACAATTACAGTTTACATTCATGTTATACCGATAAATACCATAACTCCTTGCTTATGTATAGACACATGATGCAACAAACCACATGATCCCGAGAACCAATCGGTTTCCTCGACCCACACTTGATCTCCGAGCAAAGCATCCAAGATAATGCATCCTATGTCCAGGCTTACATAACAACGGGATTGCGTGCTCATAATGGCAAGGAGTACATTCTTCTACCCTACAACCAGATATAAGTACTTCACTTATTGCTATACACATTGATTTGTACTTTGTACGTAATACGAACTTAGTTTTAAGGACTATGGCGGCATACATGTATAAGTTGCACTATATTCTAATTAGCAATATATCAAAGTGGAACAAGATAATATATTTTGATTCCCTAATCAAGAGCAAGCACGACTTCACACTTGTGCAATAATTAATCAACAGGTAAACTCATTTCATCGATATATAACTCTATATACCCTTTGTTTACAATGGCTAAGGCTAACTTTTTCAAATCATGTAGGTCGTTCGATGTATACGTTGTCAGAGGAGGGAGACACATGGAAGGGAGCGCCACACTGCGATATGTGATACAGTTTCTGGTACCCGCTAGTGCACAATAATTTTATATTACACTTCATAATGATGCTTCACAAATTGAACAAAGCTATGTATGTAATTATATTTTTGCAGTACCACCAGCAGCTACAATGTATGTGGATTCTAAGTTTATCACTATATGCAAGAAATCATGGGTGTTGGGCCCAAAGATCTAGAGGTTTGTCTATCTCGCAATAATTATTTTCTACATACATACATACATACATACATACATACACACACACACGCTTATAACTTTACTCTTCGTAGCGATAGGGCATAAAAATCTCTTCAAGTACAATCCATATGAAAGAACTTCCCGACATTTAAGAACGGCTCACCACCTTCTTAATGACGGAGGTCATTCACCCAAAAGGAGAGTTTCACTCGGATAGGGATAAATAAAATCTTTCATGTTTAGTGACAAACAATGTTTTTATTGTATCTGTGAACATGTTGTAGCTCTATTATCACAATTCATCTGTAATTAATTTATAAATTTATGTATTTGTGATATATCTGTATGTTTGTGATCAATATCTGTCTTTCTGTGTATTTATATATCTGTGATATTTGTGTATTTGCTTGTTTTCAGAGGGTATGGTTAGCATTTTCTAAGGCTAACAAAAAAATAGAAAAAGTTTTAGGTATAAAACGAACTATCATAGAGATTAAAGGGATTATAACATTACCACACTATACGGAACAGTATATTTCATGCTACAGTACTGTGGAATACTACTGTGCTACATTATCACTTCCGCGGAATAGTGCTTCCACTCTCCTAGGCGCGGAATATGCCATGTGTCAGCGTCACATGCTTCTGCGTTCATGAAGAAAGCTAGATTTATAAAAAATACTAAGTGAGCCAGGACTGCAAAAAAAAAAAGTACAAGAGGGACAAAACAGTAAAGAATTCTAAAATATGCGTTGTAAAAAGAAATTGATAGAGTGCAAGCCCAAGAACTTAATAGTCGTGGCACGTACCACCTGATACTGCATATATTATGCAAGATTGCATCGAAATGAATTCTTCTTCTGGGCTGGCAGGTGTTGTGAAGAACATGTACACTATGGATTGTCAACCATCCCTAATCTGAAAATGTATGTGCTTTTTTGTTGTTCATATGTATGCTTTTTTTTCTCCTGATGGGTGACAACGTCTGCCTGCTCTAGATCATGCCAGCGGTAGTGGATCGACCGCATTGATGGGAGGGCCTCTTCTTTTCAACTTAAGCTTTATAGATTTTTTTCGCAAAAACATGAAACTGTTTTTTATCATCTTTTTGAAATAATTATTAGCATAGTTTTTTAAAGTGATTTATTTATTTATTAATATTCAATTCGTTTATATAAGAACTTGCACTAGGAATAAAGCCGTCACCCACGGCAATAAAAAAATCTACCTATAGCGTGGATAGTATGGGCCTGTTTGGTAGAGCTCCACCAGCTCCAGATTCACTCAGATCCACCTAGATCCACCGTGGAGCAGCTCCACCGTGAATCTGGGTTTCATCCAAGTGTTTGGTACAGCTCCAGCGCTTCTCTCTATCTCACTGCCAAACTGGGTCCACGCGTCAAGGGGCATAATGAAAAAATGCAAAAAAAAAAAAGCCACGGGCTTCTTCTTCTTCCTCCCGACGAGCTCCCGAGGCGGTGGAGGTGGTGCTGGCCCGGCGGGAGGCGGAGGCGGGGGAGGCGGTGCAGGCCCGGGGGGAGGCGGCGCCTGCCCGGGGGAGGCGGACGCGGGGGAGGCGACGCCGGCCCGGGAGGAGGCGGAGGCGGGGGAGGCAGGGGAGGTGGTGTTGGCCCGGGGGCAGGCGGACGCGGGGGAGGCAGCGCCGGCCCGGGAGGAGGTGGCGGCGGAGGCGGGGGAGGTGGTGTTGGCCCGGGGGCAGGCGGACGCGGGGGAGGTGGTGTTGGCCCGGGGGCAGGCGGACGCGGGGGAGGCGACGCCGGCCCGGGAGGAGGCGGGGGAGGCGGCGCCGGCCCGGGGGCAGGCGGACGCGGGGGAGGAGTGGAGACGGGGGAGACGGGGAAGGAGTGGAGACGGGGGAGGCTCGGTCGCGAGAAAGAACAAAAAAGAACAAACCATTTTTTTGTGTAACCAGTGGCAGTGGTGGGTAATTTTCCCCAACTCCACCAAACTTGAGTTGGTGAAGCACCCCTTGAGGTGCTCCACCAAATCCATGAATCTGGGGGTAGATCCACTGTTTTCGTGGAGCAGATCCATGGTGGAGCTGCTGGAGCTAGAAGTGTTTGGCTGGTAAAATTGAATCTGGATCTATTTTTTGTGGATCTGGAACTGGTGGAACTCTGCCAAACAGGCCCTATATCAAAACTCACTTCGGTGGATCCACAAGTGGAAGAGGCCAAGACGCGGCCGTGACTTCCGCAAGCTCCGCTGAAAACCAGCCGGACGTAGCCTCCATATTTCCACCGACGCCGCTCCGCGAGCTCTGCCGTGGCATCCTGGCTCCGCCGGCGCAAGCAGCCTCCGCGAGCTGGCCGAGCTCCGTAGTCACTGTGGAGTGCACGGCCCCAATTTTCGTGGTCGAAAAGTGACATCCAGCTCGTCGTCCAACAAAAAACACGAGAGATCGAAGAAGAAAACTAAGGTGAAAAAACAAGCCGCGCGTCGTTTCCCTACCAATGGACAAGAAAGACGAGTTGATGGGTCTCCATCGGTGTGAAAGCAAGACGAGTTGATG
The DNA here is from genome assembly GCA_017311315.1 of Dendrocalamus latiflorus. Lineage (NCBI taxonomy): Eukaryota > Viridiplantae > Streptophyta > Magnoliopsida > Poales > Poaceae > Dendrocalamus > Dendrocalamus latiflorus. The sequence goes on from CM029636.1 coordinate 23,562,416, forward strand.
GATCTCCATCGGTGTGAAAGCAAGACGAGTTCATGGGTCTCGTTACCTCCTAAATGGACCCCCATGGAATGGGAATCCTGCGAGCTAGATCCTTGGAGCCCTTGTCCATTAGCGTAACGCCAGCCGAACCTGCCTTGCGTAACGCCGAGAGAGTGTCGCCTTCGCCGATGCAAAGGCTGGAATGTAGCAACGTACTTCCTTTTCGGATGACTTATCAAACGACAACCAATCGTTTCCGTGCTTATCCGTCGATACATTTCTAGAGCCTGGTCGTAACTCAGGAATTTTAGGTAAATTTCAGAGAAATCAGTTTATTTTCAGTTGGAACAGGAAAAAAATCCTACGTCCCAAATATGGCTTACTTCTCCAGCCTAAAATTCCCAGGATTAACTATAAACCTATACTTTTTGGTCCAGTATTGTATGCTTTTCCAATTACTTGCTGAATATCCGTGCTTTACTATGAATGAAAAATTATATTACCCCGAGCATGTCGGCCTTCGCACTCGGCCGAGCTCCGACAAAGGTGGTGTCATGCCGCCATCAACTTAGCCACGCGTCCATTATAGTTTTGCTGCTTTTTCTTGTTAGAATTTTTTTCTATTTTTTCTTAGAGATCTTTTTAGAGAGATGGAAGACGTGAGGTGAGATGGAAGACTTTTTCTTTTCTTTTTAAGCAGTACAGGTCGGTGCTTGATTGGCTAAAAAACACATGTATATTCCACACAAAAATAGGCGTTACTTTTGGGCTTGAGGTCTTCGACGAGAAGATCCATTTATCTAACACCAACACAGCCCATCACTTGGCTAACCGTCGGGCCTTGCAAATCGCACCTTGGCGTCTCGCCGTCGCCGTCTACATCGCCGCTGGTTAGTGCGCGCCAGCCGTCTCGCCGTCGCCGCTCGCCGTCTACATCGCCGTCGCCGTCTACCGCTCGCCGTCTACATCGCCGCTGGTTAGTGCGTTCCTCAAGGTAATCGCACCTTGGCGTCTCGCCGTCGCCGCCGATTGCATCCCAGGTTTGGCCTCCGCAGCGAACAATTATCGTGCCCTTTCACACTAAGTTAAACTGTCGGTAGTGTCGGTAGGTTAACCTGTTTTGCACCCTAGATTGCTATCTGTTTACCTAGCATAAACTGCGAACAATTATCGTGCCCTTTGACACTAAGTTAATAGCTAAAATCATCTGACTACGAGCTGTTAGCAGTCATTTGATGTCGGAGCTGAATTGCCAATATCATGCAGTATCTGCCAAGCAACAACACAATTTTATGTTGGTGTGCCCTGGAGGGACAAATTTCAGGAAATTTCAGCTTCTTTCTAACACTTCAGGAAATTTCCCTTGGATCATACTCTTCATAATTAGTCAGATGGACATGAACCCTGACCCTCCATCTGACGTCGAATGGATCTTGGAAGCGGTGGCACGTTCACATCGAGGGACCCCTCCATTATCTTCACCACAAGCCCCATGGATGGCCGATGTTCCACAAAGTCTTGGATGCACCAACATGCTAACCTAGAGATCCTCATCAGTTCTTCCCTATCAGCGGTTCCTTCTAACATTGGGTCCAAAATGATCTGTTCATTGCCATCGATCACCTGCACTGCTGCCCAACATGGAAGGAAAGCCTTGCTTCCAAGTTCAGACTCTTCGAATTGGGCTAAGTTCCTTCTTCCAGATATCAGCTCAAAAAGCATCATGCCATAGCTATAGACGTCTATTTGGGGTGTGATTGGCAAACCCGAGAGCCACTCAGGTGCAAGGTACCCACTTGTACCTCTCATTGTCATCAAGACAGAGCTGAAATCATGACTAAGAAAATAAAGTGTAATTTATACATAAGCCCCTTCTTTTGGACTTTTAGTTTCTCCGAAAATCGAAACAAACGTTGTAGCTTTTTGAAGCAGATTCTCCAAATAGCTTCCTGAGTCTAAAATCGCGTTTGCCATCCGCATCAGCTTCTTCGCCATTCACTACTGTCTTTAAAAATGTAGACAAAAAACATAAGCTATAACCAAAAGATATAAGTTGCAGTCCAAAAGAATAGTACCATCATCTACCTGAGATGGAGCTTTCTTTCTTTAGGATTCACGCTTTTTAGTTTTCGGAAGAGCATGAGTCAATTTTACTTAAGTGGATATAGGCATCTAATCTACATGACCTGTACATTGCTTCAGCATCTTGACATGAACCTTTTTGTCATCAGATAGCAGTGTGTCGCTGCCACTAGCCTCTTAGGCTCACCGCTCACGTTACAATAACATATATATCTTGTAACATCTCAAAATTAGAATGTCTAAAAATAGAAAAAGAAAATTAAACTTTTTAATGTGCCTTGGTGTTATTCGAATTTTTCTGTATTTTCGATTCGGGAATCTTGGTTAGATTTTATCAAACAATACTAATAATGAAAAATAAAATGTAGGATCAAGAGCATGTAATTGGAAGCAATGAAATTTGAATTCAAATTCAAAACTCAAACTCAATTCAAAACGAAAACTGAAATTCAAATAGAGAGGAAAATTTTCCAGACCTAATCGGGCTTGGCCCACTTCTTTTTCCTTCCCCAGCCCGATTTCCCTTCTCTCTCCGGCCAAGCCCAGCTCACTCCATGCTCTCTCATTTCCTCTCCCTGCGCGCGACCTGGCCGCTATCTGCGCACGCCCATGCCGCGCCGCCCACCGCCATCTCTTTCCCTCCCACCGTCGTGTGCCGGCCGCCGCCTCCTCTCGCTGTTCTGGCCACTCCGGCGAACCACTCCCCAAACCACCCACATCACATTGCGTTCCACCTTGCCAATTGCATTTCTCTCCAGTCGATTGCGCGACTTCATCGCCGGAGCTCGCCGCGCCATCTCCATCTTCAATTCTAGCCAAAAACTACCGCCACCACCGCCGATCACCCCTCGAAGCATCTCGGCTCGATTCACTTCTCCTGGAGCATCTCCTCGCCGCCCTCATCCTTCCCACAACCACCGGATTGCACTCCCCTTCGCACGGGCACCACCTCCACGTCGACGCCATCGTGCCATCCCTGGCTGCCATCGCTGGCCCGCCTCGGCCCCTCCCTGGACTCTCTGACCACCCCGGTGAGTTCCCTGCTACTCCCTTGTGCTTGTGCCCCTCCCTTTCCTCCCTATCCCACCATGGCACCGCCGCCCTTTTCCTCCCCGCGCCTGGCAGCCGTGCACCATGCTGACCCGCCGCTGCTCCCACCTGACCCACAGCACCGCCTCGCCTAGCTCCCTCTCCCCTCCGGCATTCCATTTTTGTGTCGCCGCTACCCCGCCGTGGACACCTAGCCGTCGACGAGCTCACCCTAGCCGGTGCGTCGCCTCCCCTGCTTTTCCTGCTGGGCTCCCTCCTCTGTTTTTGTCTCTGCTCTTTCTCTGTATATATAACCAATGGGCCACAACACTGTTCAATAGCCAACCTGTCATAGAGTAATTACCATTTTCTAATTAGAAAATAATTCAGTAAATCAAAATATTTAAGAATAATCCAAATAAAATATAATGAAATATAATTTAGTTATAAATAAAAATAAGGATAAAACTAAATTATGGAAATTAGAATAAGGTTTATGCAAATTAAATATAATTGAAAATTTAATCTTGATTAGTTGCATATCAACAAGGCTTAGCAAAATGATTAAAAATAATTAGTGTGTCATTAATATTTATTTCAAACTTCAAATACTAATTAAAGACGTTAAAATATAAATTTGTATAAATATCCAAATATTATGAGGGCTCTTTTTGAAATGACAATTAAGTTAAAATTAAGATAATTAATTTGAAGAGTATGTCTCTGATATTTAACTGTAAATACAAGGAATTAAACTAAAGGTTGCCTTGATACAATTAGATAATTCTCAGAGATAATCTCTACTACTTAATCTACTACTTAGAAGAGTTATTTATGATCATGGTTCGTCACATTCGGCCGGTAGGAACAACCGATCGGACTCGCGTCCACGCGCGCCCTACTCCCTCGCTGGCTCACCCACTTGCCCAACTCGCTGCACGCCGGCATCGCCGCCTCCCTCCCCCGCGCGACGCACCTCACTGCTTGGCCTGGGCTACTCGCTGGCGCTTCCTCGGCCTCACGTCAGATCGACCTCCTTGACCACGCATGCTCAAGTGAGCGTTACTAACCCAATAGAACTTGGTTGCCATCGCCAGTAGATGTCAAAGGAAGGAATTATGCTAGATCCCATGATTTAGAGGAGCGTGTGTGCAGCTTGCATACCATACACCGTATACTAGCTTAGGGCCTGTTTGGATGGACTAGGACTAGTTGTTAGCTAGGACTAGTTGTTAGCTGACTAGTAGTTAGCTGGCTAAAGATTAGCCTAGTCCTGTTTGGATCCAAGGACTAATAAGTACTTACTATCTCAGTACAAAGTCTGTTATACCCCTATGCATGGCGGTCTGGGAGGGTTGGCGTGGGTATCAGCGTCTTTTTTCCATCTTGCTGGTCCTTTAGCCCTCATTAGTTGGGTTTGATGGACTAGTTGGCTAACAACTAGTTGGAGCTTTGGCTAAACTTTAGCCCACCCATTAGCCCTCCTGTTTGGATCCTCAAGGGCTAAAATTTAGCAACTAGTTGTTAGTTCAAGGGATCCAAACAGGGCCTTAGGGCCTGTTTGGATGGACTAGGACTAGTTGTTAGTTAGGACTAGTTGTTAGCTAACTAATAGTTAGCTGGCTAAAGATTAGTCCAGTCCTGTTTGGATCCAAGGACTAATAAGTGCTACTATCTCAGTGCAAAGTCTGTTATACCCCTATGTACGGTGGTCTGGAAGGGTTGGCGTGGGTATCAACGTCTTTTTTCCATCCAGTTGGTCCTTTAGCCCTCATTAGCTGGGTTTGATGGACTAGTTGGCTAACAACTAGTTGGGGCTTTGGCTAAACTTTAGCCCACCCATTAGCCCTCCTGTTTGGATCCTCAAGGGCTAAAGTTTAGCAACTAGTTGTTAGCCCAAGGGATCCAAACAGGGCCTTAATGCGTGTGCTTTGCTATGAAAAAAGATATATTACCCTTGCTGCGCAATCGGCTCTGTCAGGACGACTGGGCAAGCTCTGCCTGACCCGCATCGCACCTCCACTGCTGCGCTGCCCCGTGCCGTGCGCTTGGTTTTGCCGCCACACCTGGGCGGCATCCTGTTCTTGTGTCGTTAGTGGGAAGAGGAGGTTGTCGGAACATGAATAAAATTTGCTAGATGTAATTGTTGCAAACATATGAATCCGTTATTGATACCTATGTTATCTGCAAATGTTGTCAAAAATTAATAACATTTTTTAGAATCAATTAATAAAATATTTTGCAAACTCATTAACTTACCAAAAAAAAGCAAATCTTAACAATATTGAATAAGAAATATGCTCTTTGGAGACCGCTTTGACCTACAGCCGGAGGCCTGCAGATTGGCAGAATGTTCAATGTTGCATTGTCATTTTATGAAAAATAAGTTGCGGTCGCTTTGCTGCGCCACTTGCCGTGTCACCTAGTTCCGCAGGCGCAGCCGATCGGGCCTGCCGCGTGCCCGTATCCGGTGTCCTGCGCCGGCCGCTACGCACGCGATGCCAACGGTGGCTACTCAGTGCTCACGGCAGCCCACGCACCCATTCACACATCACGTGTCACGCTGCCACCATCTGTGTCTTCCTAAGTTTCCTGTACTTTGGTCTCGCGCCAGCCGCGCCTCGCTCGGCTCGCAGAGGAGCTTGTCAGGCCGACGTCAAAGATGATCTGGCCAGGAGTCGAGATGGCTAAGGTGCCGCTTGATTGGGCTTATAATGTAGCTGGTCAAAATTACACTGTAACTGATAGTGGTTTATTTAATATAACTAAATTTATAAAAAAATTAAAAATAGAAAAAACATATTAGTCCATCACGAACAATGCAAACGAATACGGAAAAAAAACCCGGCAAAAAAGCTAGAAAGCTAGAAAAAGACGAAATTTAGAAATAGTGAAAATAAACCAGAAGCTAAAAGATTAAACCGAAATGAGCAGGACCGATCCTAGCAAAAAAAACATCTACATGCTCAGCAAACTTAACTTAATTAAAACATCTACACGCGACGTCAAAGATGATCAACCTCCTTGCCACGCTCAGAAGGTGTGTCAACAGACTTGTTCTAAAAGGCAGTAAATCATATCACCATAACTAATAAGTCAACTGAAATTTTCAACATAAAAGAAGAGGGCATGACATTTAGGGTCTGTTCTTTTTGACTGAAATTTATGGGTTTTGGTTGCGGCTTGTAACTTTTGGGCTGTTCATGTAAGAGATTACAGAGTAACAGAAACTCACGTACGATTTTTGCCGATATAAATAAAGTCGATACAATATGTACTATAATTAACTAGTAAACCCTATCTTAAAAAGATATTTCGTTTAAAAGCTAGTACTGTAGAAAGGCAAAAAAGCAGCTTTAAGAAGCTGAAAAAACAGGCCCTAATTAATCACTTGACGTGGGGTAAACGGATATGAACTCTGACGACAGGTGGCACGGTTGTAACTATTTTTATGTTTCTACAGTTTGCAAAGAAAAAGTTAAGGGCAAAGTGTAATTTGAAAAATGTAACATAGCGGAAAAGGATAAATATTAGGCTAAAATATAAAATGTTTTAGGGGTTTTAGAGCATATAATATGTTTTTTTATTCTACAACAACGTACGAGCACTCAGCTATTAGTATTTAAATTGAAGTATCCATCTTCATCAAAAGATTTTTCCCGGAAAATAGTTAGATACAAGTAGAGGTTAATTGTGGAACTATCAAAATTTCTTTTGAAACTCAAATATCGATTGGAGATCCTATCTAATCATATTCTTGTCTAAATAATAATTATCATGTCATTATCCCCATATTTAAAATTGCAAATGATAGTTAGAGGTAATTAGCACACCAATAGCACTAAATTTAAAGCGCAGTTTTAAAAAGGGAGTCTTGTTAAAATACAATCCAAATAAAATTAATTATCACAGTAACACTTGGACCATTGGTAGTTAGTAACAATTTTGCTAAGCAGCAATATTATAAATTATATGCATGGTAGTAATTGGTTAAAAGAACGACACCATATTTTAGTTAAATTATTGAATTAATCATTTGATTAATTGGCATTTTAGCTTTAAATAATAATATGTCATAAACTTCCTAGCTATGTGAAATATAATATTAATTTGGTTAATTAAAAGTATGCATAGTGCGTGTAAACCATCGTATCTGTTCATAAGTCTCACCTAACTCATAGAATTTTCTTAATAAATATAAAATAATAAAAGAAGTTATTAAGTTAGAAGCAAGCAATAGTATTCGCCAGTCAACTATATCTAACCACCTCCGAATCTGGAGTGGAATATTCCTTCTTTCTCTTGACTCTTCTTTGTTCGTCCCGACAGATTTTCTCTCTGCTATTTCCCTTTCGCTCAAACTTCGTTTGACCCTATCTACATCTTGTGCTCACAAAAATCATACCTCATATCACCACCTTAATCATAATAAAACTTAATTGAGATCATTCAGAATTTATTTGAACTTTTGAGTTATTTAGATTCAGTTGTTTATCGGGTAATTAGAATTTGGAGTCTCGAAGAAGCAACAAATCGAGTGAGATCAAGATCCAGATAAAAAAGAAAACCAAGAGTTCAACACCATTAACTGAGAAGGCTTTGAGCAAGATCAAGGCCGCAGTAAATTAAGCAAGGCAAGTTGATACTTTGATCATATTGCACCTACTTATTGAATGCAAATTATTTTATTTAAAATATCAAATTGCATGTTTTACTTTATTAAGCAAATTATATTCATATTAGCTCACAGTTAATTTTCTATGTATAATTTCCTAATTATACCATACTCTTTGGTTTTGGGCATAAACTCTTATTGCCCTAGAATTAGTGGTAAGCATACTAGATATAAGTCCGTATCTAAATGACATGCTTAGTTTTGCTTAGATACCTGAGAGTATTAATTTGCTCTGGCATCATTTCAAACATTAAAAGTTAGTTTTGGGCAGCCACTGAAAGGAAGTGGCTAGCATGTTGAACTAAAATCATTCTATGCTCCAAAAACTCTAAATTTGCTTAAATATATGGATGGATGGTAAAAGAGGTTGATGCGGATGTACCACAAAAGTGTGGTTTGTGTTAAAAACCACCTAGATACCACTAATGACTTAATCCGATAATCCCTTTCCAATATAAAACAGTGCAACCACAAGTTTGTAATAGTACGACTTGGCCAAGTAATTTGTATCTACTCAGCACAGCTATGCCATTCAAATGAACATGGGTCGTGTCGCTGGATTTATGTCGTTGTGCGACGCAAGAGGGGGTTTCTAGAGCGGGTGGACGTAACCTCACAGCAGTGGAATCTTTAGCAAGTGTAGCCCCTATTGAAAAGATACACTATAAAGGCCTTGTAGTGATCTTCTTAATCTGCATGTGCAAGAAAACATGTAGATATAACAAGATGATTATATCTTATGGGTAAAATGTATGACCAATGTAGAATGAAAACTGTTCGAATAATCATACTTACAGTCATGGACGAGCATGGGAGCTTACTCAAGTTAGTGTTTATTTCTAAAGCTTGTAGGTGGGATAAAAAACACAAAGAGTGGATGTAACCCTATTAACAAAACTAGCATATAGTGAGTAGAACTATACTTTGTAAAAGGTGGATGAAACATGCATTACCATTATTACTACACACTCTTACATTCTTTAAAAATATGGTTTAGTTAAAAAAATACTAGGCCACATGAATTTCCTATATCTGTATCTCAAAATGGTGACATTTTAACAAATAAAATAATCTTAAGCCTCCCCTTGACAATCTTGCATCTATTATTATTGTATTCTATGTGATAACTTACTGAGTACCTTCGTACTCACATTACTCAATTACTATTTAGTAAATAAGGAGATAGAGAAGCCTTGCGATCATCTAAGAACGTTAGACTGAAAGACAATAAGACCAAGAAATAGATCACAAGCCTCAGTTGGTTGCCTATAAGCAATGAGATCAAGAAATAGATCACAAGCCTCAGTTGGTTGCCTATAAGCATATCTTAAAGGTCCCACCTGTGTGAAATTTTCTTTTCTGCTACTGCTCTTTAATAGCTTCGACCTGATCGGTCTGTGTAAATCTACTATTATATATTTGTTACGCTTCCGTAATATATGTGTTTGATGTTCAGTCATATGTTTACGGACACTATCTACTGATACAAGGAATAGTACGATAGAATCACAAATGATTTCGAATTTGTAAAATCCGGGTCAGACGTATCTTCACATCACATGGAACTCAGATGCAAGCATGCAAACCCTCCCCAAATTTGATATGCTGGCTCAAAAGAAGACAAAACGATAATTCCTTCCATTCAGCCTTCCTGGCAATGGCAGATGTTACCAAAAGATGCAACCACAGGTATTGAAAACACCCACCTTCATTATAAGCGATGGACATAGCGGTAAATTCCCAGGCACTGGTTCACATATCAAGCTAGGCCGATCCAACTTCCTCTATTTAGGAACAATGAGAACGAGACCGAAAAAAAATTAGGTCCCAAGATGATTTGTTCAAAATGTATATAAAGGCAAAACCAAACCAAAAATGATATGCTACATTCCTCAACATTAGTGACCCGGATCCTAAATAAGCCAATCGGAGAATGAGAAAAAATGTCAGGTATATGCAAGGGGTCAATCTTTTGTGGCGGAGTCATCTTCTGGTTGTCGGGTCGTCTCTCCCGAAGTTCCCTGTAAAAGGGGTGGAGAAGATTGTACTGTTACTCCGTTTTGGACTTACGACTGGTTAAGTTTTTTTTTTTTAAAAAAAAAGAAAATCTTGGTGTTGGGACTAGTGAGTTTTTTCCCTTGCTTTTTTCTGGAGATGAAAGGAAATGCGTGTGTTTCCGGAAATACCTGAACTTGTGCCAAAAGATCCTCTAGTTCGGCTAATATATCTGGGAAAGCAGGCCGGTTAGATGGAATGGCTTCCCAACATCTCTGCATCAAGTCTAATAGCTTGGGATGTGCATTTTCTGGGAGCTCTGGGCGCAATCCCTGGTATGACAGTAAAATGATAGGATACTTAGCACATATTACAGCACAACACCTGCTCATATTATTCAGACAAAAAAACCTGCGCATATTACACACCTGCCTCACACCTACAGCTGCTTGGAGAGGGGTCATGGTATCGTATGGGATCTGGAAACACCAGAAATGATAAATTAACAAGCCTCAGCAATCTCAATGATAAATGCGCTATTTGTGGTAGGTAAATATAGCCAGTCATAGAAAAGAATATACCTTGGACGTTATGAGCTCCCAAAGCACAATGGCAAAACTGAACACATCTGCTTTGTTATCGTATGGTTGATGATTTATAACCTAAGCATGCATCAGCAAAAATATATCATCAAGGAATTTTACATTTTCATCTCTTTAGTAGTCAGTAGTCACTGTATACTACATAAATATGATATATCACCACACAAACCATTGAATACTCCGATCATTGAAATACTAAAGTGCTCAACAGAGGTCCAGTTAGGTGGTGGAAAGTGCAATTTACTCAATAATAAACTAATCCGAATTTTTAACTTCAGCAATATATATTGATACGGGAAGCTTCAATCAGCAACTTCCCTTTAAGACCTAAAAAACATGAACACTACCAGGCACATTTGGAACTGAGTTTCTAACTTTAGTTTTAGTAGATCACATTGCTCCAGTAAATAGTTGTACCTCAGGTGCCATCCATCTGTATGTTCCAGTTTCAGCTGTCATGATACCTCCTTGATCCTGAAACCGAGCTACACCAAAATCTGCCACTTTCACAACCTAGAGAAATAAACAGCATAATCATTCAACAACAAAAAACAGCCTATATCACAAATAAATGTACAATGCATGGCCCCAAGCTCCCAACACAGATAACAACACATAAATAAGCAATGTGTACCGACAGTATCATCCACATTCAACGCTTGTCTTCTTTTTGTTCCAGTTTTTCTCTATAATATGTTCTTGACCAATGAAGTGAAGAGTTATAGGCTACATACATGATCTTTGTCCATTAGAAGGTTGGCAGTCTTCAAGTCTCTATGGATGATACCCCTCTGATGCAAGTAATACATCCCTCGGCATACATCAACTGCAAACTTAAGGATAGTTGGGAGCTCCAGGACATTGTGCTGCTTGTGCACGAAGTCATACAGACTTCCTCCAGACATATATTCTGTAAGATATATAAAAATAGATGTTATGTATTAGTAGCGGATGAGAGGAAAATGCTCCATCCTCCAAAGATATCAGTTAACCAAGGAAACACATGCTCTTCATCACGTAAACAAGCATAAATGCATAATATTTTCAGGCTGTAAGTTATATTTGGCAAATACTATGAAACTGTAGGGCATTGTTTAAAACATTTTCAGGCCTAATTTTATGTATGAAAACAATTATTTGTAGGTTCCTACTAGATTCAGCTGATGCTACCATAAAGCTCACCTGTGATTATGCAAAACTTCGGTGGTTTTGTGCATGCACCAATGAATCGTACAACATTGGTATGATGGACTTCCCTGAAAAAAAGTATGGAAGGTGAAGGCAAGGCATACATATTTATTTCTTGGTACTTGCAACGGACAATGCTGTTCAGGTATACTTAATATGAGAGCTGTGATGTGTTCATTTCTAGACATGATAAAAGAATTAAATATCTCCAACCAAATTATAAACAGGAGGTAGGATATTTAACTACATCACATAACTAAAATATCTTAGAAGTGATGTTCGGTACCTTAGAATATATACTTCTTGCGTGAACTCGTTCCAAACATTCTTATTCAAATGCTCGGCTCTTAGAACTTTAACAGCAACATCCTCACCAAAATAAGTCCCATGAAACCTTTACATAAGCATAACACATTATAAAGAGAAAGCACTAATGAATACAGCAACTAAGTAACTCAGCAATATAAATGCACTTGACATACAAGTCCCCACAAGAACCAGAAGCAATCATTTCTCCCATCTTCAGAAGTCGTTTGTCAATTTCCCAATCACCACCTTTTACTTGGAATGGCAGTGTTCTTTCTGCAGCTGACGAGTGAGACGAACCAGACCATGAACCCTGCATTCTCAGAAGGAACCAGCAATGTGCTGTTAGTTCTGGAAAATGGAACAAGATACACTGCCTTATTCATCAACCACTAGCAGAAACAGGACTAAACTATCTGCCTGCAAAACAATTAGGCAATCATAACCTTTATCTGTATATGAATAATTGAGAAGTTACCTCATTCCTTAAAATGGATGCTTCCAGTGCCTTGTGCAAGCCATCAGTGTCCTGATCATACCGATGCAAAATTGGTATCACTTGAGTAGTGCAAGAAATACAGTTCATATAGAAACAGAATCAGAACACCCTAGCTAATTCTTTGACATAGGTCCCTTGGTGTTGATAAGACACATTAATCGATCATTGGTCACTGCAGCACAGTTTAATCAGCTTCTAGAAAACCTAAGGGCAGAACTAATGGATTGACAGATCGTACTGAGAGAGAGAGAGAGAGAGATCTTGGTGAACATTTTGCCTAAGATTATATGAAGAAGCAAATGATACCATAGAACCAACAAATGGGAAATGCCATAAACAACAAACATAATCCTAAATTCATTGACGCTTACAGATGGCACATCACTTTATTTTGGCAACGTTTTGTACACATCAAATGCAAATTTCAGAAGATACTAATCTTACATTAACTAGATCCAAGTATCCAACATCCAAGTAACCAACCTCATGCAACAGAACATAACATGGATGGCTTGCCTAACTCTGCAGCCTTTTCAGTTCTGCTGCCTTTTCACCCAGATAATTTAACAAATGACATGACAGGAACCTAAAATTACCTCAATGGGCCAACCATCAACCACAAAAACATCAAGAGAATAGCCATCTAAGGTTGAGAAAACATGCGCTTCCCTGATGTTCAGTCCAATGTCAGATAGCAAGGCAGACAGCTGGCAGAGCATATTACAGTTAGATGCTATACTGTGAGCAAAAGGTCAAATTACTCTAATCAAAGGAATACATAGATTGAACAATTATTAGCATGTATGGTCCAATACGTGGTTGAATGCAGAAAAGGTGCCGTTTACTAAGGTGCCCAGAGTATAAGCACAAATAATAATTAAGATGGAATGCTTGAATTAGACTTCTGAAAATAAAACAAACCTGGAATAATAAAATAGGTGCTTAAGCTTTGCAGCATTGATTTAAAAAATGCTATTACAGTAGAAAGCTTAAAAAATGTATCATAAGGTCAAGCTAAAAGTGCACAGAATTGCTGACCTGACTAAGGAGCTTTGGCTTGTCAATAGTGGAGAAAACTATCTCATGAATGTGTGTGTATGATGTGTCCTGCCTGTGAAATATACACAGCCAACATTAGTATGTTTGTAATAGGTCTAGTCGTCTAGATATCGAAAGTTTTATCTGTTAGAAGGGGTACACTTGTGTGCATGGGCATATAATGGTGTTCATACTTCATAGCAATGAGACACATGTTACATTCAACTTGGGGTTCCTCAAAAACTAGGAAGCAGTACATAGTGTGGTACATGAGTACCTTACAGAGAGATCATCAACATCATCAGGCCCTTCTTCGGATGCATCAGAGTCATATGTTGGATCCATGTCTTCAATCTTTGATCAAAGTTTTAGAGTCAATTTGACAACTCCGATTTCTATTGGGGATACTAAAGATAAACAACTATTAATGTATGGAACAAACATGTAGGCTGAGTTCTTTTCCACTTATGGTTTGTCGTTTATGGTACAGTAACTAATTTTCAAACGGTACATTTTTCAAGGCAAAATCAACAGGAATATTATAGTAGAAAGTATACTAAGTTCAGATGTACCGGCCAAAATTACATACAACTATTTTTTTGTGCAGACTGCCTCTCGCGAACAGTCAGCATTCTAAAATTTAAGCCATAAGCCAAAAACCACAACTCAAATGAACCCACCCGTAGTCTCAGTAAGAAGAAAAAGAGTAAAATCTACAAGCTAACGAACTAGATGCACACAGAATAAAAGCCTTCATTATCCAAGCTAAAAATGTATTTCACGGTAACAATAAAGTAGGTAGCGAGTTTCATCGCTACCTGTACTGTGGCATTTTTCTCCAAATGACAATCAGCTGTAACATATTATATTATGTACGCAATATATGAACAATGATCAAGCATGTATTCACGAATACACTCGTCACTTTCTGCAGTATTTACAACACCTCAGCAAACTATTTAATGGAAAGAGACAGCATTAGGGCCTATATTTCTGTTTCCCTAATCATTGTAGAGGTCTTTGAACAATGGCCACATTCAGCTTCTTTTGATTGCAAAATCAGAAAATGTTGTCCAAGTCCATATCTTGTTAGAATATTTCATACAAAATGCTTATTCAGTCTAAACTCATGGGACATGCACATTCAACTGCATTTTTTCTTCCTATTAGTTGTTCATGGAGTGATAGCTGCACCATGACTTGATGGTTTAAGTTGCATGTGTGGACAAATTCATTTGGCACGAACCTCCTGTTGTGAGGGGTTAGAGAGGTGGCCCAAAGTGAGAATAAGGTCAGTTAAAATGGTATTACCATTCTTTTCCAACTAAACTTTGCCAACAATAATAGCAATAATAAGAACAATTTTGCAGAACCGTATTATGTAAGTAGAATCCAACAAGTAGCCACCAGACACTAAAGGTAGTTACCATTGTCACATACACATTAGTTGCTTGTAGAACAGTCCAAACCAACATAAGTAAGAGGCTAAGAGCTTTACCCTCAAGAAACGGACATGGAACGCAGGGCGCCTATCAGGATCCTTTGCTTCTACCAAGACCTTCTGATGAACTAAGACATCTGTTGCTTTGTCGACATTGATATCCAGCTGATAGCTACAGAATGGGAGAACAAAAGAAGAACCAATCTTAGATTTACGATTGTACAAAGAAGACAATGGGATAATTCATTAATTGGCCAGGCAATATTACATCCAAAAATAGTGAATGTAGTTACCAACTTCCTTTCCAGCGAGATACCACAAAAGAGAACAACTCCCACAAAAGAGCAATTACAAAGGCTAGCTATGAGACTAACACAGCAATTCAAACAACTCCTAAATTTCATTCTATCCAAATATAAAAACCACCTCACAACCACAATCAACACAGGCAAGCAGCCATGTCAAAGACAACGATTCAGAACCAGAATCAAAACTTTCCCTTCAGGGAGTGAGTGATCCGACCCCCAAAAGTGAAATAAACAAAACCGTTCACTTCATTTACTTCCAAGCTTAGCTTAATCCCAGAACATACCAGTTTAAAGTCGAGCAAGTCACAGATCCACTAAATGGACCAGGCACTATTCCATCATCACAGTAGTTAGTAGAGCAATCGCATATCCATATAATCCTCAAGCAAAAAATACCAAGTCAACTCCAATTACATACCCTAGCCAAACAACACTCGTAGCAAATTAAAAGCACCAGTGGAAGCTAACTCATATGTCACTTCAGCTAAAAATTGATTCGTTAACAACGAAACTCACCAATACTCTTCGCACGACCTACCGAAAAACACAAACCGAAACGTTCTCGCTACCCATTTAAACAGCCATACTGGCCACAGATTCCACGACTAAGATGCAGGAAGCTAAGAGCAGTCAGGGGTAATGAATCACCTATGGGGGAGCCGCGAGAAATGGGCCTCGAGCTGGGCGCGGAAGCCGGGGTCGGCCGCCTCCTCGTGGCCCTCGGCGACGAGCCGCTCGAACACCTCGCCGCAGATGCCGCGCGCTCCGCCCACTCCCCCTCCCCCACCTCCGCTCCCGCCCGACGCGGCGGGCGTGGGGCCGGCGGCGTCGCGTGGCGGGGACGAGCTCTCCCCTACGCCCTCCTCGACGCCCCCGCCAGGCCCACCCTCCGCCTCCGCCGCCATCCCCACCATCCACCGCCGCCGCGCGGGTCACCGGCCGCGCATCGTCCACTCGAAGCTTCCGCTCACCTAGGGTTACGCCCGCTCGGTCGGTGGCGTGTTCTAGAAGTTTCGAGAGGCGGGTGGTGGTCGTGGTGGGTGCTGGGTAGTTGGAGACTTGGGAGTACTTGAAAGGAGAGAAAAGGATAGGAGTGGGAGAACGAAGGAGAAGAAGAGAGGCGCGTGGTTGCGGGAGGCAAATTATGGGCGGCGAGAGGGGCAAAACCGTCTTTTCGCGACGGCGCTGCGGTTGTCCCACGCCTCGGGGGCTCCTTGCGGATGGGCGCCCGCGCCGCAGGATGGCTGCGTGGGCCTCGTCCTCGCGGTTTCCTCGTACTGGACCCACACATCAGTGGGTTTGGTCTTGTGGACGTGAGGCACCGGTGGGGTTAGTTGTGGGGACGTGGATAGGGTTTTCCACAGGGTGCTGCTACGAGTACGCGACGGAGGTTTCTTGAGAACGTGTAACACGAGCTGACATGTGGGCCTACGCTGTATTATTTATTAGTATGCTTAAATGGCACAAGCTCAATGCCTAAACGGTAAATATAGGCTGCCTTTTTCGGCTTATACTTGTAGTTTATAGCTTATATTACAGGAATTAGTTTTTAAATAGTGTGTTTTTAAGATGAATCAATAAAAATATTGTAGTAAAAAGTGTATTAAGTTCACCTGTACTGTCTAAAATCACATGCGACTATTTCCCTTTACGTACTGTCTCTTACGAATAATCAGAATTCAAAATTTTAAGTTATACGTTATAAACCATCAGTCCAAAAGAATTCGCCAATAGATAAGGATGGGCTGCTAAATTGGTCTGGTCGATGCGTATTTTGTGATGAAAAGACAATGATACCCTTGATGTGGATTGCTCTGACCGTGTTCTTTGCTTTAATCCAAAATGTGGATTAGAACCAAGCCATACTAGTGCGGGCTGGAATCTCTGCTTAAAGTGGGAGGGAAGGGGAGAACCTGAGATGATGAATCTCTCCTTGGGCTCCATTTGCTTATTCCCCGTGCAACCATGTCACATCTCCCATTCCAGGCCACCCTAGGTGCACACAATAGATCAGCACAGGTTTCCAATGGCATCTCGTCTAAATCTACAGCTTCTTGTTGCTTTTTAGTCATAATTAAAACTAGGGTGAGATGAGCAGAGGGAGAAGGGGAACAGAACATGGAGGGCTCCGCATCAACTAATTTAGTAGCTACCGCTGGCCTAGGTGAGCGAAGGAGGTGGGGGAGGCTGCTATGAGCGTGAGCAGCGGCGGATCCAGCGGTGGGGCGGGGGGCTCGAGCCCCCCTACTGCTATCAGACCCTTGGAGCCCCCTTTAAATTTTTAGCCATGGATGTATAATGTAGAAGGGGCTGAGGTCGAGCTGAAGATACTTCAGCCCCTCCAACAGTGCACATGAAGGAATTCTGCTTCTAGTTGGACAAAGGGTGTCAATATTACTGCAGATTGGCCAACCGATGGATAGGTCAACTAGTATGTCGATCAGGTTTTCTGGGTGAGGATCAAGGTTTGAGTCCCACTAAATATTTCTTTGATGTATTTGTTAGAAACGACACGGCATAAACAAAGACAATCAAAGATCATGATACTGATACATAGATTTAATATAAAAAACCTTCTAGGAAAAAACTACGAGCGCATAACTGAGGATGATCAACTATAAGAGAGTTACAAAGTAATGGATTTTACAACAAGCGTCTCATCAATCTCGTGCGTTTAAAGAGGATATGAGTGGTACAAAACGACCCAAAGTCAAAAAAACAAAAACATATAGCAGAGTTCGTCTCTCTGCTCCCACGAACCATCTGGTGATCGGTTCGGCTTAAAAGCTCATGGCTTATGGCTGAAAACACTGTAGCTAGCTGAAAAAAGCACTGTAGCTGACAGAGGCTTATTTCGCATAATTAAATTTAAAAAAATTAAAAATATAAAAAATATGTTAGCCCATTACGTATAATACAAACAAATACGGGGAAAAAAGAACCGGTAAAAAAACTCAACAAAAAGCCAAAAGTTCAGAAAAAGACGAAATTTATGAATAGTGAAAAATAAGCCAGAAGTCGAAGCCGAATTAATCAGGGACTCTTTCATAAAATCAATAGCATTATTTGTGAGTTTAGCCAGGGTGGAACCCGCCACAGTTCAAGTCCTAGGCTGGCCAGCTATTCTTGGGTTGAAGCTGTTTTTTATGATTTTTCTACAAATTTTTTATGGGCTTTTGTTTATAAGTCTTAGATATAGCTTAGGTAACACGAGACCTTGTTTCACACCTGAATTTAGCCTTTTTATGCAACTTAGATTTAATGATGCATGTGACTATGTGAGCCCTCTTTGCCCTTAGCCATAACATTACTTCAAAATTATGTATTATATATATATATATATATATATATTTATATTTTGTCTCGGACGACATAATCAAAGCATATATGCTCTTAGCGCTAAAGCTAGATCTCTTTTTGACAAATCGCATCAAAGCATACTTTAGTTTTGGAACATTCTTAGCCCATTACTGAAAATGATGATTGCCGCTCAATGTGTGTAACGATCAGCCAATTAAATAAGCCCCTAATGTTCGGAGTGATCTGTTACACGAGCTCAATCATAAGCACCTAAGGGCAAGTACAATAGAAGAGGTGGCTGCCACCTTTAGGACTAGCCACATAAGCAAAAAGATTACATGTGGCTCATGTGAAGGTAGCTAATACAATGAGTAGAGTAGAGGTTACCTCTACTAAAGCACTCAAACATTTAATACTTACATAAATATATCAGGGGTCACCTCTTGCATGAGGGGTAGTTTATCTCTCTCTCCTTGTATAATGTGCTAGAGGTCACCTCTTGCATGAGGGGCAGCTTGCTTCTCTCTCTTCCACTTAGGATTGTGCTGATGTGGATTTCACTAGAGGCAACCTAGTCAGCACCATTGTACTTGCTCTAATGCTCTAGTAGCATCTATATAAGTTGTTTCAGTTAAAAAGCTACCAGGTGTACTACCTAGTAACCATCTCCTTGATCCTTCGGCCAATGTTACGCTCCTAACCTTTAGTTGGTTGGGTCGCTCATCTGAAATAGTTATTTAAAAGTACATTTTTATATAGCCATCGCTATGTATTCATCAGCAATTCAGCATAGCATAAATATAGCACACCCATCCAACAAAAAAGGGGAGAAAGATAAATCAAACACGCATAATATCTAAGCAATATCTAGGCGAAAAGCTGAAGCTTTGGGGCATCTTTTGGCGTGGATATATATTTGCTGTGTGCAAGTAACACAAGATTGGATCAGGCTTACGGCAGAGATGCACATCACGTATGAGAGAAATGCTCATGAAAAGAAAGCTCTCGAGGTTGATGGGCAGGGCTAGGTGAGCTTGGAACTGAAAGAGCACTTATCTCGGCCATTGCACGATCTGTCAGTTCCTTTCCCCCTTCGGCCAAAAGGGATGCCAACCTACACTTTGGCAAAAAGATTTCTTGAAAGGAATCGAAGAAGGGGGAATCGATGATCCGGTTGTGTAAAGATTGGCACCAAAGGATTTGTCGCTCGATGTTTCACTGACACGTCGTCTTAGGAGCCAATGCGCGCAATACTAATTTCCCGTTGGAGAACTTCTTTGCAAAACGTCAAATCCTCGAATTTCCCGTTGGAGAATGCTGCACAGCACCATTTCCTGGTCCTTTAGGAATTGGGTAAGTAACGCAATCTCATTATTTGTTGATGTACGACGAGTATAGTGCTATCTTGTTGTACTGTGTATGCTCCGGAGGTTCGAATTGAAAAGGAATCTCTCTCTCTATATATATAGGAGGAAAAATACTTTTTACTCCCGGGTGTAATTACACCTACCTCTAGTATACCACCTATATAAACTTGAAATACTCCTTTATCACTTTAGGTATACTCATATACTAATTATAAGATACTCCAATATAAACTATACGAAAAATTGCAAGGGAGTCCACAGTTTTTAGCGTATTTTATAAATACCTTCATATACGCACATAAAAAGGAGTATGTCGAAAAAATGTACATACCACCTCTGAAAAATTGTTCATACCACCTATATGGTTTTAAATACTCGAATACTACATGTACATACCCTCCGTTACACGAGATACTCCCTACATTGTGAGATACGACATAGGGTGTAATTACACCCGGGAGTAGAAAAGAGGCTTCATATATATATATATATATATATATATATATATATATATATATATATATATATATATATATATATATATATATATATATATATATATATATATATATATATATATATATATATATATATATATATATATATATATATATGGGAAAAATACTTTTTACTCCCGGGTGTAATTACACCCACCTCTAATATATCACCTAAACAAACTTGAAATACTCCTTTATCACTTTAGGTATACTCGTATACTAATTATAAGATATTCTAATGTGAACCACATAAAAAAATTGCAAGGGAGTCCATAGTTTTTAGCGTATTTTATAAATACATTTATATACGTACATGAAAAGGAGTATGTTGAAAAAAAATGTACATACCACCTCTGAAAAATTGTTCATACCACCTATATGATCTTAAATACTCGTATACTACATGTACATACTCCTCATTACGCGAGATACTCCCTACGTTGTGAGATACGACATAGGGTGTAATTACACCCGGGAGTAGAAAAGAGGATTTCTATATATATATATATATATATATATATATATATATATATATATATATATATATATATATATATATATATATAAAGAGAAGAAATTAAATATAGTGTAAATATACATAGGAGAAGCCATCTTAAAGATACTGGCTGGGTTCGAAACCGCTTATTGCTTATACTTATGTATTGTAGATATAGTAGATTTTTCAGAAAATGGTGTGTTTTTTCGAGGCGGGATTTAAAGGTTAATTGTAGTAAAAAATGTACTAAGTTCAGCTATATCGATTAAAATCACATGTAACTATTTTTCTATATGTACCGTCTCTCATGAACAATTAGAATTCAAAATTTTAAATATAAATTATAAAGCGCCACCTAGAAGAACTTATCCATATTTTGCTTGACGAGCAACGGCTTAACAAAAGCTTATCCACAAGGTGGTACAATGCCAACTGCGCTCTGGTCTTTGAGTAATCATCAAAGAAACACCCTGCATGACTTCTTTCTGATGTGAATCCAGACAGCGGTGCCGTGGCTACAGGGCAGTTCAGAAGCAATGAAAGCAGCTGAAATGTTAGAAAAGTCATCCAAATATAGGTTCGTTTTTTTAGTTTATGATTTATGACTTATGTTTTTCTTCGAACAAATAAATAAAATAGATTCTTCACCGTCGTTTCGACACAGCTTATCAAGACAGTCTTTTAAAGTAGTTTATCGGTATTTGATTCGTTCACACAAGCGTTAGGGTAAAAATCATCAGCTGCAGCTAAAAAGAGCAACAAGAAGCAGAGCAAGCAATGTGTAGTTATCCATTTCTGCAGAAATCAGAGGGGAAAAGGGGCTTGAAACTTGAAAGGTTGGAAGCAGGAGATTGGAAGGAGCTTTTCGGAGTTGAGGTGTAAGGCCTGCCAACTTGCACAGCATGGGCAGCCTTTTTCTAATCTTGGCCCCCAATTAGCACTTCTCTTTGTGTGCAAAATTATTTGTTTTCATAAAAGAAAAGGTGCAGAATTAACTGTGATAGTACAATTCCCACTCAGCTTTGCCTCTCCCGACTTTTGTTTGAAGTTTGCACACGTGAATGGCGTGGTGGATAGAGAGGATTCGCTACTGCTTTCCTTCTCCATATGGCCATGCATGTCCCAGTGTTCAGTCTACAAGAGGAAGCGGTTCTTTGTTCGGGACATGTTCCTACGGGTTTTATATGTTTGGTTGCTCATCCTATCTTGCTAGGGTCTTATATATTATTCTTTTCAGCTTATAGCTTATTGCTTTCCTTACAAACAAATAGAACGATTTCTTTACTACATTTTAAAGCGGTTTATTAGGATATTCTTATCGACTTTCGATTAATTCCTACGAACGCTTATATTAGGACCAAAAGTTATAAGACACCGTCGAAAAGAACACACAACGACACACCACAACTGTTATTTCGAACCAAACGTTGGAGCAGCATCATATCGTGTTAGGCATGTATTAGGTCTGCTTCTACGAATGTGCGGGTGTACGCGCTAATGTGTGGGAGTACAGCAATCTTGACCAGAAGTTCCTATATATACGAGTTCCTACCTTAGATTTAACTTTGAAATAGTAAGTTCCACGCAGACTCAATGTCCTTGTAGTAGTGCATAGCATCTTATTGCTTCATGATTTATTCATGGCATACTTTTTTTTTATTATTTGAAACTGTCTATCTATTGCTTGAGACAAACAATATCCAAATCAACAGCAATTACATGTTAATTTCTTGCGTCATGCGTACGTCATGGCTGCTTGGGCTGATGAATGATGATTCATCAAGGATAGCTTGCCTTGGACGCCTCCAGTTACTGACGATTTCTTTGGACATGAATATATACGCATGCGTGATTAGGTGACTTAGGGTGCTTAAAATGGCTTTTTTGAGTGACTTATGGCTGAAAAACATTGTAGTTGGTTGAAATTACACTGTAGCTGATGGTGGCTTATTTGAGATAATTAAATTTTAAAAATTAAAAAAATAATAAAAAAACAGATTAACCCATCACGGACAGTACAAACGAATACGGGAAAAAAAGAACCGATTAAAAAAAGCTCAAAAAAGTCAAAACACTAGAAAAGATAAAATTGTTGAATAACAAAAAATAAGTTAGAAGTCAGAAGTCTAAGTCGTTTTGAGCGGGGCTTAAGATGGACCAAGGTATTACACACGATGCTCCCCCAAGATAAAGAAGAGACCATCTACAGTAATAGGCAGACCAATCGAGCAACCTGGTTCGCTCCATAATGGGTATGGTGCAGATTAACATGTAAAATAGTTACACTTCTCTTCAGTTTATAATTTATGGTTTATAGTTTCTCTTAAATAAATAAATAAGATGATTTCTCCGTCGTCTTTTTAAAAGACTTATCAGGATAACTTTTTCAAACCTGCTTATCGGCTTATTGATATTGTCATAAAGTATGAAGTATCTCATGCAATGAAGAGTATGTACACAGTATATGAGTATATAAAATCATGTAGATGATATGTATATATTTTTTTAAGGTAGTATATATAGTTTTTTGGGACATACTCATTTTTATGTACAAATATGAAGGTATTAGCAAAATATGATAAAATTATACGCTCCCTTGCAAATTTTTTATGTGGTTGGCATTGGAATATCTTAGAATTAGTATATGAGTATACATAGTATGATAAATAGGCATTTTAAGTTTATTTAGGTGGTATATCATAGGTGGAAGTAACTATATCGGGAGTGTGTGTGTATATGAAACAAACCAAAAATTTCAAAAATTTGAAATTCTCATAATTTTATTACAATTTGAGTTTCTTGCCAAATTTGGTAACTCCCAAGACAATTCCGCTTTCCCATTTGGTTTTTCCGCTTTCTCCAAGCCCTTGTAACGCCCCCGTTTCCAGGGGCGCGTACGGACACGGCATTCCGCAACTATTCACGCATGAACAGTTATGGAGTGTCGCGCAAGAGTATACCATTGCATGCTTACAACAAAATCCAGCATATAATTTACATAAGGATTAATATCCACTTTCAAAAACGGGGCGTGCAAGCCCAAAGTATAATTACATTACAGAAGCTCCAAGATCCGCTTGAGCGCGGCCAAGACCTAAAGCCACGGGTCCTCGTCGAAGAAGAGACCTTCCGGGACTTCCTCAACGGGGAGACAAACACCTTCGTCTGGATCCTCTAAAGAAAGGCAAAAGCAAGCCGTGAGCCAAACAACCGGCTCAGCAAGTCCCAAAGGGACCCTAACTTATTACATGCACGGAACATCAAAGGAAGGGAGTATATTTGGTTTATTAACTTTGAGTGGATGCAGTTTTATTTGCAAACATTTTTAGAAGACGGACCCAAAACTACTCCTCAAGATCTTAGGGGTTTTTCATCAAGAGTTATTTAACCAACTAATCAAATTAAAGCAGGTACAAAACTACTTAAGCTTCGCTGCTGGAATCACCCAAGTGACACAGCTCCATTAACCGGGAGCACGGCGTATTCGAATACCATTTATTTGACTCTGCAGAGTTTGCTCAGCTTTACCCACACGATCCCTTAACTCCCGCGTCCGGGTTAAGAAAGACAGGTCGTTTCACTGCTCAACTCTTTATATAGGCTCTACCCGGTAGACTCCACTCGGGTCTGGCTCACACACACACACAAACGTCCGCTTCGAGTGAACTCTACCGTTGTTAGGCACCCGCAGCACGGCCTGCCTAACCTTTGTTACCCAAACACCTACTCCACAACACCTGTAGAGTTTCAATCGAGTTGAGCAGCTACAAAACCAGTGTTGACAAGTCAACTCCTGTGGTTGAGCGGTCACCATGTCATTTGCTCAGCGTAAGGGTCTGGTCCTTATATTTTTCCCCCGGGGGACCGCAACCCCCTGCCAGGTCCGCGACCTGCAACCTAGGGTAAGAGGCGGGCGAAAACCGTCTTGCGGCACACCACAGCCCCCCTATCCTTCGCATGCCAACAAACTCCGCCCTAGGGCACGGTGTCCCATACCACCCTGCCCTAGAGCCGGGTTTTCCAAATTCTACTGGCCCGCAGCCACAACCTTATTAGTATAAGACTTTGCACGATAATAATAACTTACAATTATCTAGAATAACAGATAATTAATTCTAGGGTTACAAAGGCATGGCTACGAGTTTAACATGGCAATTGTCGGTGGTAGGATTAACTATATAACATGTCATTCTAAACATTTTATTTTAATTTGAACTAACATTTCATAACTAGCTTAATGCAAATAGCATGATAACATAATTAAATAACATGGGTCGCAACATGATCAAAGGATTTGAGACTTGCCGATAATTTGGACGATCTCGGCCAGCTCGAACGTAGAAACTCCTGGGTCCTGAGACTGCACTTGAACCTTCGAGATCTCCGGAACTAGCGCAAACACATAAAACAATTAAATCCAGCTTGAGACTAATCAAGCGAGGAAAAATAAACTATTTAAACAGGAGTAAAATGCATAAATCCTCAAATTGGAATTTTAGGAATTTATCTGGGATGAATCTGGAGGAATGGAGGTCAAAAATGGGTTCAGGATATTATCTGGAGCAAAGTGGTGAAATTTGGGACTTTTTGGAATTTTCTGTGATTTTCTAGGATTTATTTGGATTTTTCTGATTTCTAGAAATGAATAAATCCTCTGGAAATTCATTTAAATAGTGATGGGCCGGCCCGGTCTACAGTGCAGCCCGGCCGGGATTTCGCCCGCGCGGCCGAGCAGCCCAGGCGGCCCAGACGGCCCGAGCGCACGCGCGCGCGGGGGAACGGGGCAGGCCGAGAGGCCGCGGCCCAGACGTGCGTCGCGCCCGCATGGGGTGGATGGAGGGCGCGTGGCCGGGACGGACGGTAGGGATGCGGTAGGCGCGGACGGTTCAGATCAAGGCGGGAGAGGAAATCGGATGGCTGTGACATAATGGGGACGAGCGAACCGTTACGGGGATCGGACGAACGAGGGGAGGCGAGATTAAGTGGATCGGACGGTGGTGGGAGGGCCACGTCGTCGTCGTCTTCCTCTCGCTACACGCGCGCAACAGAGGGGCAGGGGTGGCGGAGCTGCTGCGCTCCGGTGACGGCGATGGGCCCCGATGGCCGGGGAGAACTCCATTCGGTGCTACTCGACACGGGGAATCCATTTTTGAGGGTTGGGAGGCCGGGGAAACAGTGGGAGAGGCTGGAGACAGAAGGGGGTGTTTCGGGCTCCATGGAGTCGCATGAGCTCGTCGACGGCGATCCACTCAATTGGGTGGCAAATTCACGGACACGGGACCTTGGGGCTTACAATGGCAGTGGAGGACTCGGTCGGGGAGCTTCCAATCGAGTTGGCCACGGTGAGGTGTCCGAGGTCGGCGGTGAGCTACGGTGCCGGAACTCCACGCGTGTCCTCCTGGCCGGGAATGTTCACCAAAAGAATCAGTAGGTTGTGGAGGTACTCTGAGCCAAATTAATTGAGAAATGGAGGAAGAGTGGAGGAGATCGACTTCACGGGGTCGCCGGCGCAGGGGAAGACGGTGGCGGTGCTCCAGGCAACGTGGGCTCAATTAGTTGCTCTGGGAGGGTCCTTGGAGTGATAGTGAGTGATGGGGAAGCTCTGGAAGCAAAAGGGAAAGGGAGGAGGCCGGGGGAGGTTTTATACCCGAGCGGGGGAGGCGGAGCCTTAGGGGAGAAGGAACGGGCGTGGCTCCGGGGTCGACAGGAGGACAGGGGAGTTGGTGGCGCGTCGCCTCCGCGAGATGGGTGTGACAGAGCACTGCCGGATGTCAGTGCGAGCGACGGGACCAGGTGAGGTCGGGCGAGGGCGGAGACGCGTTCGCGCGCGGGAGAGGGAGGCGCGGAGACTGGCAGGTGGGGCCGGAGCAGAGGCAGGGCGACGTGGCGCGAGGACGACCACCGCCTCGGACCGGCTGACGGCGGGGTGACGCGGGCGGAGGTCAAACCACGGGCGCGAGGGCGCAGAGGCGGTGCGGCCGTGGGCGCAGCGCGCACGCGCGTGCGAGGGAGGAGGCGGGGAGAAGAGCGGCGCCTGTGAGGAGGGAAACCGGGAGGCGCCAGGGGAAGGGAGAGGCGGAAGGGGAAGGCGACGCCAACGGAGGAGGGGGAGGCGCCTGCGGGAGGGGAAACTGGGCGGCGGGGAAAGCTGGAAGGGAGGGTGGCGCCAGCGGAGAGGGAGGGCAGGGGAGGCGCCAGAGAGGGAAGGAGACGGGGAGAGGGTGGGGCGCCAAGGAGAAAGGGAAACGGGTTGCCAAAAAAAGAAAACGGGAAACCAGGCCACTTTCCAAAAAGGGAAAGTTTCCAAGAATTCACCCAAAAATGCAGCAAAAATTTGGAAATTTTTGGTTTGAAATTTTGGGGCTTTTCACTTAGCACCTTCTCTCTTTCTGCCTCTTCCCCTGTGCCACCTGGCCGTGCACCATTCTCTGTCGCTGCCAGCTCCCGCGCACCACCTCGACGTCCTCATCCATCAACGCCGCACAACACACTGCCAAATCATCGATCGTTCCATCAAAGCCATCACCTCGCTGCTCCTCCACATGCCATGCCCTACCGGCTCTGACTACATTGTTGTCTGATTCACGCACCGCTTGGCCGACGCGCGCCTGTGCCCATGCTCTGCCCTGCCAGCATGCGCTGAAGCTCCAGTGAGATGCAACCTCTCCAAAGCTCCAGTGCTACAACCAGCTCACTGTTGAAGCTTCTCATTCGCCACCTTTGCTGTCATGCGCCACCATTGTCAAGAGCAAACTACTACTTCGACCGCCTCTTGAGCCTTATAAGCTGTGCCGACTTTGCCATTAGGCTCCATTAGCACTCAATTCCACACTCAAGCCACTCCCTCCCAACTCCGTCCAAGGCAACACCGCCACCACAGTAACAATTCTAGTGAGCTATAATTCACAATCTCCCGAAAACCTTAGCCAAAATCAAATTCACTTCACCCACGACACTGCCTAGACCTCCCAATCCCAACCCCGACCACACCGTGTTCACCCATAGCTCCTAGGTCATCGACAACATGCACCACCGCCGTTCATGCCATGCCACCATGGACAGCCTCCTACAAGCTGAGTGAGCCAAAACCACTACCACCATTAGCCTCCACGTCTGTCATGGATGCTTGGAAGCCCTTAAGTCGTGCAGAAGCCTCAATGGAACACCGTTGTGCCATGGGCATGGTCCAGCGAGCTCCCATAGCCACTAGACCTCACTGGTGCTTGCTTCTCGAGCTTTGCCAAGGTAAAAATGGAACTCCTAGTGCTCATTAAACCTATGTGCACCATCGCTTGCAGCCGAAGATCCTCACCGGAGCTCAATTCCTTGTGCCGCCACATTCCCCTCCTCAAGCGCCATGGCGCCAACCTAACTCAGGTTGGGACCCGCAAATTACTCAGCCAGGACTGTCCCATACCAGCCTTTTGGTAGTACAATAAGGCTTTGCAACAATAGCTCACAGACCGGTCCTTAATTTGACTTAGCTCTACCATATACCCCCTATGCATGACAATCAACACTGTGTCTCCGAACAATAGTGCATACCTGCACCCTCCACCTAACCATTAGCCTAGGTCTAAACCAGGTTTTATATTTTATTTTGAAATAAATTTATAAACCTTCTTAACTCACTGAAGTCAAGAATATATTCAAGAAGCTCATCATTTCATGTGAAAAGTTCGTCATTTTATGTGAAAAGATATCCCAGCCCAAAGTTATTTCTAAGCAAGACTAAGCATTTGCTGTCTAAATAGTCTCTAGCCATACTAGTGTACTAACTAGAGTTTTAATCTATGGTGACAAGGTATCGGGGCATTCAACAACAATAGAGTAATTAACAAGTAGACATCAACTAAATTTAAAACTGAGTTGAAATACGTTGAATCAAAATTAAGCATGCAATGTAATTTAAAATAAGATAATTTTATTTGCAAATTGGGTACAACATGGTCAAGGAGTATGACTTGCCTTGCTCTACTATGGGGTGAGAGTCGTCGTCGTAAAAATCTCCCGAATCGTCGTAGTCTACACGTGAAAATAACCTACCAAAATCAAATAAATTCAAAATAAATTCAAAACAACTTAAAATATTTAAATTGAGGCTAGAAATGGATAGAGAAGATTTTTTGATGAATTTAGAAATTTGAATGAGCTCAATCGGAGTTAGGATGAAGGAGAACGGGCTCTCGGAAGTTTAAAATCAGAGAAAATGAATAAACTGGATTTTTGGAATTGTTTTTCTAAAGAAAAATAGGAATTATGATGTCAGCAAGGATTTTCTTTTTCAGCTGAATTATTTTTCTATTGAGAAATCCAATTTATGATGTCAACATACTGTCAACCTTGGGTGGATTTTCGGATAGGAGGCTGACATGTGGGCCCTAGTCTATGGACCGGGTCCACGGACCGAAGGGGCGCTGACGTGGCGAGGATGGTGGGGTGTGCCAGCTGGCGCTTGCATGGCGACCACATCGGCAACCACCTCACCCCGGCGCTGACGTGGCTAGGCGCCGGCGAGGGGTGTTCGGGCACGGCAGCAGCGGCGGCGCTCCAGCGCATGGCGGCCGGTGGCAAGTGGCGCAAGATCGAGAGGGGCCGACGGGGATTCCAACGCTACCTGGTGCAGGGCTCGGCGGGGCGTGGCGGTGACTGGTGACGAGAAGGCGGAGGCGGCCCTCGATGCGGCGGCGCTTCGGCGGGATTGAGGCTCGGCCAAGTGGCGGAGGGGTGGTGCGAGGGGAAGGAGAGGCCGAGGAGGGGTATTTATAGGGGAGGGGCAGCCGAGCGGCGAGCTAACCGCCTGTGGAAATGGTGGCGGCGGCCGTTGCAGAAGAACGTGGAGGCAGGCGCCGAGATGGCGAGGGAGGTGGGCGCACGAAGGGCAAAAAGGGGGGGAAACATGGGGCGGTGCAGGGGAAGAAGAGAGGGAGGAGAGGCCAAGAAGGGCAGCGGGGACGGTGGCTCTCGCGTGGGGAAGGAGGGAAGGAAGAAATGCCTAACAGGCGAGGTCCACACGCAGCGAGAGAGAAAGAGGAGGCACGGGCGAAGGAGATGGCGACACGTGGCCAAGGGAGGGGATCGGACGGTCGGGAGAGGAGAGGAAGGGGAGGGAGGGGGAGCGGTCGGATGAAGATCGGATGGCCGAAGGAGAAAGGGGCGGCGGACGGGGAGATGGGCCGGGGCGCGTGTGCGGCCGATCCGGACCGCCCACGTGTCGAGCGGGGGAGAGGGGTAGGTGGGATTCTGGGCAGCGACGTGGACAGATCTGAGCCGTCCACGCGTCGGCCGGAGGGAGTTTGGGGTTTAAAATTTTATTTTTGATTTTGGATTTTCAGAAAACTCGAGAAAATTCAATAAAGCTCAGAAAATACCAAATTAATTCCAAAAAATCCAGAAAAATTCGCAAAAGTTCCTGGAGATATTTTGGACTTAGATAAAATATTTCCAACTAAATTTGTTTTATATTTTTATACTTAAAGTACTTTTTAATTTCAAAATAGATTTTTAAACTCCAGAAAAACCAGGAAACCAAATAGAAGCCAAATAAATCCAAGTAATTAATTTGACATAGGATTTTTATAGACAATTAAAATATCATTTTATTTATTAATATTTTTAGGGTTTTCTTAAAATACTTTTCAATTCCAGCTTTAAAAAACAGAAATTAAGGGCAAAACAAAATTAAAAATTTAGGCACCAAAACACATGTTTTTATTTTAAACCAAATTAATTTACAGCCAGATAAAACTTCTTATACTGTACTAACAAAATTATTGGACGTATCGTTAGAGTTTACTGACACAACTGCCATGGCACATGTTGGCCATGTGATGGTGGTAGTGCAAAAGCATATCTCATTTACATCCAAATACATATCAATTTACGTCCAGATCAACCTCGCAACCCAACCATGCACTGACTATGACCCACCTGTGCGTGGTCTCTGGCGCCCTCGGGCAATCGCTTTTTATGACCAGATGTGTACAAAATTACAGCCAAATGAAACCACTTTTATTGTATTAACAAATTTATCAGCAGCGTCATTAGATTTTATTGCCACACCTAGCCATGGCACACAATGGCCATGTGATGGCAGTAGTAAAATTGAAAACCACAATTACGACCAGGTGCATATCAATTTATGACTAGATGAAACTACTTTTACTGTACTAATAAATTTACTGGACACATCACTAGAATTTCTTGACACACCTACCGTGTTGCATGCTAGGCATATGATGACGGAAGTAAAAAAGGGATACCTTATTTATGTCCTGATGCATACCAATTTACTGCCAAGATGAACCATGAGCGGGTGGGGACAAGCGGGATGTGGGTTCATTGCTCGTAAGTGTCGTGAGCGAGTGGGAACCGATCGGCGGGAGGATGGGCTCGGTCAAAGCATGGGTACTGGCTAGAATATAGAATAAGTTATTCTATGCTTAGGCACAAAATAGTGTGTATGTGTGTGTATTTACATGAGGCACTTGGGTGCCTTGGCACCCACATTAACAATAGTCCGATACATGTGTATGATCTATAAACTTTTTAGAATTTGGGTATGAAAATATTTTGTACCCTTTATAGATTTATGGTAAGTTAGTTTTGAATTCAGTTCAAACTAGTTTGGACTACTTTTGAATTTAAGACAACTATAGTGAGTATATAACAGGAAACTAACTCAAACTAGTTAAACCGATGTTGAATTTAATTTTTTGGGAGTTGGTATCTATACCCGCGCCAACTGTCACGAATCTCAAAGCACATCAACGGGTATCAATTTAGGTGCCTTGGCACCATGGTGCATGAAACACTTGTCATACACACACACACACACTCGCTGAGTGCCTGTGCTTTGCAATGGAAACCCAAATTGCATAAGCAAGTCAACCAATTTGAGTTTTATGTGTACCAAATATCATTACCAATATAACAAAAGAATGTGTATGACGTTCAGAATTGATCTTAAGGATAATTTTGATTTTCGATATACAATGTATGTGAATATATGCGTTGCTACTGATAAAAAATATATTACTGTAACATCCAAATTTTAGCAAGTTCAAAATGAGTAAAATTTGAAACTTTTGCTTGCATCTTATTTACTTGGCTTTTGATTGGAGTTCCCTCGGAAAAACATGTAAGTACAAATTTTTGGAAAAGAAAAATACAATTGATAGAATTCAATTTTAATTAAAAATCAAATCTAAAAAGATGATCCATAAAGTGGCATAGGAGAATTCATAGCAGAAACCATTTCAAAAACTCAAAAATAAGTTCTTGGCACTGGAAATAAAAATTTGAACATTTTTAAGCATGTTCCTAAAATTATTCAAATCAAAATAGTATATGTTGCATAAAGCAGCAGCCTTCAAAGATTTTTTGAGAAAAATATGAGATAGATACAATCTTGGAAAAATTACACAATACTCTACACTGTGCAAAGAGCCTCCACAATAAAAACCATAATTTTGGAGCTCGTTTTCTATGTTGAAAAATTCCCCAAATCTATCAGCCAAACCAAATATGTTTTCTTCACTTAACCCTTTCTGCTTCCTCTTTTGCAAAGGTGTATTTTTTAAGTTGACGAGTGGGACCAAACCCCACCTACCAGGACTCCATTTCTCCTCTCACCGACACGCTAGGCCCACGCGTCAGTGTTCTTCTTCCACCACTTGTCGAGGGGAAGGCGGAAGGCATCTTGTAGAAACAAAAGGAAAAGGCAATACCATCAGAACAATCCTGTTGTTTTCTCTTCTGCAGTGCTGGCACAACCTGGTCTCATGCAATCTAAATCCTCAGCTAGTTTAGTGCATCACTAAAAATTGCTTTCATTCTTATTATGTTAAAACATGTTTCTATTAGCCTACCATGTGCATGCATGTGACGCCTTGGTTCAACCAGGAGATTAATTCGCATGTAATGCCTCGGTTCAACAAGGAGATTAATTTGAGTTGTTACATGTATTCACATCAGCAGTTACTGCATGCATTCACATTAGCGTCACTATTGGATATATCCCTATACACCAATTGATCAGTCAAGTGCTTTTTTTTATGAGCCTTCATGGTATCAAATAGCTTACTATCTTGATCTCCTCCTCCCACCTTCTCTTCTCCTCCCATCATGACAGGTACACCTGACGCTGCTGCCCTCGCCACCGCAGCCAAGGAGGACGCCACGGCCAAGACCGCATTGTGGGCGCAAGCAGTCAGTGTTTCCAGCATCAAGCTCCTCATCACCATCACCCCTGACCTCCAAGCGAGCAACTATGCCCAATGGCGCGGCCGGCTCGAGGTCGCCCTCCAGAAGTATGCCCTCGATGACCACATCCACGAGTCTTCCTCTTTGGCTCCTGACGGACAGTGGACTTGACTTGATGCCCTCGTCTGCTCTTGGTTGTACGACACCATCTCACCCAAGCTCCTCGCCATGGTAATGGACTCCTCAGTTTCCGCGTACACCATTTGGATGCACATCGAAGGTCTCTACCGTGGTAACGCTGAGACACGTGCCATCTACCTCGAGCAAGAATTTTATGGGCTCATGCAGGGCTCCATGTCCGTGGCCGACTACTGCTACAAACAGAAGGCTCTCGCGAATGAGCTCACCGACGTGGGCACAACGATCGTCGAGAGTAGTCTCGTCCTCAACACCTTGCACGGGTTGAGCCTGCGCCTCATCTACATGCGCACGCTGCTGCCCATACAGCGCCCCGTGCCATCCTTTCTCAAGACGTGTTCTGCCCTCATGCTCGAAGAACTCACGATGGGGTCCAAGTCTTCCCCACCCTCGGCCTTCATCGTCAACAATTCCAAGAGCACCTCTGGCGGCTCTTCATCCAACGCCACCAGTAGCGGACAGTCCTGTGGCACCAACTCTAACCGCAATAACTACGATGTCAACTACTCCAACTACAACCCCACCGCAACAACAACCGCAGAAGTGGTGGCTCCTTCAATGGTGGTAGTGACAGCGGGAACTCCAACAACAACAACAGCAAGGGTTCCATCCCCTAGCCGTCGCTCTAGAACCCGTGGGTTGAGTCCATCCAGATGTGGCCTAGAGAAGCACCCCAACCCACCAACTAGGGCCTTCTTAGCCCAATCTGCCTGGCACCTTCACCGCCACTATCCCGCCGCCTGCGCAAACCGATCTCCAGCATACGCGCTTGCACCGCCCTCCTTCGATCCACCCGCGTCATGGGACCAGAACCAGTTGATGCACATATTCAACACCATGACGCTGGTGCCACCATCTTTTGAGTTGTACATGAACTCCGTGGCGTCCACACACATGATCTCGGAACATGGTAATCTCTCTTCTTTCTCCCATGTTCCTTTCATTGCATCTCTATACGCTATTGTTGGCAATGGGTCTCATATCCCAATCACCCATACCGGTACGACCTCTCTCAATTTTCCTCATCATTCTTTCTGGTTGCACAATGTTATTATGACACCATATCATATTGAAAATCTTATTTTCGTTCATCAATGCACTTTAGATAACCTTTGTTCTGTTGAATTTGACCCTTATGGCCTTTTTGTAAAGGATCTTCACACCAAGAACGTGTTCATATAGTCGTGGTGACCTCCACCCCCCTTCACTGGCCGCCTCCTACTCCTTGAGCCTTCTCCATTACAACTCCATCATTTATAGTGTGGCATCGTCATGTTGGACATCTCGGTAACCAAGCTTTATCACATCTTGCTAGTGCTTCCTATATTTCATGTAATAAAATTTCCTCAGACACCTAGTGCTATGCGTGCCAATTAGGCCGACATGTGCGTCTCCCCTTTTCTCCTTCATGCACTCGCACTAATAAAGCTTTTGATTTAATATATTGTGATCTTTGAACCTCGCCAGTTCCTAGTATTTCTAGCTACAAGTATTATCTCGTTGTCCTCAACGATTTTACACACTACTTATTGGCGTTTCCCCTTCATTTTAAATTTGATGTTTTCACCACTCTTCACAATTTCTTTGCCTATATTGGTACTCAATTCTCCTCGTTCGTTCACGCCATTCAGTGTGACAATGGTGGCGAATTTGACAACACTTTCATGTGCCACCACCTCCTCTCCCACGGCATTGCACTCCGCATATCATGCCCACACACCTCCCAACAAAACGGTAAGCGGAATGCATTATCCGCTCTACCAACGACATTCTCTGTTCTCTTCTATTTCAAGCGAGCATACCGCCTTCGTATTGGGTCGAAGCTCTCCACACCACTTGTCAACCTAACCCACCGATGCCCTCTGACTTCAACTTCCTTTCAGTCGTCGCTCACACATCACCTCGCAGTACACCGATGTCTTCACCAAGGGCCTTCCCATGACCATCTTCAAAGAGTTTTGTTCCAGCTTGAACATCCACCCTGCTCCTGTTTCAACTGCACCGGGGGGCGTTAGCCTACCATGCGTATGCATGTGACGTCTCAGTTCAACCACGAGATTAATTCGCATGTGACGCCTCGGTTCAACCAGGAGATTAATTTAAGTTGCTGCATGTATTCACATTAGCAGTTATTACATGTATTCACATTTGCATCACCATTGTATATATATATCTCTATACACCAACGAATCAGTCAAGTGCTTTATTTCTATTAGCCTTCAGTTTCCTCATAGAACAAGAATACTTGAACCCCAAAGTGAAGCACAAAGCAGCAATCTGGCACTGCATGATGTCAATTTAATTAACCTGAACAAGGGGGAGTAAAAGGTTCCAGTGCCAAAAATTAGGCAACAGGCTACTTGGCCAAAAATTACGCAGAAGAACAATGAGTTCTGAAAGAGTGAAAGCGAAAGATAACATAAAAAAAAAACTTTTTACAACAGTTTGCACGAGTTACACGACGCCTTACGGTAGAAAACAGGAGTGGCAAGTAGCTGCACTAGGTACATTCTTCTTAACAAGCTTAGCAAGCTAGATCAAATTAAGTAATACTCCAAAGTTATATATTCAATTGCTCGTGTGGATCAATCAGAAATAAGGTTTGGGAAGCTGCAGCACAAAGTACCCATTTTGCAGAAATTCCGCATCAATTTCACCAAGTTAAAGATGACATTTGTGCGAAGCCAACAGTCCTGATTCCTTGATCCCTGCCGGCCTCCTCCACTAATTGCCAGTAGTAAAATGCTGTCGTCGTGTGACATGTTTGCCATAAATATAACATGGCTTTTGGATCCTGTTGCTTTGCCAGCGGCTAGCCTATTATCAACAAGGTTGCTTCATCTTCCACATGGCCTAAATATGACCAGAACTCCATAAGCACCTAAAGGGAACATTTGCCATCTTCTTTCATGTTTACTGTCTAGTAGACATGAGAAACTTACAAATGGAGATAACTCTATTTGGCAGTTCAGGGTCTGTGCGCCGGTGCTAGTACGCTAGACACATTGAAGGAAAGCATGATCCTTTTTTGTCCTTAAGAGAATCAGCTTCGATTCTCATTTGGATTTCAAAAGAATTAGAGAATCAGCTTTGATTCTCATCTGGATTTCAAAAGGAAGTACTAACGAATTTATTTTTGAAATAACGCTAATGTAGTCCTAAAAATAGCATTAATGAACCACAAGCCCACCACTCAATATCTAACTCCATGATATAATATGTTAACTAGTATGATCTGAAATGTTCATTTTGACAAACAAGAGTATACAGTAACTCAAAATCATAGGTGCCGTCTCAGTTTTTTTGTGTTGGCTAGAGCATCATCATCGCCACTGACAAGGGGGGCAAAAATTAGGATTTTCTGCCAATCTTATCAGTCTTACTGCTATACTTGGTTACTTAGAGTTCTTCACCAGCTTACAGTGAAAATTAGCACAACTGACATGTTCCATACTTTGCTCGTTTTCAAATTTCACTATCAAATACTCATGTCAATGCAAAAATCGATCAAAATCGGTAAAGATAATTTATGAGTCAAATAAGTAGTCAGCAAAAGACTTGATGTGCAGTCCTTAAGGTGGACACCTGGGCAATTGGGCAAAAACCTTGAACAAAGATTTCTGCTACGTGATGCAACTGTTTAGAACTTTAGATGGGGTGGGAATTCTACATGCCACTAATCTGTTAGATAATGACCCTATCATGTAACTTAATTATGCTAACTAGCATCAGCCAAAAGAATATGTGATAACTGATAACTAGCGAAGAACCAACAAAATTAGACCCCTTTCAAGAGGCTGATGCTTTTTTACTGCAAAAATCCAATAAAGGCAAGGTCTACTCCACAAAATTCATGTGGTGTCATGTCACAATCATCCAGTGGAAAGTGGAGACACCCAATGGTGCGTCCAAATAATACATTCAGGCATAAGCAGAAGGTTCAGGGTCTCCTTTGTCAAAGAGGAGGTAAGAAAGAAAGAAAGGAGAAAGCTGAGAGGAATGAAAGAAGAGAGTATGGCATATCACATCGACCTCCAATATTCTGTTCTTGTTTTGTCAATTGGATGAGACCAACTAGCTGCCTAACCGCTACAGGTCCAGGCTACGCAAGCTCCAGGAGAGCCTCAGATTTCTCTCATTCCTAAGTTAATCTGAACGAAGTAAATGTGGTGTAATTCTAGTAGAGCTCTAGCAGAGCCACTGGCCCCACTGGCCTGTGTCTATCAGTCGATGTTAATTGTGGGTAGCATGGCTGGACCATTCATATCCAACCAGCGTGCCTCCCTACTCTCATCCAATATACTTGATTAAGACATGATATGCTAACTAATTCGGTGCACATTAATAATACCTTGCTCACCGACTGTATCCGATGGCCTATAGTCTATAGCAACGTGCATGCAACTTAAGACAGCAAAGGAATTGAACTACCTATGGTTCTGTAACTTCTGTTGTACCATCAGCCTACCAGGGAACTGGTACTAATTGGCGACTTTGCAACTGGATAACCTTGGCATTTACAAAAAAAAAAGGGGGCACTTCACAAGGTAAACACTCACAGGTACTAAACTGTTAAGCATAGTTAATTGTTCAGTCTAAGGCATTAATCCAGAAACCAACAAAGGAAAAAAAGATTATGTCATACAAGAATTACTTTCTGATTAATGATACAAAGAACAGCTAGCTACCCTATCAACGATTCATATGCATACATTGTACATTACCTATCTTTACAATGCCGAACTGCAGTTGGTATATGGTTTAATAGGGGCCCTGAAATTCTCTTCAAATGAAATGCGTTGAGTCGTTTAGGGACTGACCACTCAGCGACTGGCCACCGTTCGATGAGCTCGGGTGATGGCTTGGATGGCGATGCTGAGCCTGGTGGCTGCCTAAATAAGGTATCTGCTGCTGCTGCTGCTGTTGACAGAAATAGGATGGAATCTGCTGCTGGAGTCCGCCATTGAAGGGATTCCTGTTCATGCTTGGAGCTTGCCCTGCAGATATCTTAAGTCGCTGGACTTCTTCTTGCAGGGCTTCATTCAGAGCTGCATTTGGTAGGAAAGAAAATATTTCAATCTGTTGATTCCTGAACTAGGAAAATAATGTTCAATTTGGCTTTACTAGCGGGGCATCGAATTTGTCAATAGATTCAGACACCTTGTAGCAGACAAACTTCAAGTCTTTCAGAGCATTCAAATAATGACTACTGGAAGAACTGAAGAAGTTCCAAAGGAAGATCAGAGCATACCATCCTGTAGTTTAGCTTGCTCTGCCATGGATTGCAACCGGAGTTTGAGCTCTCTGTTCTCAGCAGTTAAGCCAGAAGTATCCCTCTGGGTTTGAAGTAAATTGCAATAAATCAGATAAGAGAAGATGTGTTGAACAAAAGAAACAAAGTTAGGTCACCATAATGGCATATTCACAAACTGAAACAAAATAAACTGTTGGCTTACAGGCTTGGCTAGCAATCATCTATCAAATATTATCAATGGCATTCACAAGGGGGGTTGTGTGCTAGCATGGTCCAAAAATCAATAAACTATGGAACACACATACCATGCAAACGCTACGTACAGTTAAAATTTACTATGAGCAACGGTATACTCTGCAGACAGTAGTTAACAGCATTAGGTCCAACAAGTCAACAACGATGTACTCCACAACAATAAAAGCAGTACTTCAGTTGTCTCAATCTCATCAAATAAATTGAAGAATGAAGCAACAAAATCATCTGAATGTATCCAAGATTCAAAGATCACACACTAACCACTGATATTAGTTCATTACTCGATATAGATAAAGCCAGCACAATGTCTGTGCTATTGTGACAATTCATCTATTATCAGTTTATCACAGATGTCTTTTCAATACCGGTAGAATGCTTATGTGAAGTTCGAAAGGCGCATAAAAAGTATGCCCGTAACCAACAAGAATTAACTCTAGATAGCTCAGCTTCATTTTTCTCATTTTGTTTTCAGAGCATAATGTTACTCCAGGGCAAGATTCGAAAACCCGAAACCAGGGGGAATACCGCCAGATGGCCGGTACTACTTACCGGCCGGTTACCGCCCAAAAAACAGGAGAAAACCCGCTAAAAACCGGAAAAACTGCTAAAAACCATTTTTTCAAATTTCATATTGGAAATTCCTAACAATTCATGGTAAAAAGTATGAAGTCAAGCACGGAAGGTGTATGCATCTTATTAATACATTCTATTAATGTTAAATAATGTAAATATTATTAGGAAACTAAGTTTTACATTCAAAAATTAGAAATTCCTAATACATTCATGGCAAAAAGTATGAAGTCAAGCACGGAAGGTGCATGCATCTTCCTAATACATTCCATTAGTGTTAAACGAAACTAACTTTTACATTCAAAAATTAGAAATTCCTAATACATTCATGGCAAAAAGTATGAAGTCAAGCACGAAATGTGCATGCATCTTCCTAATACATTCCATTAGTGTTAAACAATGCAAACATCATTAGAGAAGCTAACTTTTACATTCAAAATTTCAAACCCTACTCCAGGGATTATGGGTTGATTGTCCTAGCCTAACCAAATGGTAGAGTACTAGCCAAGTTTCCTTGAGAGAGAGATATCTTAGGTTACTATCTGTGACCAATTAATCTTCAGCCAAACACTACCCATCTGATTCCATCCGCTTTATTCAGATCATACTCTGAAATGGCACATCGCTAGCCCCATTTGTGGTGAGTGATCTATCAAGCTCCAGAC
Organism: Dendrocalamus latiflorus; assembly: GCA_017311315.1. Lineage (NCBI taxonomy): Eukaryota > Viridiplantae > Streptophyta > Magnoliopsida > Poales > Poaceae > Dendrocalamus > Dendrocalamus latiflorus. Next base: position 23,602,364 of record CM029636.1, read on the forward strand.
ATCTGCTTTACTTCAAAAACTACTAGGTGCATCGATTCCTACTAAGTGTCATGTCAACTACAAGAACCGATGCAGAAAGGTATTAAATAAACAACAAAAAAGCTTGTGCTCTTTTAAATGAAAATGTATAACCCATCTGATTCCATCAACTTCATTCAAATCATATTTTGAGATGGCACATCGCTAGCCCCATTTGTGGTGAGCGATCCATCAAGCTCCAGACATCTACTTTACCTCAAAAACTACTAGGTGCATCGATTCCTACTCTAAGTGTCACGTCAACTACAAGAACCAAGGAAGAAAGGTATTAAACAAACAACAAAAATGCTTGTGCTCTTTTAAATGAAAATGTACACATATACGGTTTACTCATGAAGGCAAATCCAGCTCATCCCATCCCCTGGTGGCCCCATACTCTTATACTCCCCCACCCTAACACACCATGCAAATTGCCATAAAAACTTCCAGAAAAGATTTGAGAATGTTGATACAAATTCGATTTATCATGCCTTTCTCATTTTCCATGTTTAGATCACATGTTTTCTAGAACCACATATATCATTGCAGCTAGCGATATGACACATTCAGGTGCTAGCTGCGTACAATGCCATATGGAACATCAGCTCAAATGCAATAAAAAATGCTTAGCTGTATTTCTGGTTTCTAAAATAGTGTACAGGAGAGATGATTGGTGATTAGAAATTCAGAGCTTTTCACTGCACTTGCTCAGCTCTAAAACCACATCGCTCTTATTTCCTACAATTTCATCCAAGGTTGTCACGGCGTCACCTTGGCGTCCAGGCGCCGGGGAGGAGACGCCGGGGAGGATCGCCTCGCCTTGGCCAGGTACGCCGTCCGCCCCTCTCCTCTCCGGCAGCGCTCCGGCCGCGCCGCCCTCCACCCGCGCCGCCTCCCTCCCTCCTGCTGCGCCGACTTCCTCCCTCCACCCGTGCCGCCTCCCTCCCTCCTGCACTCCGGCCCCCTGGGGGGAGGCGACGGGGGGAGGCAGCGGCAGGGGGGAGGCGTCGGGGAGGGGAGGCGCCGGGGGGAGGAGGTGGTGCGCGGGGGAGGAGGCGGCGGACAGGGGAGGCGGCGGGGAGGGAAGGCACCTGGGAGAGAGGAGGAGGCGAACAGGGGAGGCGACGGCGAGGAGAGGCGGCGGCGGACGGGGGAGGCGACGGAGGGGAGAGGAATCGCCGCGAGAGACGGGAGAGCGAGGAGGTCGGGAGAGAGATGCGAGAGACGTGAGAGAGAGGTGATACCTTTTATGAGGGGAGGGGACCGGCTGACCGGTTGTACATACGACTGATACGAGTATACGTATGCATGTAAGGCTCACCTAAGCGTCGCCGCGCCATCGCCTAGGCGTCCCGGCGCCTGAGGGGCGCCGTGGCCGCCAATCACGCCGTGACAACCATGATTTCATCATAAAAAGACCATTCTTCAGTTTGAAGTTCTTACAGGAAGATGTTCTCCATAAATAAATCAGCTACACTACCAATATCAACACCTATTTTGTGTCGTACTAACAGACTTATATACTGTTAGTATTTGATTTTCAATGTAGTACGTTATACTCTAGCGCCAATAATAAAGCTAGTCCATAACAGAACAGCACAAACAAATGTAAATTCTTCAGCAACGCAAAAGCCATACAATATTATATGGGTCATTTCCACACAATTCCCTCAACAAAACTACAAATATGGATCAATTCTCATGCAGTTATCATATTAACATAAACTAGCCCATTTTGAGTCCTCACAATTATCAGTAACTCCAGAAGTGCAAAGGCCTGAACTAAGAAGCCTCAACTTCAAGGAAAAGGTTCAGATGCAACAACATGATGTACGCAACCAAAGTGGGCCCACTCCAAATAGCTTAAGCTTTTTGGTTTCAGCTTATGACTTTTAGGCTGATCATGAGAGAGTGCGGAGTAACAGAAACTCCCGTACGATTTTGACCGATATAAATGAAATTGTTATAGTATGTACTACAATCAATTTGTAAATCACATCTTGAAAAGACACTATATCTGAAAACTAGTTACAGTAGAAAAGTAAAAAAAAGCTTTTAGAAGCTGAAAAGAAAAGACCCTCTGGTTTGGCCTGTTCTTTTTGGCTGAGACTTATTGCTTTTAGCTGCGACTTGTGGCTTTTGGGCTGTTCATACGAGAGATTACAGAGTAACAGAAACTTACGTGTGGTTTATAAATGAAGACGGTACAGTATGTACTACAATTAACTAGTAGACCCCATCTTGAAAAACACTTCGTCTAAAAGCTAGTTACTGTGGAAATGCCAAAAGCAGGGCCTGTTTGTTTTGGCTGCGGCTTATGGCTTTTGGCTGAATTTTTTGAATTTTGGCTGTTTACGGTACAGATTACGGAGAGATCGATACTCACTTGTGATTTTGGCTGGTACAGATGTTGGGCTTTTAACGTGTACTACGTTTAACTTATAGACCCCGTCTTGAAAAAATACTCCGTTTAAAAATTAGGTACTGTAGCGGCTGCGAAAAGCCGGCCGGCTTCTTACCAGCCGAACAGGCCCCTATAACACCGGTTAGCTTTTCTGAGTTATTCAATAAAAAAAAAGAACAGAACACGACAAGTTTTGAGTCAAACATTTAGGTTTCGTATAAGCTACTCTACTATGGTCATAATACATGTCAAACATAACAACTGGCCACCGATTAATGAATTTAGCTTATTAGATAAATATAAGCTCATTTCGCACTTCTGAATAAAAAAAACATACCTGGAGAAGCGTGAGCTGTGCTGACAGTGTAGTGGCCTCGGTCTGCAGTGTCTGGACCTTCCTCTCCAGCTCACCAGTGTGCTTGATCTTCCTCTCCTTCGACCTCGCCGCCGACTGCCTGTTGGCCAGAATCCTACACACAGGCACCACCACAAACTTTAACCTAAATAAACAAATATAATACACCTCCAAATTACCACAAGAAGCCCTAAAAGCTGGCAATTATCAGTACTAAGACAAGGCAGATAGCAGAGATCTCAAAACAGATGTCACACCACCAACACTAGCAGGAATCGATATTAACTCTAACATACATGATTCACGAGACAAATTACGAGATTAGATGACAATACACCTCCTACCGGATCTTGAAAGCAGAAAAAAAAACGACTGATAAGAGGGGAGCACCTGAAGACTGCCTCACCTCTTTGCGCGCTTGGGGTCGATAAGCGCGAGCTCGGCAAGCCTCTCAGCAGGCATGGCCTTCTTGGCGTAGTCCGGCAGCCCGCTCGACAGCGCCGACTCGCCTTCGTACGGCGAATTGACCCCGTCCATCGACTCGTTCCTCTGATGCACACCTCCCCCGCTTCCTCCGCCCTGCAGGGCGAGGCCCTCGAAGAAGGCGGCGTCGAGAGAGAGGCTCCTCATGTGGGCCCCGCCCGGGGGCCGGGGCGCCGGCGCCGGGGGCGCAGCGGGCGCCATGGGTGGCGGCGGAGGTGGGGTGGGGTCGGAGGCCGCCGGGGAGTCGTCGGAGAAGGAGGGGAAGTCGAGGTCAGAGAAGGAGAAGTCCCCGTCGGGGTCGAGAAGGAGGTCGGCGTCGGGGAGGCGCAGGAACGTCTCCGAGTGGGCCCGCCGGTGGTGCCCACGTCCGCCGCCTCCGCCAGAGGCCGGCGCAGGCACCGGGAGAGGGAAGCGCGGGTCCATCGCGGTCAACCCCGGCGGCGAGGTATCTAGCTCGCGGTGGTGGCGGCGGCGCGGCGCGGCGCGCGGTGCTGGGGTATGCGTGTGAGAGAGAGCAAGCGAGCGATCTCGGGGGGATCGAGTCGGTGGGATACGTGTGAGTAGAAGGGTGTGCTGCCGTTCGCCCCGGCGTGGTCCCGGTGCACGGAGTTAACGAAACGTGGCACGAATCTCGAAGTGGGATGGACGGGTTAGGCGTGGCTTGGTTGGTGAGGAGGGTGTAGGGGGAAGGAGAATCTTTTCACGTAAGTGCGTGGACTCGGTGTATGGATCGGAGGGCTGAGCGTGTCCATCTTGATTTTCGCGGTGGGCTGGGAGTTGGAACGGGGTGCGAGTGCGCTGCGTGGGCTCGGTGTACGAGGTAGGGACGGGAGGGTAGGAAGGTAATTTTGCGGTCCGGAGGAAGGAAGGAATGACGCGTTGGTGGACCAGTGGACGCGGGCCCGGCTGACTATTTGCCGGTGGCCTTCGGGTGAGTGGGTGACACGCGGGTCCAGGCTCATGCGGCCCACCGGTCAGTGTAGTGGGGCGATGAATGACGATCGCAAAGTAGGCTTTGGACCTGTTTTTTAAGTCAAAAGTTGACGGATTTTGTCTTTTGCTACAGTACCTAATTTTTAAATGAAGTATTTTCTTAAGACGGGGTTTACAATTTAAACGATCTACACGTTAAAAGACCAACATCTGTACCAGCCAAAATCGCAATGAGTAACTGTTTCTCCGTAATCTGTACCGTAAACAGCCAAAATTCAAAAATTTCAACCAAAAGTCATAAGCCACAGTCGAAAAGAACATGCCCTTTATGTGGCTGCACCCTAGACCCTTTGTCGGGCAATCTGTGTAAAGCTAGTAAGGATGCCTTTTTTTTGCTTAATGGTATTTGTGCTCAATTTATGGGGAGATTCAATTTTTTGCCACCCTAGACCAATTCACTCTGTCACTTACATGTGGGGTCACCTGAGTCACTGACAATGGGCCAGGGTGGCAAATCTGTTGCCACTGGACTCATAAGAGTGGCAAATGATTAAATTTTCCCAATTTATGTGCCAAAAAACCCTACTTTAGTGTGTGTTTGGTCGAGTGAACCAAGGTGTATAGGATAGGATGGTACATGACAGATGAAATGATTCTAGATGAGATGGTTGTAAGATCGAGGAGATTGACTAGAGCGGAATAAATATGTGATTTTAAAATTTTTCTCTTCTATCAATTATTTGGCTAAAACCAATTTATAATGCGGAAACTTAACTCAATTTGGTTTAGCATAAATAAGGCCAAAATCAATTATGTTCATCTAAGTGCACCAACACCCTAAGTCTATATCGAGATCTGCAATCTTAGGATGACAAGCAATCAATTTAATTCTATGAATATAAATTGGTTGAATATAAATTGAGCATAATAAAATAAACCATAATTGACATAGTTCCTTTTTACCATGGTGTTTGAAGACTTGCTGGTCTCCCCTAATCCACGTTGAGGTAAGCCCAAACAAATTGGGCCAGCTCCATGAATTAAGCTAAACAACTCAATCCACTAGTAGTAGCTCTTTTCCACTCCAAGTAGGTGAGGTCTAACGTTCACAACTTGCCGGATCTTCTCACAACTTTCTTTGAGAAGATCACCATGCACGATGCCTCCAACATTCTCTAAGAGTCAGCAACCTCCAAGAGTAATAAGTCAGCCCCCTGCAATAAATATATAAGCTCAAGTGGATATTAAATTCACCTCTAGATGCAACACAGAGCTCTTCTCCTTGCTCACAAGGTGAAATACATACACAATTGAGAGGAGAACCTCATGATACCTCAAGAGAGTAAATGGAGTGCCAAATGTCTTACCCCAATAGGACACAAGAGAATATTTATGCCCCACACCTCGAAACTAGCTGTTGGGGACAAAAACCAGGATTTTCAATAGTACCACAGGCAAAACGCCGATACTACCATTCCACTCAGCAAAGGTCAGAAAACTAGCCGTTACTCAGCAATTCCGGTAGTTCCGCCACACAAAGTTCGGTATTACCACTCAGCAGTAGTACCGCTCCACACATGCTGAACTACCGTTCTCACTAGAGAGGAGAAGACTCCCACAAAGGTGTCTCTCTGAAAAAATATACCGCTACACAAGCGGCCATTCCTCAACCCGGTAGTACTACTCGCACAAAACCGGTAGTACCGCAAACCATTCAAACCGCTCACACAGAGTCGGTACTACCCATCGTTGACCACACTGGTCCTCGACCACGTTGTCTGGTTCGACCACACCGATCACCGACCACGCCGATCTTTGACCATATTGATTTTGACCACACAGGTCTCGACCACGTCGACCATGTCGATCTTCAACCACGACAATCTTCGATCACACAGATCTCTGACCAACATGTCGATCTTCGACCACGTTGTTTCAATCACGTCGGTTTGACCACGTTTGTTTCGACCACATAGGTCTCGACCACGTCGGTTTCGACCACGCTGGTTCGATCATGTCGATCTTCGACCACACAAGTCACCGATCACGTTGATTTTCGACATCGTTGGTTTGATCACGTCGATCTTCGACCGCATAGGTCATCGACCACATCGATCTTCGACCTCGTTGGTTCCTCGACCATATTGATTTTCGATCACACAGGTTTTCGACCACATTAGTTCAACCACATTGATCTCCGATCATGTTGGTTCGACCATTCTGGTCTTCGACCACCTTGGTTCGACCACACTAGTTTTCGACCACGTTGGTTTGACATTTATCATATCCAAATGAGACTAGGCAATATCTAGTTAATAAATAAATTAGTCTCATAATTGTATTTGTCATTATCCCAAAACCAACTTAATAGAGTTTAAACTTACAATGGTACAAGCATGTTGCTTGGTTGATGGGATGTGATGATACACGATTTTATTTGGTTGCTTGGATGGGATGATCCTGAACTGTTCAAGATGGTGTTTGGCCTGAGAGATGAAATTGAATGAGTTGTGTTTGGTAATCTCTCTCTAGTAGCGGTGAGATTACCTTTCTTTAGTAGTTGCCATGCTGTGTGGCAAGGTTGACTCGAGCTTGTGACGCCACACTGTACCACGTTGGCCGCCGTGTCCACCTTGTCATTTCGCTTAACCTGGTGATTTCCTCCCAAATCCAACCACATCAAAGTGTGCTCCACACTCCCAATCACTTTCCCCTCACTCAATTTTGGAATTCTACATAGAGGAGATCTGGCGCCTCCTTCACTTCCAGCCAAAAACCGCCGCCACCGCCTCTCCTCTCCAGCGAGCTCCTCTCCAATTCCTCTCTCCTGGAGCATCATTGTGCCTCCTTTCATCCCCAACCACCAATTTTAGCTCCCCCTCGCTCGCACGCCATCCCCATAATGGCCACATCACACCGCCACCAGCTCACGTCGCTAGCCCACCTCGGCTCCTCCCCACCATCTCCGGCCACTCTGAGAAGCTCCTCCTCCCCCTCTCATGATCATGCCCTCTCTAATTGTGCCCCTCTCTCTCCCGGCCACCACCACCCATTGCCTCCCCAAGGCCGTTCGTCATGCACCATCGCGCTCTTGCCTCTGCTCTACTCCTCCCTACGCCACGTGCTTGGCGTTCGATCTAGAGAGAGGTGGAAGACATAGAGGGAAGAGAGAAAAGAGAGGTAACACCATGTGAGAAGGAGGCAGCGTCCAGTAGACCGGCAATGTCGGGATGGTTCGTGGCTTCGACAGTAGAGGGGGAAGGCGGGAAGGAGAGGCAGCATTGAGCTCTTGCACACATGAGAGAGGGGGGGTGAGTGCACACGTGGGAATGGACGAGGCCATCCTGTACCGCATCATTTGGCCGATTTCATTGAATGGAATGGTCCAGTATCTCATGGGAATATTATTAGAATCTGTACCACTCCATCAAAAACAAGTTGGTTCCATTCACTCAACTAAACACATGGACATAGGCATAGCTAGAACATTTCATACAAGTATGCCTATGCTTAGTATCCTTTATTTTCTTGTAAAAAGCATATCCAATTTAACATCAAATTCAGCTTTGCAGCAGTTGGTCAAGAAAATGGTTACTATTGGAACGCCCCTATTTCTAGAGGTGCTGGTGATTCCCACAACTGCTTAGGATTGTTCAATTGTGGAGTACTGTACATGAGTGAGCATCACAACAACACATGCTTACAACAAAAGAGCTAAACTTTATTATAGAAATATGATTTAACAATCAAACTTTGATGCAATGAGCATAGAAGCCCAAATTTATCTTACATTACAAAAGAAGGATTCACAGGCAAACTTGAGCGCGGTTAAGACCTAAAACTAATCTCTTCAACATGGTAGGGTTCATCTGGAACATCATCAACATCTTGTTCATCATAGTCCCATTGATCTTCTATTTGTTGATTAGCAAGTAATGAATACAACTATACCCAGCAAGTCACATGGGTAAATCCTAACTTATCTACTTGCAAGTATATTCAATGGATGGACATATACTAGTTTTATTAATGAGAGTGTCGATGCAATTTTATTTGTAAACATTTGAAAACTAGTGAACACAATGAAAACTTCTCAAGAATAGGGGGTTTTCAATACTTGATTACTTAGCTTACTCAGATTAAAACATAATGAAATCTACTTATGCCTCATGGTTAGAATTACCCAATAAACACAGCTCTATTAACTGAGAGCACGGTGTATTTGAAGACCATTTATTTTACTCTGCAGAGTTGTACAGCTTTACCCACAAAATTTCTTAACCCTCACGACTGAATTAAGAAAACTAGGTCGTTTCACTGCTTATCTCTTTATATAGGCTCTACCCAATAGGTTCTTACCGGTATCTACTGGCTAACACATAACACTTTCGCCTGATTTATGTGGACCTACCATTGTTAAGTATGGTTTTACCGTTTTCATACTACACCCTTCTATAGATATTCAATCGAGTTGAGCAACTATTAAACCAAGGTTAACAAGTCAACACTTGTGGTTGAGCGATTACTGCGTCCTTTCCTTAGCCTCCACACAAGCCTCCACCCTAGAGTAAGATCATGGACTCCAACCATCTAGTGGCTTTCCACGAGTCATCTTTACCCTAGAACCATTTTAAATAATTTTACTGGCCAAATGTCAAGTCACTTAGTAGTACAAAATTTTGAGTGAGCTAATCTACAATTATTTTTACAATAATTAAATATTACTAAGGTTGTCAGGGTGAATATGCGTAAGATCGAGGAGGCCGACTAGAGGGGGGTGAATAGGAGGTTTTAAAATTTTCGTCTAATTCTAATTAGCAATTTTAAACTTGATGGATTGATAGAGCAAGATAACACTAACACTAGCACAAGTAATCGACTAAGAGCAATAACGAAAGGTAGAGAACAACAATTGCTACTCTAACTAAGCAAGCAATCAAATGATATGAATAAAGAGCGTTGCTTGGAAGAATATGATCACAAGAGAGCAAACCACAATTTGACACGATTACTTTTTACCGTGGTGATCGGAGACTTGCCGGTCTCCCCTAGTCCACGTTGAGGTAAGCCCGAACGAATCGGACCGGCTCCACGAATGAGCCTAAGCACCTCGATCACTATTGGATGCCCTTTCCCTCTCCGGGTAGGCGAGCTCCAAGCCTTCACAATCTTCCGGGCCTTCTCACAATCTTCTTGAGAAGATCACCGAAGCTCCGCCAAGCCGTCTAGGTGCCGGCAAGCACCAAGAGAATAGACCACTGCGGCTTGATCTCACTCAAGTGCTCAATGGATCAACTAGAATGCAATGCACTTGAATTTTGGGTCAACTACCTCAAATGAATGCACAAGAGAGTGAATGAGGTGTGAGAGGTTGCTCTAGGCTCAAATGTATTCAATGGATGTTCAACAACAACGTCCTAGTTCTGGTGGGGGTGTATTTATACCCTCACCCACCTCAAATAGCCGTTACAATAAACAATCCTGAAAATTCAGGAAATCCGGTACTACCGCAGGCAAAACCGCGGTACTACCGGACCCTAGCTGACCGGTCAGAACGGCTATGTCAGAGAGTCAGAAGTAACCGTTGGTCAATGAGTGCGGTACTACCGCCGTTAAAACCGCGGTAGTTCCGGACGTCCGGAAGTTCCGCCCCAAGCCCGGTACTTCCGATCTCAACGAGACTAAGTCTTATTCTCGGCGCTCTCTGGAAAAAATGTTCCGCTCGGGTGTCCGGAACTTCCGCACATGCGGTAGTTCCGCAGGTAAAACCGCGGTACTTCCGTTTTCTGAGAGGCTAAGTTAAAGTCCGGGCGCTCTCTGGAAATAAAGTTCCGCTCGAGTGCCCGGTACTACCGGCAGTCCGGTAGTTCCGCAGGTCAAACCGCGGTACTACCGTTTTCTGAGAGACTAAGTCTTAGTCCGGACGCTCTCTGGAAAAAACGTTCCGCCCGGGCGCCCGGTACTACCGGACCTGCGGTAGTTCCGCCTAATACACGCCGGAACTACCGGATTTTCTGACAATGCACAGATTTGATTTAATTTTAATTTCTAAGTGCATGCATGATCCTAAATTGATCCAAAGGGCACATTTGAACATGATCAAGCAATCACCATGATCCCTCTTAATAGTACGGCGTCTATCCTATAATCCGGTCTTCCAACCTAACTCCAAGACCGGTAAAACAAAATAGATACCTAAACTATTTACCTTGTCGCCCTAGAGATCTTGAATCTTCATGGGATATTTTGTGAGCCTCTTTCTTTGCTATTTGAACATATCCTTTCAAACACTTAATGCACACATTAGTCCCATATTCACATAAATTCATTAATTACCAAAACTAACATTTTTAGGGGCCTAGATGCTTTCAATCTCCCCCTTTTTGGTAATTGATGACAACAAGAGCAATTTATGAGAAGAATTTAAGATTTGGATATACTTCTAATTTGCAAGATGTATATCACAAAGACTTTGAAATTTTAGCAATTTTTAGAACATGGGGAATTTTTGCATTTTAGGAACTAATAAGAAAGAGCTCCCCCTAAACATGTGCATCAAATTTTGCAGGAATTTAATAGGCATGATTTCATCATAGTATTCATATTCACCAAATTCAAGGATACGCAAAAGACAAGTAAAACAAGCATTGTATTAAGGACAGGACATAGTTCATTACAAAGCATCAGAAATTAAAATACTAAACAACCACAGAGTTTAAACCACACACTAAGCATTACAACCACAGAGTTTAAACCACACACTAAGCATTACATGGTTCATTTCACCATACTTTATTACAACGATAGATAAGACTTAAAACTTCTTCTCCTAACAGATTTCTCCCCCTTTGGCATCGAAGTACCAAAAAGAGGAGCTAGTCCTGAGCTGCACTGGGAGAAGGAGGACCACGGCGACGAGTGCGACGACCATAACGAACTGGAGAAGGTGGCTGAACTGCACTCTCCAAGGCTGATACGCGATCACCAAGGGAAGACACAGTGGAGATCAAGACATCCTGGCGCTCCTCCAGCCTGAGTATGGCAGAGTAAATCTGGGAAAGCGACACGTCGCCCTCGCCCTGGGGAGGAGGATCAGCAGCTGCCTGATGCTGAGGCTGAGGCTGAGGCTGAGCCTGAGCACGGGTGCGAACAGGAGCAGGAACAGGAGGCTCTGCACGCGGCTTGTATGGCTTGTGCGGGGTGCAGAGTGCTCCTCGGTATCCAGTCTTCCTAATGATCACCGCCATTATGAATGGTGCAAAGTTAATCCTTTTCTGTTTGTCATTCTTATTGGCGTCGATCCCCCTGATGATAAGATCCACCACATCAAACTTTTGGCCGCGCATAATGTAATCAATTACATTCCACGCGTGGCCACGAATAGCATCATAATTCCCGCTCTTGGGAAGAATGGTGTGGTTGATGATCCTGTTGACAAGGCTGGGAATAGGAAGTAAGCCATTTGTCGTCCCCAGTGTCCGTTCAGCAGCTTGGTCATAATACTCTGAATATGCAGCAATAGGAGGAGCTCGCTTGCTGAACACCTTCTCATATGCACTGGTTTCCGTCCCAAGTGCTAGCTCAAACTCGTGCCTGGTGCACTCAATGAACTGGGTCCCTGTCATCCAACTCAGATGCTCAAAGTTGGGAGAGACGTACAGGGTAGCATAGAACTGTCTGATCATGTTGTCCATATAGTTGCATTTGAATGCAACAAGTTGATGGATATCGGCTCGCTGGAAGAGCTGATAAGCACCACTGAACTTGTCGATCTGCGACAAGTGATCCCAGTCTACATACTTATGTGCAGCAAATTTTCGGGCTGGACCATACATCTCCTGGTACACCTTCTCTTGAAACTTTGAATGAAATTGGGGGTTCATTGAGTCTCGAGGGCGTACATACTGACTTCGGCGACGAAGAATGGCATAATCTTCATTAGTGATCTTGTCGAGGTCCACTTCGTGGTCTGCAGTTACCTCAGGCATCTCCTCATCTGGGACTGCATATTCCTCGCTCTCATGCGAGGCCTCAGATTCGCTCTCATGCGAATCCTCTGAGTCACTCTCAGGGTCGGAGGCGGGACCCTTGCCCTTGTGCGCCGCTGACTGAGATGCAGGAGTCGAGGAGGATTGACCAGCTGTGCCCCCATAGGACTTGTGCGAGACATTCTTCATCCTCGGCATCTTCAATGACACAGTAGGATAATCAAGGTAAGAAGTAGAGCAAGCAAAAGAAGGTTTGAAATTGAAAGCAATGAATTTCTGCCGTTTCAGGAAAAGCGGAAGTACCGGCGGCAAAACTGCGGTACTTCCGGGAAATCCGGTAGTTCTGGCATTAAACATGCGGTACTACCGGGACCCCGGAAGTTCCGGCCACTTCGACCGGTAGTTCCGGTTTTCTGGACATTTCTAGGGCATGACAAAAATTGAATCTTTTGGGGTATTTCTGGGATTGAATCCAGTGCATGTTTGTATAAACATTCTAATACCCCAAATAAACTACTTTGCCCAAGAAAATTTCAGCAAAAATCATCACATTTCAATTTTAACCTAAACTCTACCTAGGGTTCTAAGAACAAGATAAAAAGTGGATTTTGATCCGATTTACCTTGTGAAGTCGAAGGAGGAGAACCCTGGGGGTGCAAATAATCGCCCAAAAACGAAGAACTCCCCTCGGATTCAAAGATCGGGAGAGGAGAGAGTTTCTTGGGAGAGAGAGGGTGGAGGAGAGGAAGAAGAGAGGAGTAGGCGGCTGTGGTTTGGGAGGAGTGAAGATGAGAGAGAGAGATAAAGGAAAAAGAGTAACGGTTGGAGGAGTTGGCGGTTTTGAAAACCGCATTGAATCCCGCAGAAAGCGGTAGTACCGCGCGTAACACGTCGGTAGTACCGTAGTCACAGATATTCCGGAAGTTCCGCGAATTACACTGCGGTAGTTCCGGTTTTTCTGACAGGAGCGGAAGTACCGCACAATGAATTGCGGTAGTTCCGGATTTTCTGGAACTTTTCAGAATTTTAGATTTAGAACTTGAAATTTTGCAAATGATCCCTAGTTTTGCATGCAACTAAAGTCATTCAGGATCATTATGCATCAATCGAGCTAATGCTATATTTTGAAACTAATTTTTATGAAATTAAACGAATTTTTGACCAAAATAGGGGAAAAACCAACAAAAGTCCAAATGAGCACAACAAATGAGCAGAAATAGATGAAGTGAGATTTCAAGCTACATTTGAGTAGTCTATGACATTTAATTCATTCCTCAATTTGCAAAAGCGGCTTTCATCTAATGGTTTGGTGAAAATATCCGCTAGTTGATTTTCGGTTCGGATGTGGCTAATCTCAATATCTCCCTTGCTCACATGATCTCTCAAGAAATGGTGGCGTATATCTATATGCTTGGTTCTTGAGTGTTGAACGGGATTATTGGATATTTTGATAGCACTATCATTATCACACAAAAGAGGCACTTTATCAAAATTGATCCCATAATCCAACAATGTTTGCCTCATCCAAAGCAATTGAGCACAACAACTTCCCGCTGAAATATATTCGGCTTCGGCAGTTGAAAGTGCTACGGAATTTTGTTTCTTGGATGACCAACACACTAGAGATCTTCCTAGAAATTGGCAACTACCCGAGGTGCTTTTTCTATCCACTTTGCATCCCGCATAATCAGAATCCGAATATCCAATTAATTCAAATTTTGCACCTTTGGGATACCAAAGCTCTATGCTTGAGGAATGCTTTAAATATCTTAGAATCCTCTTTACGGCCACTAAATGACACTCTTTTGGAGAAGCTTGAAAACGTGCACACATGCATACACTAAACATAATGTCAGGCCTAGATGCGGTAAGATAAAGCAAACTACCAATCATGGATCTATAAAGCTTTAAATCTACCGACTTACCTTCTTCGTTGAGGTCTAGATGCCCGTTCGTTGCCATGGGTGTTTTGATGGGTTTGGCTTCTTCCATTCCGAATCTTTTGAGTAGATCCTTCACATACTTTGTTTGGCTTATAAACGTCCCATCTTTAAGTTGTTTGATTTGAGGTCCAAGGAAGTAGCTTAGCTCACCAATCATTGACATCTCGAATTCCCTAGACATCATCTCACCAAATTCTTTGCAAAAGTCTTGATTAGTAGAACCAAATACAATATCATCAACATATATTTGACATACAAAGAAATCATCTCCAATAATTTTTGTGAATAGAGTTGTATCTACTTTACCAATTTTAAAGCCTTTTGACACTAGAAAGTTACGAAGGCGTTCATACCAAGCTCTAGGAGCTTGCTTTAAACCATATAGTGCCTTTGACAATCTATACACATGATTAGAGTATTTAGCATCTTCAAATCCCTGGGGTTGTTCCACATATACTAATTCGGAAATTGTACCATTAAGAAATGCACTTTTGACATCCATTTAAAATAATTTAATGTCAAAGCATGATGCAAAAGCAAGCAAGATTCTAATTGATTCAAGTCTAGCAACGGGCGCAAAAGTCTCATCATAATCTAAGCCCTCGACTTGAGTATAACCTTGAGCTACTAACCTTGCTTTATTTCTTACCACAATTCCGTTCTCATCTTGTTTGTTCCGGAAGACCCATTTTGTGCCAATGACATTGTGCTCCTTGGGTCTCTCCACCAAAGTCCAAACATCGTTTTGGGCAAAGTTATTCATCTCTTCATGCATAGCATTTATCCAATCCGGGTCATCTAATGCTTCTTCTACACGCTTAGGTTCAAGTGAAGATACAAAAGAATAGTGTTCACAAAATGAAGCTACTCTAGAGCGAGTTTAACACCCTTACTTACGTCACCCAATATTTGGTCAATTGGGTGATCCTTGGCTATTGCATTGTGAATCTTGAACATATTTTGCGGTTGATCCTTTTCTTCATCTTCAATAACTTGAACATCGTTTATTGTGGAAGAAGAGGGTGGTTCCACTTGTCTAGATGAGCTTGGCGATGTTGGATCCTCTTTTGGCTTGATGTCTCCGATTTGCATGTTCTCCATTGCCTTGCGAAGACTTTCATCTCCTACATCATCCAAGTTCTCATGCTCTTCTTGAGAGCCGTTAGTTTCATCAAATTGTACATCACATGATTCTTCCACTAAACCCGAATTTTTATTAAAGACCCTATAGGCTTTACTATTTGAGGAATACCCTAAAAGGAAGCCTTCATCACATCGACTTTGAAATTTTGAGAGCCGAACACTTTTTCTTAGAATATAGCATTTGCAACCAAATACTCTAAAGTAAGAGATGTTCGGTCTCCTTCCAACAAGAAGCTCATAGGAAGTCTTTTTCAAGAGTCGATGTAAGTAGAGGCGATTTATGGCATGACATGCGGTGTTAATAGCTTCCGCCCAAAACTTGTCGGAAGTATCATATTCATCAAGCATTGTCCTAGCCATTTCAATCAATGTTCGATTTTTCCTCTCTACAACTCCATTTTGCTCCGGAGTGTAGGTTGTGGAAAGTTCGTGCTTTATTCCAAGTTCATCGCAAAAGTCTTCAACTTTTGTATTTTTGAACTCGGAACCATTATCACTCCTAATTTTCTTTATTTTAAAATCAAATTCATTTTGAGCCCTTTTTGAAAAACTTTTGAAAATCCCGGAGGTTTCACTTTTGTCATTTAGGAAGAAGATCCATGTATATCTAGAGTAATCATCCACAATGACTAAACAATAGCTATTTCCTCCAATGCTCTTATAGGTTGTTGGCCCAAACAAATCCATATGTAAGAGCGCTAATGGCCTAGAGGTTGACATGATACTTTTGGAAGGATGAGAATTAGCGACTTGTTTTCCGGCTTGACAAGCACTACAAAGTCGATTTTTCTCAAACTTTACATCCTTCAAGCCAACCACTAAGTCATGCTTAAAAAGCTTTTTAAGTTGAATCATTCCCACATGACCTAGCCTTCTATGCCACAACCAACCCAAAGAAGTTTTTGCAATTAAACAAGTTTTCAAACAAGACTCATTTGATGAAAAATCTACCAAATAGAGATTCCCAAATCTAAAGCCTTTGAAGACTAGTTCATTATTATTATCTTTTGAGATTATAACATTTTCTTTTGAGAATGAGCATGTTAAGCCAAGATCACATATTTGAGCAACGGATAGCAAGTTGAAATTTAATGATTCAACTAAAGATACATTAGAAATTGAAAGGTCGTTTGAGATAGCGATTTTACCCAATCCTAATACCTTTCCTTTGCTATTGTCTCCAAATGTGATTTTGTCATTGCTTCCATTCTCAAATGTGGTGAACATCTTCCGGTCTCCGGTCATATGTTGAGTGCAACCGCTATCCAACACCCAATGCCTTCCACCGGTTTTGTAGTTCACCTACAAAAGAAGATCAAGTTCTTTTAGGTACCCAAATTTGTTTGGGTCCTTGGAGGTTAGTGACCAAGGTCTTGGGTACCCAAATGGATTTCTTTTTAGCACCCAAAATTGAGGTGCCAATGAAATGAGCAATAACATTTCCATTTGTGGATTTTCTAAGCATATAACATGAATCATATAAACCAATGGAATGCATGTTATTCTTTGAGCAATCACTTGGCATATGTCCAATACACCGGCATTTTGTGCAATATTATCATTTTCCTTTACAAACCTTGGAGGCTTGTATACCGGCTTTTTACCCTTTTGGGGGACATATCCAAGTCCCTCTTTGTTGAAAGAGCATCTTTGATCGCTTAGTAACTTATCAAGAGTTTCCTTTCCCTTGTAAGCTCTCTCTAAGCTTTTGTTTAATTTTAGCACTTGTTCTTTTAAATTTTTGTTTTCATTAGCAATGATATCATCATGAACAAGATTTAGAGCATTTCTAGAATCTACACTTGATGAACAAGGTATGGCAAGTAGATCATCACAACAAGTAGATATGCTAGACTTTGAAATTTCTATACTAGACATTTCATTCAAGATATTGCAAGTAACTCCAATGCTAGTACTAGATTTGTGATTTTCTTGGAGAAGCAAATCATGAGCTTCCTTTAGCTCCTCATAAGAGTCTTTGAGAGAGGTGTGTTCTCTCTTTAAGACCTTAAACTTTGATTTTTCTTTTCCAAGAAATTCATTCAATTCAACTAGCATATTCATCAAGTCATCATATGAAGGCTCATCATCATCAAGCAAGTTTACCTTTTCTCCTTTAGCCATAAGGCATGTAGGAGTGGAGAATAGTGATGGAGCCTCCTTGATTGCAATGCCCACAAGCCCTTTCTTCTTGGGAGATTCGTCCTCGCTTGAGTCGGAGTCCGAATACTCCTCTTCGGAGTTCCACTCACCAATATGGGCTTCATTCTTGCCATCCTTGTGAAGCTTCTTGAAAAGCTTCTTCTTGCCGTTGTAGTTCTTCTTCTTTGATGACTTCTCCTTGTCATCCTTCTTTGTTGGACATTGAGAGGCAATGTGCCCCTTCTCATCACATTCATAGCAACGAATGTTGCTAAACTTCTTGTTGGAGGAAGAATGTCATTTCTTGGTCTTCTCATGGCTTGTACTCCGAAATGGGCGTCTTCTCATGAACTTCTTCATTCTTCTTACTAGAAGTGCAAATTCTTCTTCGGAATCCTCCTCATCATCTTCTTTGGATTCTTCACTCATTACCGCTTTAGCTTTGAAAGCGGTGATCTTCTTATTCTTGGAAGAGGATTGCTCCAAGAGCTCTTCCTTGTCTTTCTTGTATAGCTCGTTGGTGATGAGGTTGCCCAACAATTGCGTTGGTGTCATTCTTGCCAACTCCGGTGAGTTGAGGAAGAGAGTCACCAACACTTCATATTTCTCCGGCAAGGCCCTAAGCATCTTTCGAACAATATCAAGATCGGAAAGATTAGTTCCAAGGCCCTTAAGCTCATTCACAATGTTGTTGAGCCTTGAGTACATCTCATTAATGTCTTCATGGGGCAACATTGTGAATGTCTCATATTTGATCCTAAGCCGATGCAATTTGGCCTCCTTGACCGTGGATGTCCCTTCGTGTATTTCCGAAAGGGTAGTCCAAATAGCATGAGCCGTCTCAAGATTGCTCACCCTATTGAACTCATCCGCGTTCAAGGCTCCAAATAGAGCATTCATAGCTTGGGCGTCTAAATGAGCATTACGCCCGTCTTGATCCGTTGGGTGATCCGGATCAAGAGCCATAACGTAACCCTCATTTACGACTTTCCAAATTTGAGGACTCATGGCCTTTAAATAAATAGACATTCTAATTTTCCAATAAGCATAATTTGAGCCATCAAATAGAGGTGCCTTTCCTATTGCTATACCCTCACTAGCCATCCTTTTCTCTCTAGACAGTTAAGTCCAAATTTGAGAGACCAAGCTCTGATACCACTTGTAAGATCGAGGAGGCCGACTAGAGGGGGGGTGAATAGGAGGTTTTAAAATTTTCGTCTAATTCTAATTAGCAATTTTAAACTTGATGGATTGATAGAGCAAGATAACACTAACACTAGCACAAGTAATCGACTAAGAGCAATAACGAAAGGTAGAGAACAACAATTGCTACTCTAACTAAGCAAGCAATCAAATGATATGAATAAAGAGCGTTGCTTGGAAGAATATGATCACAAGAGAGCAAACCACAATTTGACACGATTACTTTTTACCGTGGTGATCGGAGACTTGCCGGTCTCCCCTAGTCCACGTTGAGGTAAGCCCGAACGAATCGGACCGGCTCCACGAATGAGCCTAAGCACCTCGATCACTATTGGATGCCCTTTCCCTCTCCGGGTAGGCGAGCTCCAAGCCTTCACAATCTTCCGGGCCTTCTCACAATCTTCTTGAGAAGATCACCGAAGCTCCACCAAGCCGTCTAGGTGCCGGCAAGCACCAAGAGAATAGACCACTGCGGCTTGATCTCACTCAAGTGCTCAATGGATCAACTAGAATGCAATGCACTTGAATTTTGGGTCAACTACCTCAAATGAATGCACAAGAGAGTGAATGAGGTGTGAGAGGTTGCTCTAGGCTCAAATGTATTCAATGGATGTTCAACAACAACGTCCTAGTTCTGGTGGGGGTGTATTTATACCCTCACCCACCTCAAATAGCCGTTACAATAAACAATCCTGAAAATTCAGGAAATCCGGTACTACCGCAGGCAAAACCGCGGTACTACCGGACCCTAGCTGACCGGTCAGAACGGCTATGTCAGAGAGTCAGAAGTAACCGTTGGTCAATGAGTGTGGTACTACCGCCGTTAAAACCGCGGTAGTTCCGGACGTCCGGAAGTTCCGCCCTAAGCCCGGTACTTCCGATCTCAACGAGACTAAGTCTTATTCTCGGCGCTCTCTGGAAAAAACGTTCCGCTCGGGTGTCCGGAACTTCCGCACATGCGGTAGTTCCGCAGGTAAAACCGCGGTACTTCCGTTTTCTGAGAGGCTAAGTTAAAGTCCGGGCGCTCTCTGGAAATAAAGTTCCGCTCGAGTGCCCGGTACTACCGGCAGTCCGGTAGTTCCGCAGGTCAAACCGCGGTACTACCGTTTTCCGAGAGACTAAGTCTTAGTCCGGACGCTCTCTGGAAAAAACGTTCCGCCCGGGCGCCCGGTACTACCGGACCTGCGGTAGTTCCGCCTAATACACGCCGGAACTACCGGATTTTCTGACAATGCACAGATTTGATTTAATTTTAATTTCTAAGTGCATGCATGATCCTAAATTGATCCAAAGGGCACATTTGAACATGATCAAGCAATCACCATGATCCCTCTTAATAGTACGGCGTCTATCCTATAATCCGGTCTTCCAACCTAACTCCAAGACCGGTAAAACAAAATAGATACCTAAACTATTTACCTTGTCGCCCTAGAGATCTTGAATCTTCATGGGATATTTTGTGAGCCTCTTTCTTTGCTATTTGAACATATCCTTTCAAACACTTAATGCACACATTAGTCCCATATTCACATAAATTCATTAATTACCAAAACTAACATTTTTAGGGGCCTAGATGCTTTCAATCTCCCCCTTTTTGGTAATTGATGACAACAAGAGCAATTTATGAGAAGAATTTAAGATTTGGATATACTTCTAATTTGCAAGATGTATATCACAAAGACTTTGAAATTTTAGCAATTTTTAGAACATGGGGAATTTTTGCATTTTAGGAACTAATAAGAAAGAGCTCCCCCTAAACATGTGCATCGTAAATGTCTCATATTTGATCCTTAGCCGATGCAATTTGGCTTCCTTGACCGTGGATGTCCCTTCATGTATTTCCGAGAGGGTGTTCCAAATAGCGTGAGCCATTTCAAGGTTGCTCACTCTATTGAACTCATCCGCGTTCAAGGCTCCAAATAGAGCATTCATAGCTTAGGCGTCTAAATGAGCGTTACGCCCGTCTTGTTCCGTTGGGTGATCCGGATTAAGAGCCATGACATAACCCTCATTTACGACTTTCCAAATATGAGGACTCATGGCCTTCAAATAAATAGACATCCTAATTTTTCAATAAGCATAGTTTGATCCATCAAAGAAAGGTGCCTTTCCTATTGCAATACCCTCGCTAGCCATCCTTTTCTCTCTAGACGGTTAAGTCTAAAAATGAGAGACCTCGCTCTGATACCACTTGTAAGATCAAGGAGCCCGACTAGAGGGGGGTGAATAGGTGGTTTAAAAAATTTCTTCTAACTTAGGCTAACAATTTTAACTTTAACAATTTCTTAAAACAAGTAAACAATGTATCTACTAAAACCAACTAGAATGGCTCAAGAGATAACTAGCACAAGTACTTGACTAAGAGCAATTTCAATTAGCCTAGGACAAAGTTTGCTACTCTAACTAAACAAGCAATCAAATAATTCAAATGAAGTAATATTGCTTGAATGAAAGAAGGCACAAGAGAGCAAACCACAATTGACACAATCACTTTTTACTGTGGTGATCGAAGATTTGTTGGTCTCCCCTAGTCTACGTTGAGGTAAGCCCGAACGAATCGAACGGCTCCACGAATTGAGCCTAATCACCTCGATCACTAGCGGTAGCCCTTTCCCTCTCCGGGTAGGCGAGCTCCGAGCCTTCACAATCTTCCGGGTCTTCTCACAATCTTCTTGAGAAGATCACCGGAACCTCCGCCAAGCCATCTAGGTGCCGGCAAGCACCAAGAGTAATGAACCACAGCGGCTAGATCACACTCAAGTGCCAAATGGATCAATCTAGTATGCAATGCATTTGAATTGGCTCAACTACCTCAATTGAATGCAAAAGTGAAGAAGTGAGGTGTGAGAGGTTGCTCTATGCTCAAGAATGCTCAATGAGGGTTCAACAACATGTATAAGTTCTGGTGGGGTCGAATTTATACCCCCACCAACCTCAAATAACCGTTGCAATAAACAATCCTGAAAATTTAGGGAAATCGGAACTACCGCAGTGTTGAGGGCGGTACTTCCGGATTTCCACTGACTGGTCAGAACGGCTATGTCAGAGAGTCAGAAGTAACCATTGGTCAATGAGTGCGGTACTACCGCTGTTAAAACTGCGGTACTTCCGGAATTCTGGAAGTTCTGATATTTTTTCGGTACTTCCGATCTCAAAGGGTTCAAGTTTTGAAAAAGGTTGCTCTCTGGAATAAAAGTTCCGCCCTCATGTCCGGTACTTCCGGTCTTGCGGTAGTTCCGCAGTTCAACCCGCGGTACTTCCGTTTTTTGAGAGGTTAAGTTTTACTCCGGGTGCTCTTTGGAATTAAAGTTCCGCTCGGGAGACCGGAACTTCTGCGCTTGCGGTAGTTCCGCCGTTCACCCCGCGGTACTTCCGATTTATGAGAGACTAACTTAAACTCCGGGCGCTCTCTGGAAAAATCATTCCGCCCGGGCGCCCGGTACTTCCACTCGATCGGAAGTTCCGCGCTTTGAACGCCGGTACTTCCAAAAATTCTGACAATGCATGATTTTGATTCAGTTTTAAATTCTAAATGCATGCATGATCCTAAATTGATCCATAGGGCATATTAGCATATGAGCAAGCATTTCACTATGATCTCTCTTAATAGTACGGCATCTAACCTATAATCTGGTCTTCCAAACTTTCTCCAAGACCGGTGAAAAAGAAAGATCCCTAAACTATTTACCTTGTTGACTTGGAGATCTTTGAATATTGTGAAATCCTTTTATGTGCCTCTTTCGTTGCCTTTAAGACTAATCCTTTTAAACACTTAACACACAAATTAGTCCCATATTCACATAATGTCATTAATTACCAAAACCAATATTTTTAGGGGCCTAGATGCTTTCAGCACCGGCAGGGACCGCCAGCGAATGGCGTCGACACGGACGGTTTGCTGGCATGGCGGTGGTTCCATTTTGAGGCTTTGGGAGGCATGGAGTTGGGTGGTGGCGATTGGCAGTAGGAGAGAAGGTGGCAGCTTCTATGGTGGCTTAGGGCTTCTCCAGCGATCTTCCGGTGAGGTGGGGAGCGATTTGACCATCGATGGGGTATGTGTTTCACAGATGCGACATTGGTTTAGGTCGAGGAATCCTCAAACAGGTTGTCCACAGGAGAGACCTTACAGCCGGCGGTGGCTCGCGGTGGGAGGTCACCTGGGAAATGCTCTTGTCCAAAGGAGTTCACCACTAAATTCAGGATGCAGAGGTGGTGCTATAGTCGAATGTAATTGGATTTTAATGGAGGGAGGAGGGAGATTGCATTTAGGGCTCACCGACTTAGGGGAGGTTGGGAAAAGAGCTGTAGTGGGGAAAGCTTCGATTGGGTGGTTTTGGCTAGTAGAGAGAAGTGGTGTGAGGCTCCTTGTAGAAGCAATCAGGCTTTAAAGGTGAGGGAAGGTAGTAGGAACAGTAGGTCGGTTTCAGGTGTCACTGGCGCGTGGAAGGGAGAGAGAGCGAAAGCTTTGCCGGAGCGAGGGCGAGCTAGGGAGTGGCACTGGCGACCCTACAAGAGTTGGTGAGTGAGAGACAGAGGCAATACGGTAAGAGGGTGTGCGTCAGCCAGAGGATGCAACGAGCTGCTGTGGGAATGGCGTGGGTCAAATGAGCATGCCGTGCGAGGGAGGAGCCGAGGTCAGCAGGGAGGGTGAGCCACTGGAGGGTGGGGCCATGACGATAGCATCGATAGGGGAGGTGTGAACGGATGAGGAAGGCGAGGCCACAATTCAGGGCGACGACAAGCATCCGTGTGGAGGGAAGAAACAGGGAGGCGGGGAGGAGACGGTTTCTCTGGGGGTGTTGGTGGGTGGGGAAGATGTGTAGCAAAAGGGGGAAGGCACAAACCCAAGGAATTGCCAAATTTAGGGAGAAATTAGAAATTCAACCAAAGATCCAAAAAAGAGTTCAAAATTTTTGAATTTTTGGTGTGTTTCAACTATCTACTTTCTTGATTGTTAGGTGAAGCAAATGGTGGTCACTACGCTTGCTGAATCACGAATGAATATTTCATATGATGTTATAGAAGGCATTATCGGAAAGGTACATTGTAGGACTAGTGCTGGCAATCATGGGTGAATGATTGTCTAATTTTTCCCCAACAGTATTTAAAATCTTTACTAAGTAACTATGAGAGTCACTAAGTTTAACTTACACCAACTAAACTTGGCAAAACAAAGCTAAAGATCTAAACCAACAAAATTAACAATTTTTTGCCCAAGGCCGGTCAGACCATCATGGATGGGCCGGTCTGACTGAAGAGACAAAGGTGGTCTGGCCGCTGGGGTCGGTCTGATTGCAGGTCCAAGCCGGTCTAATCAGTCCCCTGTTCGTAGACCTAAAAGCCTCTCGGGTCAAAACTCAAATCTCATCCAATCACTTTCAAAATTTGCATGAGATTTATCCAAGACATTAGAAACTAAAACCAATCAAGAATCACAAGATTCCTAGGTTGAGGTTCACTAAATTAAAGAGAAACAAATCTAAGTCACAAGAACACTAAAAATCCTAGAACTCAAATTACTTCTTGCTCAAAGGATTTAAAGCATGAGGACTTTTAGATATATTCTCACATATCCTAGCAAGATAATTTAAGCAATAATTTTGGCTAGAACTGTCACGATCATGAAATCACCAATCTTGCTCAAGAACACTCATAAACCAGACATTGTCTTGATTCTTGCTATGAAGTTAATCTAGGTGAGTAACGATTGATCAACTAGGATCTTTTAATGCCTCTTACTTATCCTGGGTCACAACAAGACCAAGAGAAAGCTCGGGAGAGAAGAAATCACATCAAGAACACAAGATACAAACAAAGTTTAAGATATGAACTAGTAATTTGAGAGGCAAGATTTGATCTTTATTACCACATAGAGAGAAAGGATTGCGACAGTATAGAAATTACAAGGTGCTCCTAAAGCGTTGGTGGTTGCATAGTAAGTCGTGAATTTATTGGATCTGCGGTTTCTATGGCTGTTGATAAACTGTGAGGCAGAGAACGCCATCAGTGGTGTCAAGGCAGCCGGACCCCCTATCTGGGTCTCACTGTTGTTGGCTGCACAGCCGAAAGGAAGGTATTATTATGTAGTGGCTGCAGGCCTGTAGCTGGTGCTTTTGCATAGGAGGAAAAGAATAACCTTGAGGAGGCAATGCTGCAAAGTGAGAGCATTGCACAAACCAGGGCTATCACGTATGGCATCTTGATCACTACTACTACTACTACACAGGTAGAACTTTGAACTAGAAACTACATAGTAGTTAGCTGCGAATCATGCCAAAAAAATTGCTTTAAAGGTTGTACTTTCCAGTTTTGGAGAGATTGGCGAATTACTTCCAAAATTTGTATTATTTGCAGGGAATAAATAATAGCTGATAGAAATCACAACAATTTGTTTCACTTTCTACATTCATTTTGGCTTATTATTGTCGAATCAACACGATTGTAACAACAATAAAACCATAATTTGAGCTATTATACTAAACTTGATAGTGTTTGGATACGGCCATGTTCATTACGGTTTTTAAAAGCGGCTTTTGCTACAGTACTTAACTTTCAAACGGAGTATTTTTTAAGATGGGGTTTACAAGTTAATTGTAGTACACGTTAAAAGCCCAGCATCTGTATCAACCAAAATCACAAGCGAGTATCTCTCTCCGTAATCTCTGTCACAAACAGCTAAAATTCAAAAATTTCAGTCAAAAGTCATAAGCCGCAGCCATATCAAATAGATATGTAAATAGGACACCTAGGAAAAGGTTGAAAAGGTGCATAGGCCGCATTTATTTTAGGATCAACTTTTCAATGAGTGCATTTCTGCGCATGGAGTTAATATAAAAGATTGCAATTGTAAGTGCCAAGTGAAAAGTTGGTGGCTTTCATAAGTTCTAGCGAGGTATATCTGGGCCTGGCACTATGTGGTTTGATTTTCCAATGATAAAATTGAGAGCAAGAAGGAGCTATGTTGTAGAACCAAAGTCCTAAAGAATCGAAGGGGAATAGCACAGCATAGTCGCATGGGAAAAACACAGCATATTTTCCAGTGAAGCACGGCATGCATTTGGCTTCAGTAGTTCCACATAGAGAGAGACATCCACCTTAGGCATGGAAGGTATTGGGAATATTGAGAAGAGCTAGTTTAGGAACAGCTGTAGGTATTTATTCCTCTCTTTTAAGGACGAGATGACCATGTTTACAGCATTCTCCAATCTCGTTTGTTCTACATTGCCACATGGAGAGACCATAATAAGAACCACCGCGTTCAAATGAGCTGATTGATATGTTGCAACTCCTCTATTTTAAGGACGAGATGACCATGTTTACGGCATTCTCCAATCTCGTTTGTTCTACATTGCCACATGGAGAGACCATAATAAAAACCACTGCGTTTAAATGAGCTGATTGATATGTTGCATCTCCTCTATTTAGTTGACATGATGAGTAGATTTGCTCATAAAGACTGTGATATATGTTAGAGATGACAACACAAAGACACTAGATCTTCACAAGTTTGCAATTTGAACTGATAACCTTGAAAATTTAAATTCTTTGAACTCGCGACCTTGACCTTGGTAGCTAAAACTTTCGGTTCTGTCCAGGTTCTTAAGCATTACATTATGAAAGAATTACATAAAACAAGCTTCAGTTACAAACAGTGTGAACTGCCCCTTCATTAAAATGACTGCCTCTAGGAGTAATATGGTGTGCAAGAGTTTCTTCTATCTAATGAGAATTCTAATGAGCCACATCCTTTATTCTGACATTTTTTATTGAGAGACCATGTGGTCTAAATCCCAAGTTGATGATGAGTAATTGACACGTGGGTTGGTTAGAGTGAGTTTGGTTTGAGAGATTCGTGCCACTTTGGCATTTGGCGAGGTCGGGTTGTGATTAGATAGATTTGACGCGTGGTCATCTTCCCGGTTGGTCATTTGAGCCATTTCTCGCTTGAATAGGATTTGTTGGTACTAATCATGTTTATATGCTTTGTGCCGTGCTATGCGATGTGGTTTTTTGTCTGTGATGGCTGCAGGACGTCGAGTGGAGTCGTGGCGAGACACGGAGGACTGGACTAGGCGCAGGTGGCGCTGAGGTCAGAACAGTCGGGATGTGTCGAAGACGACGTGGACTCGAGGTGGTTGCGAGGCGTGCGAGACAAGAAACGCGGAAGCTTCCCGGAAGGTGCAGCAGGGGCGTTTCGGTAAAAGCGCAAGGCTGCAAAAGGAAGCGGGTTAGCGGGCAAAGCATGGAGGGGTAAAATGGGCAAAGCAAAGTGTAAACCCATCAAGGAATGCTATAAATAGGAGTGTGTTTCCTGGTTGTTGAAAAGACTTTGAGAGGGGTTTTAGGGCTTTTGCTTTGTGCTTTAGTGGTTGAGAGAATGGGTGTATGAGATAGGGTTGTGTTCCTCCCAAGAACCATGTAGTTCTTGGTGTTCTTGAGGATTGAGAGAGAGAGAGATGAGCTGAACAACTTTGTAATCATTCATGTCTCTTTGTCTTTTTAAATCTTGTATGAAGATGGCTTGGTTTCATTAGTTTCCTTGTGTTCTTGTCTCTGTTTCCTGTTCATTGCTCTGTATTTGTTTTTCGTTTTGATCTATCTTGGAAGAGCAGCAAGTAGTACTAATGTGTTTGGTTTCATGTCCTGCGGCCAGCAAGATTCTCTAGTATTTCTTTCTGCCATATGACACCTTCATAGCACTTCAGTGTTTTTGGCAAAGGATATTTGCTTTCCTTGGTTCGGTTTGGCAGCATAGATTTATTGCTCTATGTGTGTGCTGCTGCTAGTTCCCTTCTAAAGACTATATGTTACTTGGATTAAAAGTCTTGAGAAAGGGTGCAGCCGTGTGCTTTAATTCCTAGGCTCTTTCATGCATGCATTTACTTTGTCCTTCCCGTACAAGCTCATTTATCTCTTTCTTCACTTGATGGGAAGGATGGCTAATATGTTATTGGGAAGTTTTTTTTTCTGTACTGCTTTTTAATGCAGTGTCCCTATTTCTCAATGACTGGACAGCTTTGATTCTTGGTCTACAGCCTTGATCCTCTCGGTTATTAAAAAAATCCTCCTTTTCGGTGGTTCTTCAGTTGGTAGAATTCAGACTGCTATTTCTTGTGTTTTGGCTGAACTTTTTGTGTTTAGTTCCTACTACTTTCGGTTGAGCTTATGGGCAGTTGTAGCTTTATTCTGTTGAACAGCTCTTGGCAGTGTCCTTCTTGTTTTATAGCTGCAGCCTTTACTCTATGTTTGTTGAATCACTTTGGCTAATAGAGTTTGGGTATAGAGGAGCAGCTCTTGACGAGCCAGTCCTTTTGATTTTCTCAGTCTCGACAGATCCCAGTGAAGTTGTTTCTAGTCAGTTGTGATTTTCTTTGGTTTGCTTTCAGTCCTGACTGGTTACTCTGTTTTCGGCATTTTTGTTTCACTAGTCCAATGAGCAAATCAATTCTCTCTTCGTAGTTTCTACAGCTATCGGAGAGTTGGTATTTTTGTCAATACTTGTTGGGGGATAATTTTAATTTACGACATTCACCCCCCCTCTGTCGTCATTTCGGTCCTACAATTGGTATCAGAGCCGGTTAGCTCTAATTCATAGATCTTAACCGGTCTCAAGAGCCATGGCGACGGACAAGTACTCGACCAAGCCGCCCGTGTTCGATGGCATCGATTACCCCTTCTGGAAGAGCCGAATGGAGACATACATCCAGGCCCAGGGGTATGCCATCTGGCGGAAGGTCAAAGTACGATTTGCTGTTCCTGCCGATGAGAACATTAATGCCGGGAACATGGCTGATGTTGAGGCGAATGCAAAGGCAAGGAACATCATCATCCAGGGGTTGAGTCGTAGCGAGTTTGACCGCATCTCTCATCTTCCGTCTGCCTTCGATATCTGGGAGACCCTCGATGCATACCATGAGGGCACCACCCAGATTAAGACGGTGAGACAGGACCAGTTCAAGCGAGATTACAACAAGTTTGAAATGCTCGCTGGCGAGTCCCTTGATGAGTGCTTTGCGCGTTTTCACAAGATTTTGAGCAATCTCCGAGCCGTCGGTCTCACATATTCCGACTCGGACAACGCTCGTCAAATGCTTGCTGCTCTCGACCTTCGCGTTTGGGAAATGAAGGTGACTACCATCAAGGACACCACCGACCTCTCGACTTTGACGCTTGACGCGCTGTACTCGCGCCTCAAGACGCACGAGATCGACATTGTCTCTCGTAAGTCGAAGTCGCAGTCGATGGCTCTAGTCACCGATCCCAGTTCGGCTTCTGTTTTTTCCGCCGATTCGCTTAGTGGGTTCTCCCTAGCTGCTCTCTGTGACGTAACTGATGATCAGTTAGAGCAGCTAGAGGATGAACAGCTGGCCCTCCTAGCTCGGAAGTTCTCCCATGCTTACAAGAGGAGGAGGGACAGAAAGAGAGGTGGTCCAGTCATTTGCTTTGAGTGTGGTGGCCCCAACCACATTCGGGCAAACTGCCCCAAACTGGAGAAGGGCAAAGCTGACTACGGCGGTTCGGGCAAGAACGACTACACCGACAAGAACCGCAACAAGAAGCCTCCAGTCCCTGCCCATGGCAAGAAGAAGTTCCGCGACTTCGGGAAGGCCAAGAAGCTGTTTCACCGCGTCCTCACCGCGTTCGACGACCTCGACCTCAGCGAGGTGGAGGGATGGAGCAACGACGACGGGACGGGTGACCAGGACCCCAAGAGTGGCGACGACTTCTCCGGCATGTGCTTCATGGCCCTCGAGGGCGAACTCAGCGACAGCGAGCTGTACTCCGACTCGGATGAGGTACTCCCTTCTTATGACCAGCTTAATCATGCTTTTCTTAAGCTAGGTGGTTTTTATGCTAGAGCTAAGGCTAGGTGTGCTGAGTTAGAGAAGGAAATAGATAGACTGTCACTAGAGATTATTGCTCTTACATCTGATCCTCCTAGTGATTGTGATACATGCTCTGCTTTGCTGGTTGATATGGAGAAATTAAGGACCTCGCATGATAGTTTGTCCTCTGAGCTTGAAACTGTTAAGGTGGAGAACATTAGTCTGTTGGCTGAACTAGAGATGAGTAAGATTACTTCTATTTCATCTGCTCCTGTTGAGACTAGTGCTTGCACCTCATGTGAGGATAAGGACAATGCTTTTAGAGGTCTTTATACCATGTTGCTTGATCTGCCCGAGTCTTGTGAAAATTGCAATAACTTGAAGATGAACCTAAAACGGGCAGATGACAAAATATCTGAGTTGTATGCTTGGTTGTGTGAGCCAGTTCCTTCATGCTCAAATTGTCCTAGATTAACTGCTGAACTTGAATCTGTTTCCAAGCAGTTTCAAGAAATGATTGATCACAATAAGAAACTGGCTAATTATGCTTCTAAGGACCCTGTTAGCTCACCATGCAAAAATTGTGAACAACTAAAAATTGACTTGATTGCTTTGGATGAAAAATATGTGAAGCTAACTAAGAACTTACTAGAGAAGCCACAATCTTGTTGTGATGTGATTGTTGAGGAGGGGGAGAAGCCCCAGGGTAAGGTAGAGACGCCTAGCAACGCAAACCAACCTGCTAGCAGTAGGACTGTCCATTCTGAGTCGGCTGTGCGTGCACAAGCCATTCGTTCCTCTGCTATTGGTTCTTCATCTGCTCCCTTACCCCCTGCTGTTCCCTCTTCTCCCTGCTCTTCTTGTGCCTCTCTCTTTCGGGAGTGTCAGTATCTTATGAACACTCTCGAGAGATTTGTAGGTGGCAAGAAGAAGCTCAATCTTATTCTAGACCAATCTAAGGTCTGCAGATTTAATCAGGGTCTAGGATATGATTTCTATGAGGACATGAAGAAGCATCCACCTGCTATTCTCCGACCCATAGTAGGAGGTGTGATCGAGGTCGAGCCCAGATCTGATGAGGTCAAATTCAAATCAGCGGGCTTTGTCTAAGGGATCTCTGACAGCAAGGTGAGTCCACCTGCAGCTTCGGCCTCTCAGAAGGCGAAGCCATCTCATGCTACTTCAGCCTCTCAGAAGGCGAAGTATCATTGCACCTTCTGTCAGAAGGATGGACATACAATCGACCGATGCTTCAGGCGCGGCAGGATCACGCAGAGAGACCGTGTTGCGGCTCTTGGGCGTATTCAGGGTCAGCCCCAGACTTTGAGTGCATCTAAGACCAACACGAGGTCTAGGTTTGCTTCAGATGTTTCTGATGGGTTTGGGCAGCATCGAGGACTTGGTTTTTCCGAGTTTTCTGGTTTTCGTCCTCGTGCTGCTCCGGGTCGTGACTTCCGCCGTCCTGAGGGTGCATCTCGTTTCCCCCGTCGAGACAGTTACCCACGGCGTGTTCAGCCTGTTGCCGGTGCTCCGACTCGCTTCCCTGTAGCAGTCGGACCCAGCAACAGCTCCAGGTCTACTCGTGGACCTTCTGTTTCTTTGAGTCACGGAGAGCGTAGGGTAGATAGAGGTCAGTCGTGCTTGACTACTTCATCTGCTCGACGTGTTGTTCAGTATTGGGTGCCAAAATCTCTCTTGATTTACCCCAGTACTGAGACTTTACTCTCTGCTTGACTCAGGTTCGCCGGGTAGGGAAGGAGAAGGTTTGGCTTGTAGACTCCGGTTGTTCTCGTCATATGACCGGAGACTCCCGTTGGTTCTCCTCCCTAGCCCGCGCTCCAGGTAATGAGACGATCACCTTCGGAGACGCTTCGTCTGGGCGCGTCATCGCCAAAGGTACTGTGCGCATTAATGTATCTTTTATTCTTAAGGATGTTGCCTTGGTTAGTAAGCTGCAGTACAATTTGCTTTCCGTTTCTCAGCTTACCGATGACGGTTTCGAGGTAAGCTTCAAGAAAAACAATTGCAAAATTCTTGATTCTTCGGGTAGTCTGGTTTGCGGGATTTCTCGTTTTGGGAGGATCTTTCGTGCTGATTTTTCTGAGTCTTCTGGTGATCCTCTCAGGTGTTTAGTTGCTTCTGAGTCCCGCGACCTCTCTTTCTGGCATAGGAGACTTGGTCATATCGGATTTGACCATTTGACCCGAGTTAGCAGCCACAACCTCATTCGTGGTCTGCCAAAGCTCAAAATGGTCAAAGACCTTGTTTGTGCTCCATGCCGGCACGGCAAGATGGTTGCCGCTTCTCATCCTCCGGTCACAGTGACCATGACCGATGCACCGGGACAGCTGCTCCACATGGACACAGTTGGACCAGCTCGAGTGCAGTCAGCAGGAGGGAAGTGGTATGTTCTTGTCGTGGTCGATGACTTCTCGAGGTATTCTTGGGTGTTTTTCTTAGCCTCGAAGGATGTGACATTTTCACATTTCCGAGGTCTTTTCAGTAGGCTTTCTGTTGAGCTCCCGGGTGCCTTACGAGCGATCCGCAGTGACAATGGCACGGAGTTCAAGAATTTCTACTTCGAGAGTTTCTGTGGTGAGACAGGTGTAGAGCATCAGTTCTCCTCTCCGCACGTCCCACAGCAAAATGGCGTTGTGGAGAGAAAGAACCGTACCTTGGTCGAGATGGCTAGGACGATGCTTGATGAGTACTCTACACCGCGGAAGTTTTGGGCTGAGGCTATAGCCACCGCGTGCCATGTATCAAATCGAGTTTTTCTTCGGGCACACTTGCACCGCACTTCTTATGAGCTGAGATACGGGCGAAAGCCCAGCGTCTCTCATTTTCGTGTGTTTGGTTGCAAGTGCTTTATTCTGAAGTCCGGAAACCTAGATAAGTTCGAGTCACGTTCTTGTGATGGTATCTTTCTAGGTTACTCGCCTTCTTCGCGGGCTTATCGGGTTTGGAACTGCGAGTCTAGCAAAATGGTAGAGACCTGTGAGGTGACCTTCGATGAGGCCAGTCCGGGGACTAGGCCCGATATCTCAGGTTCTTTAGAGCAGTCCGAGCCCATCTTTGTGGATGATGAGGACGATGGAGATGAGAGTTGTCTACCCGATCCAGTCCCTCATCCACCCCTTGAGGTGCCTTCTTCCACCGCACCTCAAGGTGATCAGCCCATGCCTTCTGCCTCCTCTGGAGCTAGTGGCTCTGTTCCTATCTCGTCAGCTCACGAGGTAGAGGCCACTTCTTCATCTCATCCTGGACCTCCTCGGCATATCCAGAAAAGACATCCTTCCGAGCAGATGATTGGAGACCTCTTCGAGCGTGTCACACGCTCAAAGTCTGGCTTGTCACTTTTCTGTCTCCATTCTGCCTTTGTGGCCACCTTTGAGCCCAAAGATATTTCTCATGCCCTTTCAGACGAATCTTGGGTCAATGCCATGCATGAGGAGCTAGAAAACTTTGAGAGAAACAAGGTCTGGTCGCTTGTCGAGCCCCCGCGAGGTCACAATGTCATTGGGACTAAGTGGGTGTTCAAGAACAAGCAGAGCGAGGATGGAGTGGTTATTCGAAACAAGGCTAGACTGGTAGCTCAGGGGTTCTCCCAGGTTGAGGGTCTAGATTTCGAGGAGACCTTTGCCCCTGTAGCTCGACTTGAGGCCATTAGAATCCTGCTTGCCTTTGCAGCTTCTAAAGGTTTCAAGTTGTACCAGATGGACGTCAAGAGTGCCTTTCTTAATGGCTTCATTGAGGAAGAAGTCTATGTCAGACAGCCTCCTGGTTTCGAAAACCCCAAATACCCTAACCATGTATTCAAGCTTTCTAAAGCTTTGTATGGACTTAAGCAGGCCCCGAGAGCTTGGTATGAGAGGCTTAAGTCCTACCTATTGAGTCATGGTTTTGAGATGGGTAAAGTAGACAACACCTTGTTCATCCGCCGGCATGGTACTGATCTTCTGCTCGTCCAGATCTATGTGGACGACATCATCTTTGGCGGCTCCTCGCATGCTCTCGTTTCCCAGTTTTCCGATGTCATGAGCTCAGAGTTTGAGATGAGCATGATGGGCGAGTTGAGTTTCTTCCTTGGCTTCCAAATTAAGCAGACTCGGGAGGGTACATTCTTGCATCAGGGCAAGTACACTCGAGACCTCCTGAAGCGCTTCGATATGAGTGATGGTAAGCCGGTGTCTACTCCGATGGCTACCTCAGCTTCACTCGACCCAGATGAGGATGGTGAGCCTGTTGATCAGAAGGAGTATAGGAGTATGATCGGCTCCCTCTTGTACCTCACTGCCTCGAGACCGGACATACACTTTGTTGTGTGTCTTTGTGCCCGGTTTCAGGCTTCTCCTCGCGTATCTCACCGCCAGGCGGTGAAACGCATTCTTCGGTACCTTCGAGCTACCATTGACTATGGTATCTGGTACTCTTCCTCTTCCTGTCTTTCCTTGAGAGCCTTCTCGGATGCAGACTTTGCCGGCTGTAGGATAGATAGGAAGAGCACATCTGGCACTTGCCAATTCATTGGCACTTCTCTCGTTTCCTGGTCCTCTAGGAAGCAGTCCAGTGTTGCACAGTCCACTGCAGAGGCCGAGTACGTAGCTGCCGCCAGTTGCTGCAGCCAGGTGCTTTGGATGGTCTCGACCCTGCGGGATTTTGGGTTGACTATTGACAGTGTTCCACTCTTTTGTGATAACACTTCTGCGATTAACATTGCTAAAAACCCAGTACAGCACTCCCGGACCAAGCATATTGATATTCGCTATCACTTCCTTAGAGACCATGTAGAGAAGGGTGACATAGTGCTCCAGTTTGTGGAGAGTGACCACCAGTTGGCTGACATCTTCACCAAGCCATTGGATAGTTCGAGGTTTTCAGCTCTGCGGGGAGAGCTTGGGGTGGTTTGTCCTTATGGACTGTAGTGAGGGGGAGCTTTGGGTTTTACTGCTTTACTATTTTATTTTATGCTCTTACTCCTTGCTGTTGCATTGCATTTTGGGTGCATTCGGGATTAGTCCTCCTAGCATAGATTAGAGTGCTTCTCTTGTCTAGTTGTTTAGACTTCTGCTCTTATCTTGTGATTCTAGGATGCTGGTTCCTATCTCACTAGGTTGAGCTCACTCACTGCTTGTAGGTTCTAGCGAGGGTTGGGCCACCCTCGGGTAGATAGGGTACGTGTTTGCTCTCTAGTGTGTGTGCTAGACAGTCAGCTGATAGTCCTGGAGTCATATGGGGTAGATGAGAGTCTGTCTGAGCCCTAGTATCCTTTGCATCTTATCTATGCTTTAAGGACTACCCGTTTGGATTTTCTTTGCCAGCTTCTCATTTTTATTGCTTTGGTTCAGGGGGAGTTCATTTGGGAGCTTCTGGAGCTTAATATTGACTTAACTCAACTTAAACCAAAAGTTGCATCTCATGTTGAGGGGGAGCTGGATTTTCTTGCTTTTTAGCATCTTGCATTGTAATATAACTACATTGAGCCTTGATTATTATCCTGTATGACATGCTTATATGCTTTACACCTTGCCATGACTTGTGCTTATTTGCTAGTTTTATCATGACTTCATATGTGTAGACTAGCTTTTGCCATGATAAGTTAATTAAAATTGCTAAACTGGAACTAAAACTTGTCATACTCACATTTGAGTCTAGTCTTTCTTGAGCTATCCTTTTATGATTCATGCCATGTCAAATAGGCTAAGTTGAGCGTTGAATCTCTATTGAGCCTTCGATTGAGCTATTGTAGTCTTTTGATGATGCATAAGTTAGTACTACATGTTAAAATGCAAAAAGATCTCTTTTGTGCGAAAAAACTGATCTCACCAATTCTCTCCTATGAGACGGCCTGCCATTGCACTAGGCATGAACTCAGGGGGAGCTTTGGATGACCTAGACTATCTTCTTAAGCTTCTTGCTTGGAGTAGTCGTATAAGGCTTGAGATCTAGCACATAACAAAAAATTGGGTTGGAAACGACCATGAGCTTTAAAAAGTCAATGGTTTATGTGTTCAATTTGCTTAAACTACAAAAAAAATCAAGTACTTAACCAATGTTTCAATCTTGAGCTTATAGCACTCTATTTGGACTCAATATTAGCTTCCTTGTTCCGCTTAGCTTAATTGACATGGTCTGCATCATCCTTGGATATCTCTAGTTAGACTTTGCTTATTGATGACTTGACATGCTCATAAAATGCATTACATTTCAGATCGTCATCTATGTGCTCTAGCTAGGATATACATATCCTGTCATGATCTAGATAGCTTTTTATTGAGTTATGGCTTGGTGTAGTTGAGTATGGTCATTATGGATAATTCTCATGGCTCTAAATGCTAAAATAAACAAACTTCAGCCATATTCATCCATTGTCATGTTATATTTTCTCTCTTTTGCATCCTTGATGTGTTTATTGCCAAAAGGGGGAGAATAGAGGAGAAAAAGTCATTTGCGAACCTTCTAGAGCTTTGAAGAAAAATTGCTCTTTCGTTGTAGCTCTAGTGTTCCTTTGTCAACATGGTCATTAGCTTCATTAATCTTCTTTGGACCATGTTTGACTCTTTTTCATTTCAAACAAACTCAACGTTTTTCAGGGTTTGTCAATATACTCATCAAGGGGGAGATTGAGAGACCATGTGGTCTAAATCCCAAGTTGATGATGAGTAATTGACACGTGGGTTGGTTAGAGTGAGTTTGGTTTGAGAGATTCGTGCCACTTTGGCATTTGGCGAGGTCGGGTTGTGATTAGATAGATTTGACGCGTGGTCATCTTCCCGGTTGGTCATTTGGGCCATTTCTCGCTTGAATAGGATTTGTTGGTACTAATCATGTTTATATGCTTTGTGCCGTGCTATGCGATGTGGTTTTTTGTCTGTGATGGCTGCAGGACGTCGAGTGGAGTCGTGGCGAGACACGGAGGACTGGACTAGGCGCAGGTGGCGCTGAGGTCAGAACAGTCGGGATGTGTCGAAGACGACGTGGACTCGAGGTGGTTGCGAGGCGTGCGAGACAAGAAACGCGGAAGCTTCCCGGAAGGTGCAGCAGGGGCGTTTCGGTAAAAGCGCAAGGCTGCAAAAGGAAGCGGGTTAGCGGGCAAAGCATGGAGGGGTAAAATGGGCAAAGCAAAGTGTAAACCCATCAAGGAATGCTATAAATAGGAGTGTGTTTCCTGGTTGTTGAAAAGACTTTGAGAGGGGTTTTAGGGCTTTTGCTTTGTGCTTTAGTGGTTGAGAGAATGGGTGTATGAGATAGGGTTGTGTTCCTCCCAAGAACCATGTAGTTCTTGGTGTTCTTGAGGATTGAGAGAGAGAGAGATGAGCTGAACAACTTTGTAATCATTCATGTCTCTTTGTCTTTTTAAATCTTGTATGAAGATGGCTTGGTTTCATTAGTTTCCTTGTGTTCTTGTCTCTGTTTCCTGTTCATTGCTCTGTATTTGTTTTTCGTTTTGATCTATCTTGGAAGAGCAGCAAGTAGTACTAATGTGTTTGGTTTCATGTCCTGCGGCCAGCAAGATTCTCTAGTATTTCTTTCTGCCATATGACACCTTCATAGCACTTCAGTGTTTTTGGCAAAGGATATTTGCTTTCCTTGGTTCGGTTTGGCAGCATAGATTTATTGCTCTATGTGTGTGCTGCTGCTAGTTCCCTTCTAAAGACTATATGTTACTTGGATTAAAAGTCTTGAGAAAGGGTGCAGCCGTGTGCTTTAATTCCTAGGCTCTTTCATGCATGCATTTACTTTGTCCTTCCCGTACAAGCTCATTTATCTCTTTCTTCACTTGATGGGAAGGATGGCTAATATGTTATTGGGAAGTTTTTTTTTTCTGTACTGCTTTTTAATGCAGTGTCCCTATTTCTCAATGACTGGACAGCTTTGATTCTTGGTCTACAGCCTTGATCCTCTCGGTTATTAAAAAAAAATCCTCCTTTTCGGTGGTTCTTCAGTTGGTAGAATTCAGACTGCTATTTCTTGTGTTTTGGCTGAACTTTTTGTGTTTAGTTCCTACTAGTTTCGGTTGAGCTTATGGGCAGTTGTAGCTTTATTCTGTTGAACAGCTCTTGGCAGTGTCCTTCTTGTTTTATAACTGCAGCCTTTACTCTATGTTTGTTGAATCACTTTGGCTAATAGAGTTTGGGTATAGAGGAGCAGCTCTTGACGAGCCAGTCCTTTTGATTTTCTCAGTCTCGACAGATCCCAGTGAAGTTGTTTCTAGTCAGTTGTGATTTTCTTTGGTTTGCTTTCAGTCCTGACTGGTTACTCTGTTTCCGGCATTTTTGTTTCACTAGTCCAGTGAGCAAATCAATTCTCTCTTCGTAGTTTCTACAGCTATCGGAGAGTTGGTATTTTTGTCAATACTTGTTGGGGGATAATTTTAATTTACGACATTCACCCCCCCTCTGTCGTCATTTCGGTCCTACATTTATCTTTCATTTTAGAGATGTGCTTCTATGTTTTTCTCAATAGTGATTTGTATAATTTTTAAAGTATGATGAATGGTGGATAAATGTTACTTACCCATTCGTTTGCTTTGAGATTAGTGCTATCTTATTAGAGAGGAAAGCATATAACCACTTTCAGATATTTTAGTTTATATGCATATTCATTGGATACTTTGGGTGGTTCTTTTAAACTGGGGCTTATAACTTTTGGCTTAAAATTTTGAATTCCGGTTGTTCGCGAGAAAGAGTACAAAGAGAGATATTCACGTGCGATTTTGGCTGATATAGATAAAGTCAGAACAGTGTGTATTGCAATTGGCTTGTAGACCCTAAATTGAAAAGACATTCTGTTTGAAAGCTAATTATTGTAGCATAACCCAAAAGCCCAAAAGAACCTAGCACACTCTCATATTTTAGGTCCCTTAGAAACTTTAACAACAAAGAAACATGTCTAAACACAAATTCTCTGTAGGATTGTATGGCACAATCAGAAGGGGGTGAACGATTGTCTCAGCTTTTTACCACCTGAAATCAAAGCACAATACAGAGGAACAAAAGAAAACCGATCTGACTTACCACCAAACAATAACAACCGCAGCTGCTTGAACGCGGTCAAAGAAGCTCCGTCGCTCGACTAATCGTTATAACCACTTGATACGACTGCTCATCCCGAACGCTCGTCGCAAGCACTCGCTCTGACTGCTCGGTTACGATCGCTCATTACGACTACTTGGATCAATCGCCCGCTCGTTCTGATCACATGGCACGCAACAAATCGACCAACTGCTCGTTACGATAACAAATCAACAGCCTTCTCATTCCGATTGCTCGGTACGACAACAGATCAATAGTCTGATTGTTCTGATCGCTCAACATGACCACGACATACGTAGTCGTGACTTCCTTCCACCTGATGTCCCCAGCCGTTCGACCACTGCCTGGATGAGATACGCTGAAGACCAAAACAGAGGAAGGAGCGATGAACTGGAAGTCACTGGAAATCTTTTTTGGAAAGAATCTGATCTATTATTTCTTCATCAATCTTTTGGCTACAAAGCGCATCATGACACTCCTAAAAACCGTCTCCACAAAAGTCCTAAAACCCTGTGCGCTAGCCTACAGCCTCCCCTGCTTTTATAGGCCAGTGCACGAGATGTGTTCAACCCAAACACCTCAAACCGTGTCCCTAACTACCTGGACACGAAATCTATCTCGTCCTCAAATTAAGGGACTCGAAACCCTTCGTAACACGGGTTTTAACCAACACGTACAGATCATGAACTCCATCCACAACTCCATACGACACCCATGACAGAGCCTCCAGGATATCTCCTCCTGTATCTCCATCGTGCACCATCACCGCGTGCTCTCACGTGAGCCCGATCACC
Source organism: Dendrocalamus latiflorus (assembly GCA_017311315.1). Taxonomy (NCBI): domain Eukaryota; kingdom Viridiplantae; phylum Streptophyta; class Magnoliopsida; order Poales; family Poaceae; genus Dendrocalamus; species Dendrocalamus latiflorus. The sequence goes on from CM029636.1 coordinate 23,641,631, forward strand.
TCGCGTGACCACCTGATCGTCTGGACCCCAGATTACCCCCTTCTAGTCCCGGTCTTCCTCATCACCGATCATAATCATCTCCATGCCTCCACGTAGCATCCACCTTTGACCTCCATGTGCTCCAACATGAGCTCGACCACCTCACGTGACATCCCGACTGCCTGGACCTCAGGTTACCCCCTCCTAGTCTCGGTCCTCCTCGTCACTGACCATGGCCACCTCCATGCCCACCTACACATGCAAAGACCAAAGAAACCATCTCCCGGTACAAGTTCTTTCTAACTTAACTATAACCATCACACATAAACAAAATATACCCTTGTCTATCCCCAGACAAGATCCAAACACCTATGATCATCTCCCAGGTTGTTTACGGCTGCACAATCTATCGCTACCTGACATAGACCCTCAGACCACTCCATACGACCGCTAACACAAAGTACTTGTAATCCACAAGTACTCAGAAACCCACTCGCACAGCTACTGACAACTATTGAGTACCGACTACCAAGTATCGTCAGCTGCACACGTACTTGAAGCCTACGAGTACAGACAATATTCCAATATCTGACCACTTACCGTGGTCATGAAACACCACTTCCACCAAGTACCGAGTTCTCCTACTACGAGTACCTTAAGCAATGACCATTATCGACCACCACACACCGACCAATCAACCACTGGTCCAACCCAAGTACTTAACGTACTTGAAAGTCACATGAATGAAGCACTCATATCGACCATGAAAGTCTACGAGTATCGACCGAGAAGCCTACGGCAATCGATCGCTAAGCCTCCAACTACCGAAGACAGAACAACAGATTGTGAAATCTATGAGTATCGACAAAACTGCCAAAGCTACGACCATCGAGTACTGTAGCTATGACTATGAAGACAGCCTGCAAATCCTACGACCATGAAAGCACTCTGCAAAATCTACAACCATGGAGGCAGTCTGCAAAACCTACGACCATGAAGGCAGTCTGCAAAACCTACGACCATGGAGGTAGTCCGCAAAGCCTACGACAATGGAGGCAGTCTGCAAAGCCTACAACCATGGAGGCAGTCTGTAAAACCTACGACCATGAAGGCAGTTGCAAAACCTACAACCATGGACCGTGAAGCCCTCGACTAACAACCAGTGAAACCTACGACTATAAAGTACAACCAGTAAAGTTTACGACTATCGAGTACTGTAGCTACGACCATGAAAGAGTATTGTAGCTACGATTACCTACAGTGGTCATAAAACCGAAGTCGTATTGCCGTGGTCGAAAGATCAAAGTCGTACTACCGTGGTCGAAGCTAGACATGGTCAAAGACTGCCGTGGTCGTAAAGTAGACGTAGTCGCAAGACAAACGTGGTCGAAAGTTGGACATGGTTGAAGACTGCCGTAGTTGAAACCAGCCGTAGTCATAGTCGTGTTCAAAGTGTTGTGGTCGAACATTGCTATGGTCAAAGCCAGCTGAAGTCATAGTCGTAAGAATCTCTGAAGTGCTGTGGTCTACCGTGGTCGTAAGAGTGTCTGAAGACTGTAATCACTCGTAACTGAGTAGGACTACTCAAAAAGCAAAGTCTTCCACTGCATACGACCGAGTCTTTCACAAACACAAAATCCAAAGCAAACCAAATGTCAATTATTCATCATATCTTTATTTATGACCATCCGTATGATCTAACATTCTCATCTCCCATAATTGGTTGACTTGTTAAGAATAGGACAATTACCAACTAAAGGCAACAACCCACACCAACACAATAGATTTCAAGTTCGTTGTCATGAACCTTAGTTCATAGGGGGTAAACACCACTGAGAGGATGGCCAAGCGGCTAAAAGCATTTAGACCTCTAAAAATAGTTTTGGTAATTAATGACATTATGTGAATATGGGACTAACATGTTTGGCTCGTCCTCCATCCCCAGTCAGATTTGGCCGTTGTCGTCGTCGTGACCCTTCTCCTCAAGGACGACAAGAGTAGCCTTTTTGCTTATTTGATGCTAAAGGAGGAGAAGAGCACAATAAAGGATAGAAGAAAGAAGATTAAAGAAGCCAAGAAATCTATCTATCTTAGCTAAGCCAAGAAGTCTATCTATCTTAACTATCTATTTAGCTACTATTTATGTGCCTTTATGATAAAATGAACTTGTGATGTAATGCTCTTCTTGTTGAAAACATGTTTTATGTTATGTTGAATTTGAAGTTGTGGTCATCTTATAAAATTGCACCTTGTGTTCATTTATGGTATATTTTACAACATTACAATTATCTATTCCCTCAAGTTCAACAAATAAAGGAAACACCATGTTTTTAAAAAATCTTTACAAGTACTTGCAAAGTATCTTCACTTCTGTATGCACATGCTCATTGGGAGCTTTTTTTTGAATTGTTTTTCAAAGTCACAAAAGCATATACAACTCGTTTTCAAACAAATGGTATGTTCAAAACTTTATTCTTCTCACATAATATTTGCATTGTCATTAATTACCAAAAAAGAGGAGATTGAAAGCATCTAGGCTTCTAAAAATGGTTTTGGTAATTAATGACATTATGTGAATATGGGACTAACATGTTTGCTGAGTGTTTAAAAGGTTTAGTCCCGATAATGATTATGAGATATATTCTAAGGGTCAACATGAAGATCGATGTGGCTCAAGACAAAGGTACAGTAGACTAGGATCCCTTGTGCTTTTATCGGTCTTAGGAGAAAGGGTGGAAGATCGGATTATAATATAAATACCGTACTATTAGGAATGATCATGGCTAGTAATTTAATAGCATATTCTTGTGCTATTTGGATCAATTTAGGATCATGCATTCACTTAAAACTAAAATTGATAGCCAATATGTGCTCTGCTGGATAATTTGAAGTACCGAAGTGTAAACGGCGGTACTTCCGCTTTTGGGAAGTTCCGACAAAATGAGCGGTATGATTTTTCCAGAGAGCACCCTTGGAATCACTTTGTCTCTCCGGAAAATAGAAATATCGGAGTTTCAATGGTGGAACTACCATATAGCGGTAGTGCCGCAACCCCTGAATGGTACTTTAGGATTCCAAAAGCTTTGAAAATTCGGGCGGTACGTTTTTCAGAGAGCGCCGGCCTTAAAGCAAATGGAAGTACCGCACCAAAATTTTGGAACTTCCGAATATCGAAACTACCATGATTACAATGGCAGTAGTACCACACTGACTTTCAACAACTTGTTCAGAAGCTCTGAAATAGCCGTTATTGTTGTGTCAGAACAAGTGCGGTAGTACCGACCAATGAATGGCAGTACTTCCGCTCGCCCTGATTTTTTCAGGGTTTGCCTTGTAATGGCTAGTTTTTGTTGGTGGGGGTATAAATTCTCCCTCACTTGTTCAAGGATAGATGTAAGAGGCTCCATTTAATATCTTTGAGCATTAAGCATTCACTTCACATCTCAATTTCACATTGTACATTCATTTGAGGTGGTTAAGCCAAAATTAAGTGTATACATCTTAGATTGATCTTTTTGGAACTTGATCACTGTCAAGCAAAGCTGTGATTTATTACTCTTGGTGCTTGCCGGCATCTAGATGGCTTGACGGTAGCTTACGCGGTGACTTCTTCAAGAAGGTTGTGAAGACGCCGGCGCCGACTTGTGAGTGGTTTGGTTTCCACTATCTCCAGAGCAGAGAAAGGATAACCACTAGTGGATTGAGGAGCTGAGGCTTAATTCGTAGAGCTGGTCCAAGTCGCTTGGACTTTCCTCAACATGGATTAGGGGAACCGACAAGTTTACGAGCACCACTGTAAAACATCATGTGTGAATTAACTATTTCTTTGTCTCTTCATTCCGCACTTGTATTTCTAGCATATTGTGATTATTGTGATTGTCATATTTATTTGTGCTAGAGATATACTTGTAGAGACTTGTGCTTGTAGTGCCTTAGGCATACTAGTATTATGCAGATTTGAATTGTTTTAAAATCTTGCTAGATTAAATTGTGGTAATTCTTTTTAGAAAGTAAGAATTTTTTAGAACCTCGAAGAATGTCTATTTATTTAAGCCCATGAGTCTGAGTATATGAAAAAAAATTTAATGAGGGTTACGTCATGCCTCTTGATCCACTACATCCCACAGAACAAGAGGGAGGTAATGCTCATTTAAATGCTCAAGCTATGAATGCTTTTTATTTGGTTGATTTCTCCTCTAATGATTCATGCTTGAAAACTTGTTTAATGGTAAAAACATCTTTAGATTGGTTATGGCATAGAAGGCTAGGTTATGTGGGCATGATTCAACTTAAAAAAGCTTTTCAAACATGACTTAGTAGTTGGCTTGAAAGATGTGAAGTTTGAGAAAAATAGATTATGTAGAACTTGCCAGGCCAGGAAGCAAGTTGCAAATTCTCCTCTTTCCAAAAGTATCATGTCAACTTTTAGACCATTGGAGCTTTTGCATATGGATTTGTTTGGGCCAACAACCTATAAGATATCAGAGACAATAGCTATTGTTTGGTTATTGTAGAAGATTACTCTAAATACACATGGGTGTTCTTCTTAATTGATAAGAGCGAAGCCTCCGATATTTTCAAAAAAATTCAAAAAGGGCCCAAAATAAATTTGATTTCAAAATAAAGAAAATTAGAAATGATAATAGTTTCGAGTTCAAAAACACTAAAATTGAAGATTTTTGTGATGAACATGGAATAAAGCATAAATTTTGTACTACCTACACTCTAGAACAAAATGGAGTTGTAGAGAAAAAAAAATCAAACATTAATTGAAATGGCTAGGACAATGCTTGATAAATATAATACTTCCGATAATTTTTGGGCAGAAGCTATATACACCGCTTGTCATACCATAAATCGCCTTTATTTGTATCGTTTTTTAAAAAAGACTTCTTACGAGCTTCTTATTGGAAGAAAACCGAACATTTCTTACTTTAGAGTATTTGGATACAAATGCTATATCTTAAGAAAGAGTGTTCGGCTTTCTAAATTTTAAAGTCGATGTGGTGACGGATTTTTGCTTGGTTATTCTTCTAATAGCAAAGCTTATAGAGTTTTCAACAAAAACTCCGGTTTAGTTGAAGAATCATATGATGTTAAATTTGATAAAATTAATGACTCTCAAGAAAAGTAAGAGAATTTGGATAATGTAGATGATGAAAGATTAAGGCGAGCAATGGAGAAAATGCAAATTAGCGACATCAACCCAACGAATGATTCAAGTATATCTCCTTCATCAAAGCAAGTTAAAGCTCCTACTTTTTCCACAGCAAGTAACACTCAATCAATAGATGTCGAAGAAAAGGAAGAACAACTTCTACCGCTAAAGATCCACAATACAGTCGTCAAAGATCATCCAATAGATCAAATATTGGGTGACATGAGTAAATGTGTTCAAAGTAGATCTAGAACAGCTTTATTTTGTGAATATTACTCTTTTGTGTCTTCTCTTGTGCCAAAATTAGTGGATGAAGCACTAGATGATCCGAATTAGGTGAATGAAATGCATGAAGAACTCAATAACTTTGCCCAAAATGATGTTTGGACGTTAGTGAAAAGTCTGAAGGAGTACAATGTGATTGGCACAAAATGGGTCTTCCGCAACAAGCAAGATAAAAATGAAGTTGTGGTAAGAAACAAGGCAAAGTTAGTTGCTCCAGGTTATACCTGAATTGAGGGTTTGGATTATGATGAAACTTTTGCACCCGTAGCTAGATTGAATCAATTCATATATACTTGCCTTTGCATCTAGTTTCGATATCAAATTATTTCAAATGAATGTTAAAAGCGCATTCTTAAATAGAATAATTTTTGAACTTGTTTATGTTGAACAACCTCTTAGTTTTAAAGATCCTAAAAATCCTAACTATGTGTATGAACTCTCTAAGGCGCTATATGGCTTAAAACAAGCTCCTAGAGTATGGTATGAGCATATTCGAGATTTTCTACTATTCAAAGGATTTAAAATTGGAAAAGTTGATATAACTTTTTTACAAATATTATTGATGATAATTTCTTTGTATGTTAAATTTATATTGATGATATCATATTTGTTCTACTAATCAAGAGTTTTGTAAGGAATTTGGTGAAATGATGTCTAGCGAATTTGAGATGTCCATGATCGGAGAATTGAGCTATTTTCTTAGAATTCAAATCAAGCAACACAAGTATGGGACCTTTATAAGCCAAACAAAATACGTGAGAGATCTATTCAGGAAGTTTGGAATGGGGGATGCAAAATCCATCAAGACCCCTATGGCAACGAATAGGCATCTTGATCTTAATGAAGGAGGTAAGCCGATAAATTTAAAACTTTATAAATCGATGATTGGCAGTTTACTTTATCTTACCGTATCTAGGCTCGATATCATGTTTAGTGTTTGCATGTGTGCACGTTTTCAAGCATCTCCAAAAGAGTGCCTTTTAACGGCCGTAAAGAGAATTCTAAGATATTTAAAGTATTCCTCTAACATAGGACTTTGGTATCTTAAAGGTGCTAAATTTGATTCAATTGGATACTCGTACTCCGATTATGTGGGTTGCAAAGTGGATAGAAAAAGCATCTCATGTAGTTGTCAATTGCTAGGAAGGTCTTTAGTGTCATGGTCTTCAAAGAAACAAAATTCCATAGCACTTTCCACCGCCAAAGCCGAATATGTTTCTGCGGGTAATTGTTGTGCTCAATTGCTATGGATGAGGCAAATTTTGATAGACTATGAAATTAAATTTGACAAAATGCCTCTTTTGTTTGATAATGATAGTGTGGTGAAAATATCCAGTAACCTGGTCCAATACTCAAGAACCAAGTATGTAGATATACGCCACTATTTTTTGAGAGATGATATGAGCAAGGGAGACATTACAATTAGCCACATCCGGACCAAAGACCAATTAGCAGAAATTTCCACCAAACCGTTAGATGAAAACCGTTTTTACAAGTTGAGGAATGAATTAAATATTATAGACTACTTAAATATTATTTGAACTCATAACTCATCCTTTCATGCTCATTTGGAGTTATTTGAGGTATTTTTAAAAGGTATTTTCTCTTATTTTTGTTAAAAATCTCTATGTTCATAAAAACTATATTCCAAGGTTTTATTTAGTGTTCTTAATGCATAATGATCCCGAATGATCTTTAGTTGAGTGCAAAACTTGGGATCATTTGTATATTTCTCTGATCTAAGTTCAGTTCGCTAAAAGTTTCAGAAAAATCAGAACTATCATTGTGTTTCTTGCAGTACATCCATGTTCTGGAACTACCGGCTATGATCACGGGACTACCGCGTAGGAAGATCTATGTGGTCAAAACCAACGTGGTTGAAACCAACGTATTCGAAAACCTGGTCTAAAACATGGTCAAGAACGTAGTCGGAGAACCGTAGCGGTCGAAAATGGTTATGGCAGTCGAATATGACCAGTTCGGTCGAAAACGACCATAGCTGTCAAAATCAATTTGTGTGGTCGTACAAGATAGCGAAATCGGAACTCTAAAGTGGCCGAACACAAATGAGTTATCGGACCTACCGGAAGTCATTGCGGTACTTTAATTTGAGTTGGTTGAGGACTTAGCTGATGACCACATGCGCTTTTTTTCCTTGACTTCTTTCCTCCTCCGGAAGCTCCGTCTCCTTCAGCCGCTCGTGACCCTACCCCCTTTCTCCCTCTCTCCTCCACAAGAATCCTTAAATCCAATCCTCAGACTTCAAAGGGCACCTCCAATCTACAAGGTAAATGGGATCAAAATTCTTGTTTTTATCTTGTTTGAGAATCCAAGTCTTTTCTATATATTTATTCATAATGTGAATGATTTAGTGATAATTTTCTAGGGCAAATTAGTATATTTTGTGTCTAAAGATGTTGGCGCGTCTATTCCAAGGATTCAATCTAAGAAAAACACCAAAGATTTCATTCCCTAATTCACCCTAGAAACGGGTCAGAGAATGTTTCGCCCTAGAAACGGGTTGGATGCGCGTCACTTTCGATTTCTCTGATTACAACAACAACTTTGTTTCTTTATTTTTCAAACATATTGGGAATGTTTCTCAGTTTATCTTTGGTATCTTTTTCTTTTGTTTGAAGATGCCTAGGATAAGGAACGCTGGCCGCAAAGTGTATGTCAGGAACTGCACTCCTATGGCTCTCGGTCAATCTTCATCTCAAGCAAACCCTTTTGCAGCCCAAGTGCCTCCTCCTGCAGTTCCAATCACCTCAGAATCTGCCCAAAACACTAGAGAAGACAGAGGCAAGGCAATAGCCTCTGATTCAGAGAAAGAAACAGAACAACAAGAGAGCTCACCTTTTGAACAGTCAGATGAGGATATGTGTAATCGAGAAGAGCCTCAAATAGAGTATACACATTTGTGTCACAGAAAGCAGTTATTCGCCTCAATATTTTTTTTTTGTAAACCCTATCATACAAAAAAAAAATTCTTTGTAAACACAACAAGTTCATAATCCAACGGTCAACGCACTATTTATGCAAGAATCCAAGGAGGGATGCTCATTAGAGCTAAGCTCTGGTTGTGGGTTTATTTAGCACTATAAAGGTTTTTTAATTGTACTTATTATTAGTTTTTTAGTGCAATTAAATTTAAAAAAGAGAAAAAAAGTTATATCATCATAGACAATATAACAAAATAAGAGAAAAAAATTGATAAAAAAGCTCTAAAAATTAAAAAATTAGAAAAAACAAAATTAAGAAGTTAGAAGTACTCTGAAAGCTGATAGGACCCTCAGTGTTATGAGATAACGGTCCTGAGAGGCAAAATCCAACAAAATACTAGATTCGTCAACAGAATATTATACTTTGCCGGTGATTTAGCAACAGAATATTTGCCTCACGATCACCAGCCAGATCTCCTTTCACGCTTCGAACAAGAACCAAAAGAAAAAAAGAAAACTAGCTCTAGGTTCGTATTGCCTGTCTGACAGCAGGTGGGCCCCGCCGCTCGTCCGTACGCCGCCGCGACACCTCTCTCGAACTCCTCTCCTCCCTCTTTCGGATCTGGATTTGGATATGAACTCCGGGTCGCTATAAATTTGCCGCTGGGTGCTTCTCCTCCGTGGGAAGCAGTTGATAACCATTGTGGATTGGCTGGCTGGCTGGCTAGCGGAGAGGGAGGGAGGGAGGGATGGATCCCGTGGAGGCGGAGGAGCAGCAGACGGAGCCGCCGGACGAGGAGGGCTACGCCGAGACCGACCCCACCGGCCGCTTCATCCGGGTACGATCGATTCGACCGGGTTCCTCCTTGTTCTTCCCATCGCATCCTCTGCGATTAGATCTTGTTCTGTTGTGCGTCTTCTTGGCTCTGTTCTTCTGCTTGGCTCGTTAGCAAGTTGCTCTTTAGATTTCTTCTAATCTACATGTTCTTCTGTTTTTCGGTTTGCTGCATGTGCAGTATGATGAGATCGTGGGATCAGGGGCCGTCAAGATAGTGTATGCTTCGATCAATCTCATCTGCTGTTTTCATTCTCTCTCTCTCTCTGGATTGCAGTTTAACGCTTGATTCGTGGTACAATTCGGTATTTTAGTTAGTGTAGATTGAACCCTACCGGAAAAAACGTGATTTTTCTATAACTAGATGTTATTTTTAGTCAAATAACATATTTTTACTGACGGAACACGATTGTTCATCTTGTTTTCCTTATCGTGATTTGGTGAATAGCTACAAAGCCTTCGATAAGCTGGAGGGTGTTGAGGTGGCATGGAGCCAAGCACGGATTGACGACTCCGTCATGGGGTCGTCGAAGAAGATGGATCAACTGAATACGGAGATCCAACTGTTGAAGACACTCAAGCACAAGAACATTGAGAAGTTGTTTGCCTCATGGATTGATGAGGAGAATGAGACAGTTAACATCATCACAGAGTTCTTCACATCTGGTAGCTTGAGACAGTATGTCCCTTTTCTGTAGCACAACTCTGCTCTTAACTATGCTGATTGCTCTTTTTATCGAGGGAGTCTTCATACAGCTTTGCCTGATTTTCATTACGGATTCCTTATCTGTTAACAACTTGATGTTTTTTATTGGATTAGTGCTACCTTAACTATGTTAGATTGCCAATGTGCATACAAAGTTTTGAGTGGGGCTGTCCACAATACTTACGTATCCAGAAACTTTAACATATAGTTCTCTCTTTTCACCGTTTCATTAAGCGTACATGACATTTACTTAAATGGTTCAGACCCTTTTGATTTTGAAATTTAAATTGAGTATTGCTTTCTTTTCCCCCTTATGAACTGCGAAATGACCTCTTCGATGTTATGCTATAATTAGGTACCGTTACAAGCACAAGAAAGTGGGTACGAAGGCTATGAGACGATGGGCAATACAGATATTGACAGGGCTAGAATATCTGCACAGTCAGAAGCCAGCGATTATACACAGGGACTTAAAGTGTGACAATATATTCATAAATGGAAATCATGGAAAAGTAAAAATTGGTGATTTTGGTTTGGCAACATTTGTGCAGCAACAGAAAGCGCAAAGCATAGAAGGTAGCGATCTCTTCTTTGCATCGATCTTATTACAATGTCTTGTATTTTTCTAACAGCTACACATCTTTCGAAATAGACCTATTCTATATACTATGCATGTCTACTTTGAAGGATACGATACGAGTGCATCTTACTTTATTCTGAAAGATATCCTTTTCAGGTTGGTATGTACTAACAACAATTGTATTGTATCATCAAAATGCAGGCACCTTAGAATTTATGGCACCAGAGCTCTTCACCGGGGATTACAATGAGTTAGTAGATGTATATTCATTTGGAATGTGCATGCTTGAAATGGTGACATGTGAATATCCATATAGTGAATGTCAAAGCAAGGCCCATATATACAAGAAAATTTCTCAAGTAAGCGCTTTATGATCAACAAATCACCCTGCTCCTTTATAGACTATAGTAGCAAACAACAACTTATATTTGTTTGAATGGCCCTTTTGTTGTAGGGTAAAAAACCAGCTGCTCTCTCCAAGGTTAAAGATGCCGAAGTAAGATCTTTCATAGAAAACTGTTTAGCTCCATTAGCTGAAAGACTGCCTGCGAGTGAGCTTTTGAAAAGCTCCTTCCTCCAGAATGATGGGTCTATCTCCGTGCCTCCAATTTCGGTCTCTCTGGTCGAGAATGTGACCGAAGATGGGCAGCAGTCTGCCAGTTTTGTGCTTCGGAAGGGCGAATTTCTGCTGAAAGGAAATATAGATGTCACCGACCATGTCGAATTATGGCTAAGATTTCCTGATCTCAACGGTAACTATAGTCCTCAAAATATTTCCTTTTTAAAATTCAACCAGCATTTTTTTTGTACTAACACATCGGATTCTTTCAGGTCATTTTAAGAATGCCGAGTTCCCATTTGACGTGGTTGAGGATACCAGTCTTTCTGTGGCTACGGAAATGGTTGAGCACTTTGAATTGCCACAAGGGAGCATACAGATCATAGCACAGTTGATTGATGCGTTCTTGGTCATCCTGATCCCTGACTGGACGCCTTGTGCTACCATTGGTCAGGTGGTTTCTGAGAGTGCGCACAGCTACATCCACAAAATCATGAACTGCAGGCAGTTCAGATTTGTTGTCCCGGAATAATTCTGCTTCCCCAACAGCCGTTACCGCGAGTGGTTATAGTTCACGGTTTATGTATCCTTCAGTGTTTTTCTTTTAAAAGAAGTGGAAGCCATGCTTCAGCCTCTTGTGAGAGCTCATGTTTACAATGCCCACTCGACGAGCTGCTTAACATGGCATTTTCCATTGATGATGATGAAAAGTTACAAGAGGACTAGTTGAACCAGTTTTGATATTTGTTCCATTTTTTGTGTTCGGAAGGAGCAGAAAAATGAGAGTAATCAGTTGAAAATCTTTTGCTTTTCTTTGTTCTTAGATTGCTAAGTGGGCCATCATGATTTTTTTTTAAGTATGGCGGAAATTGAACTGTTTCGCGTGAAATTGCGGCGGCCGCGAAGACATGCTGCCAAACGATTTTGTTAAGAAACAAGGGCAAAGAAATAGGGTCCGTCCCCAGCGTAAGGCCGAGAGAAATACATCATACTGCATTGTGCATTCCAAACAGGGCCTTGGATGTGGCATATGTCTTATCCCCTGTGCATTGTGCTAGTTGTGTGCAATTCTGATGGGGTGAGTTTTTTTTGGACTGATGGCCAGGTCCCCAGATGTTTGCATTTTCTGTCTCGCATTGCATCAGAACCTACCGCATTTTAGACTCCTACTTCATGTTTGGACACGTAGTGGCGACAATTCAGTTTTGCTTCACAAAAATGTTTATACGTCACCAGTAATCGCGGCATTCTCCTAGTATGAATATATGATTGTTCTTTTGACAAAGAAGTAGCTTCCTAGAAAGAGAGACGTATCATGTGGATGATTCCAATCTCTTTGTGACTTACATTTGAAGGAACACAAGAATCTAGAGATGAACGAACGGTGGTGGTCACATGAAAAGGCACAAAATTTCTACCGACAATGAGCTAAGAGAAATAGAAAGCACGGCCATAAAAAAAAAGCAAAGGAATGTTATTACAAGTCTAAAAGCCCGTATCCAAGTAATGTCATAAGACATCTTTTTGAGCTCGAATTTCACAAATAATTTTTTTTTAGAAAGTACAAGGCGGGCACATGATAGATTCTTTGGGTTTATACTAAGTTTTATATGTGGTAACTAGTTTTCAACGAGATGTCTTTTCAAGATAAGTTCTATAAGTTGATTATAGTAGGTACTATTATGATTTTATCTATATCAGCCAAAATTGCACACGAGTATATCTTTTTCTCATATCGGTTAAAATTACATACAAGTATCTCTTTTTCCTTACTCTCTCTCGCGAACAGCCAGAATTCAAAATTTTAGATCAAAAGACATAAACCACAGCCTAAAAAATCTATCTATCCACGTTTAGGTTTTGTTAAGAAAGCAACAATTTTTCATAACGCTGTTTCATATCGCTGAGAAATTCCTATATTCTAAATATTTTTCGCAAAATTTCCACAAAAATACGACACAGACGATGAAAGATAAAAAGTGTAAAGGTGAAAATGAATATGGTGAACGATTATCATGAAGCACGAAGAAAGTGGCAAGAGCATTTTATATGGTACTTTTGCCTGACGGGGAGGTTGGAAGCTCTAAAAGATATAAATTCTTTTTTTTTTTGACTTTGGTTTCTTCAGAAGACGAAATAAACAAGATGATTTCTCTAAGCGGTTTCTCAAAACTATTTTTGCAAACGGCTTTCTAAACCTAAAACTATATATGTCCCTTGCCGCCGTCTCGAAAAACATAGAGAAAAGCCATCAGCCTAAAAGAACAGGGCCAAAGTCTAAGGCTATTTGGAGCGACGCCCCCGCATATCTTATTTAGAAATGAGCAATACTATATGCTCATTTTGATGTACATCCCCTTCCAAGAAACAAATACTCTGTTTCAGAATATCTATCTTACTAAGAATTGCCATTTCACAGTAGCAACCCACCATGAAACTGAAGTGTGTTTGTTCTGCTGTTTTTTTAAGACAAAAAAGAGAGAATACCTTAGGAGAACTAGATATTTTTTATGAAGAAGAAAATAGGCACCTAAATTCAAGCCGAAGATTAGGGTTTCTTTGAAACGCAAGAAGCTAAAAATGCAGAATAGAAAAAAAATGCAGGGTTAGAATGCTATAACATGTTGAATTCCATAGGAAACAAAACCACAGGGAATGCTCAAAAGAGGTGTTTGGGTGCCTCACAGAAAATGCAGGAATTTTGATATTAGTTATTAATTGATTAGAGAGTGTAGAGAGAGAATGCATTTGACTTCTTAAAGGAAAAATAAAATCAGGCTTGAGCACATGCTCATTTTCCTATGGAATTAGGGGGTACAGAAATGCATTCCACAGGAATTTACAACACAATTCCTAAGTTTTCAACAATCCTTGTAGGAAAAAATTCCTAAGGATTATAATTCTTCAAACCAAGGAAGCCCTTAAACCTAGGTGGTGAGGTATACACCCACCCCACCTCACACAGTTTATCGGCTTATTAGTATCTAGTTCGTTCAAACAAAGCTCGTATTAAAATAAAAAATTATAAGCCGGAGTCGAAAAGAACTCACCCACGCTCTTATTGTGTTGTTCCACTTCTAAATATTGCACAGGTTATGAAACACCCCCTATATAAGTTGACATGGTTATCTTTAATGCTTAGCAACCGAGAGAGCATATCCTATTAAATTGTGGTTAGCGAGACTTGAACTGCGGAATTTAGTCACAACACATTCACAGGTGGATTTAGCTTCTTTTTTGAGAGGGTTGAATTATCTATAGTTTGGCATTAATATTGTGTACAGCGAAAAGTTTTAAAAAAATTTTACCACGAAAATACATGAAAAGTAACAAAAAAAATACTTTATTATACACAAAAACTATATTGAATTAACCGTATAGAAAATAACAAAAGAGTTAAGACTTGTGCTACAGACAAATTTTTTTGCGAGGAAGTGCTGCAGATAATTCAATTCAATCTCTCTTTGAACTTTTTGGCGAGGTGGACTGCGGAATACGTGGATCTGTACTCAACAACTTGTCCAGCTCGTTGCCACTGTCGCCAAAATTTAGCTACCAAATTGGTCGCGATATTTGGCTCAGTTTTAGTCCTTTTTTTTTCAATTGCGAAGACAAACCTAGAACATCTTTTTTCAGATAAAACAAATCAGACTGACAGTTTTCACTGGCCGTTACAAAACAACTAATGAGATTAAAAGAAGATGAAGAAGACGACGACAAACTTAGAACGTCTTTTTTTCAGATTAAACTAATCAGACTGACAGTTTTCACCGGCCGTTACAAAACAACTAATGAGATTAAAAGAAGAAGAAGTTTTGTATATTGGGGGTCACGTTACCGACGGTCAATCACAAGCACGCGAACAAGAAGAGGAATAAGATGTACTCTCGATACCTCCTCTCTTTTTAAGTATATCTCCTCGGAGAAAGAAGACTATACAAAAGATATGGAATGCAATACAAAAAAAGATCTTTATTTATTCTGTCCTTCCTCTATTCATATTCATATAGAATTCCACATGAACTAATGCCTAATGATTTTGTTTACTGAACCACATGAAATTCTAGGGAACTCAGCATACGTATTTCATATGTGTATTTATACATATGAATAGAGACAATTTCGAGGAAAGTTCGAATTTGCCAGGGGTACAAGTCCAATGAAAATGAATCAATAAGACATTCCTAAAAAAAATTCTACCGCTTAATGATATTCTAATTAGATTGGATGGCAAAGAATAAATGCACATGTGGATAATAGATGGATATGAAGATCATGAGCTGCCCCATAATGAAACCACAATTAGTTGCGAATATCTCATTCTTCCCTATTCCAAGATTGGAGAAAGAAGATCTAAACTTTATTGATTGGAATTTTTATGTGTACAAACAGCCCTCCTACCCTCTATTTGAAGAGAGAGGAGACATGAGATAGTCAAATAGCTATCTATATGGGACTAAACTATTCATATTACGATACATGAGCCTTATAGGCCTTATTTAGATAGTAGTGTGCCCGTGCTAACGCTACGGTAAAATACAAAACAAGATAAAATTTGTAAAAAATAAAATGAACAATCAGATTCATTAAGACTCACGTCTCATATATTGTATAACCAAATATTTTTGTCACATAATGAATGTCATATAACGACTGATCCTTTGAGGAGACGACAACATCATTGGACTCACCCACCGACGACTTTCTCCATTCCCACATTGTTTAAACTTGAGGCTACAAAGAAAACAAATATTTTTGTCACATAAAAAAAATATAAAACACAGTAAGGAAATAGGTGTTTGTGGACTATTTACTTACCACATCACCATGCTAGGACGTCTTTATACAATATTTTTGGTGCTCTTCCCTGAGGCATCTCCCCGAACACCCTTTATACTGTTCACCGTGGTCGAATACCCTTTCGACCACGTTCAGATCTCCCCGATGAAGTCACAGCTCCTTACGACCGATTACACCGTGGTCGTAGCCTCCTTACGACCACGTTCAAACTTTGTCGCAGTCGTACGCCTTCGGATCACCTTCGACTTCTCTCGGATGTGGTCGTATCGCTTCTTGACCTCACCGTTTTCCAATTTCGCCGTGGTCGAACGCCTTTCGACCTTGTCTACAGTAGATTTGCCGTGGTCGTAAATCTACTGTAGCTTTGCCATGGTCGTAAGTCCTTACGACTACGTTTGCCGTGATCGTAAGTCGACTTCGCCCACGCCTACGAGATTGCACAGAACACTCAGGGATTGCCTTTCACTTCTTCTTTACTCGCAATTGCTTGATACTCTTCGGCGTTTTCGGTACATCAAAGTTACAGGACTACACCCCCTTTTATACCCGGTTGTTCGACTTCAACACGAGTTCGACTACGAGTACAAAACCAACTCCGACTCTGACTCCAATTCTACTTTTTCTGATTGCAACTTCTACTACGTTTCGACTTTGGATTTCGTCCTTGTTTTCTGACTGCAACTTCTACATTTGATATACCAGTTTCCAATGTTTTGCATACAACAGAGAAGCGTGTTCTTTTCGTGCCCTATATGCAATCATTTTACATGCTTTGAGCAACAGAAAATGGAGCCTTCGCGGAGGAGGCGAGGGAGAAATGGAGGAGGCGCACGGGCTTGTGTGAGGAGGCAGGCGCACGGGCGGTTGGAGGGGGAGGGGGTTCTGGGTTCAATGATGTGCATGATCCGAATGATTTTGGCCTTAGGATCTTCAATGAGTAAGAGAAGAAGACTTGAGGAGAGATCCAGGCCATTCATTTGTATGAAGTTGGATTACTTTGATACACAAATCTGGGTGGACTTAGATTAGGCATGACTGTGGGGGTGGTTGAGGGGGTGGATTTAGTAAAGAAAATTTTGGTGTATTATAAAGGGGTAGAGAAAAGCAATATTTTCATATCCCGTAACCAAATAAAGCTAGAAAACCTATAGTAATAACGCTACCTTTTCCACTCCATGTTTTGCCAAATCTTTCTCAGAAGAGAAGGGAAGTTTTAGCAGTGTTGTAGATAAATGGCCCCGATGTTTATATAATAGGTATAAACTTGAAGAATCGTATCATTGTAGAAAATGCATAAACTCGCAATGGTATATTCTGGGTGATGCACAATTGGAAGTGAGACAAAACAATAAACATTACAGTAGTATTGACAATAGCTGGAGCATGAGCATCGCTCAATTGAGGTATTAAAGCAAACATCAGCAATACCAAAAGTTGGACCTACCAGTATTCCTGGCTTGGTTCTGATGATTTGTCCTCTTCAGATAATATAAAATGAACAAAATCTTCATAACCCATTTTCCCTTCAATCTTGCTGGTAAATTTCCTAGGAACCTATAAATCAATTGAAAATTGTCATCACAAACTCAATTATAATTGAACAAGTTGAAATTGGTAGAACAAAATGAATACCAACCTCTGAGAAAATTCTATCTACAATCCTATATGTCAATGCATGGTTTCCGTACAGATCTTCCTCGAGAGGCCTGCAAAAGGGTTACATTAACTACATTGAACAAACGATTGGAAATGAGATATGGTCAACTTCTTGCAAGGCTTACAAAATAAACAGGGGATCGGGATCTTGACAGCGATCTGCAAAAAGTTACACAAACAAAGTCCATTACCCAAAGTGTGGTGTCATTCAAAAATAACAACGGAACCAACCAACCCACCGCAGATACCCATGGGCTATGGAAGTAAGTGTGCAAAAGAATTAAAGTAGATTTTAGGAGGTAGGAACCACAATGCTTACTACGCACTTTGGTGTATGTAAAAGACTTGAAAGTAGATTAGATTTTAGGGGGGAGGAACAACAGTGCTTAGTACGCATTTTGGTCTTCATGCTTACTGGCTTAAAAAATAGATATATCTCACATTCAACCTATCAGGTGTGATCCTATTAAAAATGAAACTGCACATAAAAACTAACCCATACATCTTCATTTGTTAGTGCCGACTTCTTAGAAAGTACATTTGCCAAAAAAATGCTTACCAAGCACCATAGATTCTTTCTTTCTTTTTAGCAGGATGGCAAGATTAATAAAGAAATTTAAAACCTCACTAAGTTGAGGCCCATGTTAATGGAGTACTTGAAATTTAAGTGCCTACAGTCAAACAGTTTTTCAATAATACCACAAGATCCACTCCGCATATCCTTATTGTCAGGCCTATCTTGCTCCTAGGACTGGTTGCTCACTTAACATTGCAGGTTAGCCAGCCAGCTCTGCATGTTTAATCATTGGATCATAGAGGAAATTTAAGTCATGCTAATTTAAAAAGAGAGTGATGCATCATAAGCATTAATCTTCGGTGCTATGAACCAAAAGGGAAATTCCGAAGTATACCAAAACCAAAATTCTGGGGCCTAATTCTGTTTCTAACCTTAAAAATGACGTGCATGTAAAAATTGAGGTTTCAACATTTTGATCTTTATAGGTGTATAACACTTACACCATATATCAAAGACCACCAATGACAAGATCAGACTGTTTCCATTTCTTTAATGAACGAGACTTCTTTTAATTCTAACAAAAAAATTGCAGGTATAGCATGCATACGCCATATTAGTAATTAAGATCTGACAAATATATCCTCCCTATCAATATAGAATCGCATACCTTTCATCCACAGGTGAGACTGACCGAGAGACAGATCTAAGGAACAATGCACTCAAGAATCAGTGCTGTCATAAAGCTTTAATGTAAAACACAAAGAAAATTTAACATACCTTGGAGTCATGCTCCTGCTGTAACTGTGACTTCTAGAGTAAGAGCGGCTACGGCTTCTGCTTCTTGATCTAGCATCATACTCCCTCACCTATAATAAAATAATAAGTTTATGCGAGTTCACAATAAAATGGACATGCTGATGGCATCTTAAACTACAGTTAAACTAATAGCGGAAAACAAGAAAGCCCATACCCTGATATATGCCCGTGAAAATGCATTTCTGAACTCTGTGTCATCAAGCTTCCTAATCTGCAAGAAGAAAAACAAAATCATAATTCAAAAGGGAATTACATGCCCACTAAAACAGGGAAAAACACAGTTCTCTCAACAGACCCTCTGCAACAGCAATAGATGACATGGAAAAGTTTTCAAAAGAATCTGCTAATTTAAAAAAGTAATGTGTAGAGAAGGTGATAAAACCTACCGCATATTTCATGTCATCATAGTTTGTATAATCCACAATTCCAACAGTTGCTGCAACACAAACAGAAAAAAAACAAATGGCATCAATATATGGCTTGTATTCGTAATAAGGCAGGGATTCTGGTTTCAAAAGGACAATGCAATTAGAATTCAGGCAACCTATCTAATCAATTTACTCCTCAAATTCCCAGTGTGTACACTCCCATGAAATAACAGGAAAAGAATTTAGGAGTATGTATCACTAACCACCAGCCTCACGGTATACGTCAGAGAAACAGACATCGCCAGCCCATCGCATATGATCCTGAATAAGGAAAAACTGAGTTCTGTACAGCAAAAGCTACAAATAGAAGTTATATACAACACCAGTACCTTGAGATCTTGCCACGACACTGATGAAGGTAAGCACGTTAAAGGCAAAAGTTATAGCCAAAAAACTACCTTTCACTTCCAGGCAAATCGATGACTCAATTCCTAGTCCACATATAAACTTCATCCACATCCAAAATTTATTCAGTTGGTGAACACTAAAACAGTTAAAGGTACAGGCCTTTCACCTCCGGTCAAGACTCAATTCCTAGGTGTCTAAAGTTCATCCACATCCAAAATCGTTTAGTGCCATCACCATACCCAACCCAAAGTTGTACGATGAATCCAAATCGTTCCTTTCCATCTCACACAACCTAAACCAATAAAATTGAGCTCTTCTTCTGGATCCAATGTCCATCCATCATTCCATCCCCAAGCTACGTTCTAACACAGGGCAGAAAATAAAACTGCGAGATAAGAGAACAATTAGCTAACAAGGTAAATAAGATACGAAATTAATACAAATTAACTTCATCTAACCCAACAAATATTTCAGCAACATCCCAACCAAGAAGGACTCCTCTTTCATCGCAGATAGGCACACCAGCTACCAATCGCATCGGAAACTAACCAAGATCGCATTTTTCTACATACAACAACTCCAGAACAAATAATAACCTCGCCCCAACGAGGACCCCCGTCCATTTACCCGAAAATGCATCAAGAACCGTAAATTTGCACATCGGAGAGAGAGAGAGGGAGGGATGGAGAGGTCTCACCTCGAGGCTCATGGCTGGGAAGCGCGCGGAGAGGTCAACGACGAGGGCGGAGTCGGCAGCGTCGACGAGCCAGGCGGCTTGCGGCGGCGGGGAAGCGGAGCCTCCGCAGCGGGCGCGCTTGGAGGCGGGAGGGGAGCCTGGGGCGTGGGTGAGCTCCTCGAAACAGGAAGAAGCCCGCTTGCCGCACACTACTGCGGACATGGTGATGGCTGTAGCGCCGCCTCCAACAGCCGCAGCCGCCGCCACCGCCTTCCGGGGAGAGAGCGTTAGGATTAGGGGGCTCGGCTGCGGCTAGGGTTTGGCTGGCCTTTGGGCTGCGGAGGCGCACGGGGGGAGGCAGGAGCGAGGTCGTCGGGGCGTGTGCGTGGGCGTGGGCGTCGGGTTCAATGCTGTGCATGATCCAAATAATTTTGGCCTTAGGATCTTCAATGAGTAAGAGAAAAGGTTTAAGGAGAGATCTAGACCGTTCATTTGTATGAAGTTGGATTATTTTGGTACACAAATCTGGGTGGACTTAGATTTGGCATGACTGTGGGGGTGGTTGAGGGGGTGGATTTAGTAAAGAGAATTTTGGTGAATTATAGAGTAGGGTAGATAAACTGTCCATGTAACCGGACTCTTAAAAAACATGACGTGGTCGTTCAGCTGTTGCCGTTCAGCCTTTGTCATTTTGCCGTGGTCGGCATGCCGCGATTGTTTTGCTATGGTCGATTGTCGTGCTCGTAAACTCTCATATTTCCAAACGTGGTCGAAGTCTGCCTATCGGACCGCGCAACATAAGGACCTATCGGACTGCCGACCACCGATCGTGGTTGAAGCTTGCTGATTCCAGTTTTGTAAAAAAAGCACCATCCAAAATTTGCACAAACGTAAATTTCAATGTAACCCAAATGTTAATTATTTATCATCACTGTATACATGATCTATCCACATGGTCTAACAGTTGCGTTGTTCAACGGTGGCCCAAATTACTTTGATAACCTTGTGCTCTTTGCCGGCCTTGCCGTGCAGTGCCTGCCCCATCTGAACGCTGGAATCCTGGAGCCAAGAAAATGTTGCAGGAAGCTGTACCCTCTGGGCTCATGTGCATGATCGGTCTCGAGTCAATTTCGCGTCGATCTAGCTTCTCTGAACATATGCTTCTTCGATCCCGTGTGCTTCTCTCTTCTCGTTCACACAAACCTGCCTCCGCCGCTCCGTCATCACAGAGACCAGGCCACATGCTGCATGCATGTCTCTCTAGCTGAATAATTGACTTCTAGTATGGCATAAACATTCCATCCGTTGGTACTATTTGCTAATCGACATGTAATTAAGGGCTCACTTAATTACGTGGATGGTCGTCAGCTCTCTAAGTTGGACAGTTCTCTAGTTTGCTGCTTTAGTTTGTTGCACAGTTCTCTAGTTTGCTGCTTTAGTTTTCTTTTGCTGCTACCTGTCAGTTTACCTGAACTTGTTTGTCTGTAATAAGTGTGGTGGTGGAACTGGGTTATCTGTTCCCTCTCTGAGGACAGAGGCCGGAGATACTACCTCCCAATATTTATCCGGTACGTATATAAAGGAGGTTCAAATTTTAAATAATATTAAATAAAATTGGATCATACTTACCTTTACTAGATAGACATAGTGCTATTCTATCTAATAGCGGCAAATATGGTCTAATTCTATGTGACGACCCGCATTATTACCATGGGGTAATAACGCTAGTCCACGGATTATTATTCGTGTTAGCCGATAAAACATCGCTCTAACGAATAATAAGCCTATCAGGGTGTTGCAGCGGAACAATAATTAGAGACAAAACACGATATTACAAGAATATCGCCACGCAGGGCTAAAATTTATTACAAAGCCTCAAGGGCTTAAATATTACAATATTTAGACGTAAAATAATCTATCTACTGCCTATCCAAAACAACTCCACACGGAGTGTCCACCTGGTATCCACTATGTTCCGAATCCAAGGTATTCCATTCAGGTAGCTTTCTCCTGATCTTAGCCATTCGCGGAATTGACATGCTCCTAAGCAAAGGGAGGATTATAGCAAGGGTGAGTACAGAAGTACTCAGCAAGCGTTAATAGCAAAAAGGCACAACATGCTTAACCTTTATACAATTAGGAATCTCAATTCCTATCCTCAAATCTCTTGCTCATTTTTCTATACTCTTTTTTAATGTCATTTCCATGACTTACAGAAAATAAGGTTTGTTGGTTTTAAAAGAAGTCCGATTTATTAATTTAGAAAACTACTGAACATACGCATGAACAGCAAAAACCCCCATAAGTTTCCGTAATTCTCCTTTCCCGGAGACAGGCATGAATTCATGATTTTGATAGCATTGCGCAAGCTTGTATCACTTTACCCATCATCACTCTGATCGTGTTGGCTCTTGGGTGATCCGCAATTCCTTTGAAGCGGCGCCCAGACCAGAGTACAGTACGATTATCTCTAGTTCAGTAATTATATCTCCACCCGGTTACCCACAATCAGCAGCCCGGAGCGGTGTAACACCCTCACACAGACCCACTGAAAACGACATAACCGTTGGCTGGTAGGGTATTCAACCTTTCCCCAGCCCCCTGACTTGCGTATATAATGCCCATGCGTAACCCGCCTGTGGGTTCTTACGCTCCGGTCTTCCACCGGTTCCTTTGGGTCTATCCCATAAATAATCACTCCTATGGAGAATATAACACCTCACTAGAGTACCGACTGCCCGTGAAAACGGAACGTTGGTTGATACGAGTTGGTACGGTCTGTCCATACGGATGAAGTTTGTGACCCCTTATATTCTATTCTTATGCAGAGGTCCCACCTGCCCACTCACTTCCTGCCCCGGCAACCTCTGCCCACCTTTTTACTTAACTTTAATGGCCAACTGCTCACTCAGTTGCCATCTATCTCTTATCTCTTGCCATTTCTCGATTTAAATCTTCTTTTATTTATTCCATGCAGGGTGATATTAGATTAATACAAAAATACTTGTTTTGAGCAATATACGCTAAAGACTTGATCAAAGGAATGCTTGCCTGGATTTCAACCATAGATTTGGATTCAAGTAGGATCAGGTGAAGTCACCCCCGTAGCTTGGATTTGCGTCTGCAATTAAAATACGTTGGCTACGATTTAATTTACGAAAGTATAATAAAATATGAGGTATCGATGTGTTTGTGCTCCTAAGGTAAGATGTCACTCCATTTAATCTAATCGCAGTAGTCGAGGTTAATTTCGATACACTATTCGTCGTTCGACATTATCGCCCTAACGTCATGAGATAAGGTTGATTTATTAGGTATGCCTAGCATTTTATTAATTCCTAACAATTTTTCCGATTATATGGGATTTACTAGAGGCGTGAATAAGTATAACAGCTCATATTAATCCTATACGATGATAACTGCCATTATTAATCCTAATCCAGCTTCGCGTGTGCAATTATACCACTTTAATTCCTTATATGTGTGTATGTATATATTCACCTTTCTAATTTACTTTAGGTCTTATGTTTATTTAAATAGATTCTTCTTCTTTGGTACTGGTCCTTCTTGTAACTAATACGCGTGTGATTAATTATCTACACCAACGAAATTAATTCTTAAGTAATTATTAATTGAATTATACTAAAGCGTCTTTGCACGATCGCCAGGTTTTATTTTAGTTAGCTGCGGATTGTTACGGTTTATGCTATTTAAATTACTATGTACCGGTTTAATTGGCGGGCATAACTTTTGAGTCATGGTTTATTATTTTAATTTGGTACAGGTTAATCTAGTCGTCATGACCAGTTCTAAATCTTCTAATGGCTACTAATTTATTCTAATAATTCAGAATAGTTATTAGTGGATTTCTACGGTTTATATTCGACTAACAAAATTTAGCCGGGCATTTAAATACGTAATAGAATGATCTAAATGCTATAATGATATTATGATCATTTGCTCCGCATGCGTGCAATCTGCTATTATCTGCAATATCCAGCTTACGGCATCATTTAGTTTACTCTTAGTATTTACTAATATTTACTAGGAAAGTTTTATGATTTAACACTATCCAGGCTAATTAAGTATTCAGTTACAACCCCGAATGATTTATTTGGCCATACCTTAGTTGAATCGGTACAGCCATATTTTAACCGATTGAGGGCACTTAATTTATTCCAATCATTGCAAGTATTGATTACTGGTCTTATACTGTTTAAGATGGATTTAACTAAATTATCTGGTTATTTGAACTCACCACAAAAATGGGCTATAACTACCTTACCTTAATTTAATCCATACACGTAAAAGTTTACACAACATGGATTTCTATAATTTAAATGCTAGCAACAACATTTTTGAAGTATTTAAATATGCCATGGGATGGTCGAAATGAAGATACACAAATTTTAGTATACCTATGTACAGGTTTTAATCCATTAACAGTTTGGTTTGTTTATAACGATCATGAATATTTATTATTAAAGTTTCACAAGTTTCTATCACCGATAGGGTCAATTAGGTATATAATTAGGAATTCTAATAATTTGAACGGCGATATATCGATTCAATTGGTACCTGTTAGATTTTAATCTACTAACAGTCTAAATTACTCATAACTACTGATTAGGGATATTCTGTATTTTAACAGGCTTAAGATAATACTATGGAGTCATTTGATTTGCATTAGCTTACCTGAATTAAGGATTTACAAATGACATTTTTATTAAACTCTTCTCTCTACTTTCTTTTCCCTCTTTTCTCTCTTTTCTTTTCTTCCACCCGACGCCTCCTCTTTTCCTCTGCCGACGCCTCTCCATCTCCCCTCCTTTTTCCTCCTTTCTCACCCACTCCGCCGGCTCCCTCTCTCTATTCCCCTCTCTCTCTCTCTCTCTCGGCCTCCCTGCTCTCTCCTCACGCCGCCTCTCCCCCGCCTTCGGGTCCCAGCGCCGCCGCCCGGTTTGGCTCCCCTCACACGCCGTCTCTCTCTCGTGCTCGCGCCTCGGCGCCTCTGCCCCGGTGCTCGGCGCCTCTCCTCGGTGCTGCTCCCCCTCACGCCGACTCCCCGCCGACGTCTCCTCTGGCCGGCCGTTCCCGCTGGGATGACCGGCGCCGCTTGGGGTCTCCGGCCAGATCTGGCCAAATCGGATGCCTTCCCCCCATTTTCCCCATTTCTTGCTTGATTTACTTTTGTAAATTGCTAACTTTTTGAGGTTTGCCTAGGGTTTGGTTTTGGGAGGCGGGTGACCGTGGCCGTCCCCGCCGGTGAACCGTTGCCGTACGCCGGGGGAGTACCGACGGCGGTGAACCGGTGGCTCGGCCGGGAATCCCGCAGCCGCCCCCCACGGTAACCCTCTTCTCCTCTTCTTTTACCTCCGGTGACATGCTTATGGTTGCTAGCCTATGTTGGATGTATTGAGTAATGGCATTGTATGGATGTTGGGATTGTGGGGTTTACCTGCACTGGTGCTTGTGAGGGATGCTAGGGTTTGGGGTTGGGGTGGTGACCGGTTGGCTGTGATTGATGCTTGATGCTGGCTTGTGGTGGTGGATGAGGGTTGCCGGCTTGTGGTTCTCCTGTGGCCGTCATGTCTCCATCTTCCTTCGGCTTGTCGGGTCTTCACTCCCTGGCCTTCGGCTCCACTCGGTGACGATCACCTCTGCGGTCTGGGGATTGGCTGATGGTGGGGAAAGTCTACCTTACCTTTCCTTTGTCCCTCTGTGCTCTATTCTCTCGGTTTGACTACCGGTATGCAATGTGAGATATTTGTTGGATGGCTTGCCTGTGAGGCTTGTTGGCTGCTGATGCCCTCTGGGCATGGCTGCTCTGGCCCGGTGCTATCTATTTCACTGTGGTGGATATTTGCATGGTGAGGGCTTTGACAGGTGGTTTCTCTGTTGGGGTTGGGCTGGAATGATTTATGCTCCCTAGTCTTTGCCTTGGTTGGATTCCTATGTTCAGAACAGGTTTGTATATATATATATATACCGTGTGATGAGCCTATGGTTGGAAGA
This sequence comes from Dendrocalamus latiflorus, assembly GCA_017311315.1. Classification (NCBI taxonomy): domain Eukaryota; kingdom Viridiplantae; phylum Streptophyta; class Magnoliopsida; order Poales; family Poaceae; genus Dendrocalamus; species Dendrocalamus latiflorus. The sequence goes on from CM029636.1 coordinate 23,667,931, forward strand.
GGTGCCGACTGGCCACCGGACGGTCAGGTATCTCCGTGAACGGATTACCCCGCCCGAAGTTAATCCTTAGGGCTCTGACGGCAATTTCTACTTTTAATTATTTTCTTTTGTTCGGTCTTTTTCGGTATTACATTTATTGGTTTGCTCACACTTAAAATAGTGGTGTGGTGGCAACTCGACGACATCTTCTATTGTATGAAATGGTCAGAATGTAATCTAGCTTTCTCTTAACATTGATATATACAGAATAATGCAATTTATCTAAATGTAATTTCTATTCCCAATTATTCTGGATGTAACATCTATGTATGAGATGAATCTTGGTGTAAATTAAATCATGTACCTTCTGACTGAATACCATTGTATTGCAATTACTTAGTCTTTGAGATGATTATTTAGTTGAGACATAGGATTGTATATTGGTTATAATTTAGATTATTGCTATCATGTAATGCAATCAGTAACATTTTTATTGGACTTGATATGAGTTCGCATTATCGATCAATGTATGTTATTGATTTTACCCTACACAGATAGTAATTAACTACTGTTGTACTACGGACTGTTATATATATTTTAATTGACTTGAAAGTTTCTATTTGTCGTGCAATTGAATTTTTTGTTTCTCATTTCAGTCCATATAGTTTGATATTCATCCTCGTTAATAAAATTATGAAAACAAGGTACTAGTTTATCATTTGTTAATTTCAATTTATACGGCTACGTATAAAAGTTTAAATTTCCTCGTATTTTTATATTATCATTTATGTAATTAATCCTACTTAACGTCCTAATTCGCTAATTAGGGTTAATTAACGACGTGGGTCGTTACATTCTATTAAATATTACTCAAATTTATGCTTTCTTGGTATATAAACAGAAGGAGTATATGAGATTATCTCTTAATCGAACAAAATTAAGGGCTAGCTAAGCAATTGAGCAATTACTATATAGTTTGCACCAAAAATCTTTTGCGCCAAACAAATTAGAAAGCCTTTTCCAGATCCGTTCGAAATTTGGAATCAGGACTTGCCAATCTCTCGATTTGTATGTATGTATGTGTGTGTGTGTGTGTATCCATTGTTGGCACCATTCCATACAATAATGGCTCATGTGCTATTCTTAAAAACGTAATTGCCAAATATGAAAACTAGAAACTAGTAGATGTTAAGTAAGTACAACCAAAGAGTGCAAAAATGCAATTGATGACAAAATGAAATGAGGGAATGTATCAAATGAAAACCCCTTCTGAGTGATTGTAATAAAAGACTGATGTTCTTTTACTTTTCAAAGTGAAGGACCATGTGAGATGGTCCAGGATTAATGTTGTGATAAACTATTGTAATGTTTGTTGAGTGATCATTGGTTTTGCAAAGATCGCACTGTGTCTGGACTCGTTTTGGGCAGAAATTGAGGATTTTGGGATTTAAGGCATAGATTTAGTTAGGTTGACCTGAGTCATTGGATTAAGATTGCATAATACATATCTTGGGTAATGTAGGTCAAGTTGTGAAGAACTTATACCTGAAGTTGAATTCTTTGTCTTTGGATGTGCAGGATCGTTTGGAGCCAATTGTAGTCAATGGCGGTGATCGGGGCTAGACTCATGGAGGAGTCAAGGCCCAGAACGATCAAGGATGTCGGGTGAGACGGTGAGCTCAAGTATGGCATGAAAAAGGCGGAAATGTTGAAGACGAGTTCGAACGGCGGGATGACACCTGGTGGCTTGCACGGGCTATATGAGCTGTGGTTCGGTGGAACCGGGATGGGAGAGACTTGGCGGCACATGGAAAACTAGTGGTGTATCTACACGTGGCAAACATAGCGATTGCTTGCAAAGGATGGTGATGATCAGGTCAACAAGGGTATTTTGATGTTTTGACCGAAATACCGGAAACCATCTTGGATCAAAACTGCGGCGTATAGACGATGTGTTGGAGAGCGATTTATGTCAAGATGGAGTTGATTTGATCAAGACGGATCAAGGCTAAGGATTAAGCGGATGCCCACTTATGCGCTGTGAAAAACGAGCATAAGTGAACTTGAATGAGTAAAACCCGTGTGTGGGGTTAATGGGTTTCCCCAATTGTAATAGTGGATAAGATCTATATTGAGATGTAGGTGGCTGGTTGCCCACATATAAAGGGGTTGGAATGGAGACATGTAGTGTTAACCATCTAACATCTCTCTCATGTGCTCACTTGTTTAGGGTTAGGGTTTGAGAGTGAAGTACTTAGTGTGCTCTTTATCCTCCAAGGTAGAGTAGCTATAAACTCAACCTTCTCAAGTGAGCAATATATCAATCTTTGCATATTTCCATAGATTCATCTTAATTTGGTTGATTTGCTCTTGATTTGGCCTCAAAGTGTGATTTCTTAATCCAAGGATTTTTGAGTTGATTTCTTTGGTGTTCTAACTTGCTATGGCATGTGGAAAAATATCTAGACTCATCTTAGTCATCATCCACCCATTAACTAGTTATATTCATTGATTTTAATTTTGACTTGGTTTTGATGTAACTTTCCAACGAACTGAAAAAGGTCTCATCTTTGGCTATGATTTTTATGATCATTTGTTGGAATAGGTTGATTTCTCCAAGTTTCACTTCATTTGGATCTACGGATCAAAAGTTCCATTTATTTTCGTTTTGAATCAGAGCTGAAACAGTCAGCTATGTTCTCTGTCAGAAATGTCGACTACGATCAGATCTACGACCATGTTGGTATCGACCATAGTAAATTTCTAGATTGCATCGCATCATTTTTTACCACGTTTAGTCTTGCAACCGCTTCGCGTCTTCTCTACCACGTGGGGTTTTTGACCGCTCACTGATCGTCGATCTCCCTGGTTGGTTTTTGAACTGAGTCGACCATGTCGGTCGCAGATTACTCGTTGGCTTTCGACCAAGTTGGTTGTTCGACCACTCGTTGGCTTCTGACCACGTTGGTTATGACCACATTGATTACTTTGGTTGTCGACTGGTTTCGACCACATTGGTTATTCGACCACTCGTTGGTGTCTGACCACATTGGTTACAACCTCATTGATTCTCGATCACTTTAGTTGTCGACTGGTTACGACCACATTGGTTGTTTGACAACTCGTTGTCGTCTGACCACGTTGATTCTTGATTATGTTGGCTGCCGACTAGATTTGACCATGCTGGTTTTAGACCACTCGTTGGCCTTCGACCACGTTGGTTTCGACCACATTTATTTTTGATTACGTTGGTTTTGGTCTCGGTGGTTATCTACTACATTGGTTTTCGACTACAACCTGGCTACACTGGTTTCCGATGTACTGTCAGTTTTTAACAATGATGATTTTCGTTCTGTAGTCGATTTTTGACCACATTGAACTTCTGACTACACTGGTTTTTGAACTGGTAGTCGAATTTCGACCACGTTGTTAGTCTTCGAGCACGTTGTTTTTCTTGCTGTCTAGTTATGTTCGACTCTGTTTCTTCGGATTTCAACCCTAATCTTCATAGCTTTGTAGCTATAAAAAAAGGGATAAGTGAATACTTGAGAAAAAAAATCAAAAGGCACCATTCACCCCCTCTATTGCCTATCCGGTCCTACACAAAGTAAAAAAATGCCACATTTATTGCTAAATTTTGTTATTATATATTTAAAAATAGAGTACAATCTCATGAAAGTATTCTAGCTTTATGACATATTTACTGATACCAGCTTCATATATCGAAACTATGTATTTTGCGCAATATCTATGGTCAAAACTAATATAGTTTGACTGCACAATTATATGGTGTCACATGCAAACTCGCATCTAAACCATCCAATCATGCATATAAATTCATAGGAGTATATAAGGTTGGAAAAGAGTATAGTTCATTTGTATGCGAACGGGGCAACAATATATGTTCCCTATTTAAACGAATATTCACTACTACAAAAAGGGTCATAACAGACGATTCGAAACTGTTATCACAGATGATTTTTTGAATCGTCTGAATTTATGGGTCAGTGATAATCGAAGGTTATCACAGACGGTTTTAGAGCCATCTGTGATAAATACAACATAGACAGTTTGTAACTAGAACCGTCTGTGATACTCTAACATCACAGACGGCTCGAAATAAAAAAATGTCTGTGATACTCTAACATCACAGATAGTTCTACCTACCAACCGTCATGGGCGAGTATCACAAACGGTTGTGATAGTTCTTCATAGAAAGTGTATATCACAAACTGTCTGTGATAGTTCATACTATACCTAAATTTTTCTGTTTTTTGGCTAATCTCAAGAAATGTTAGCTATGCCCTTTGAAAACAAGTAAATATAGCAGCACATTCCATTAGAATCCGCCATTACAATATTACAAGATAATAAGCAGGTCATCCATCTAACACAGCAAGAACAAGGCAAGAACACATTTCCTAGTCCTACGAACCTAACTCTTAAACATGGCAAGAACACATCTCCTAATCCTACGAACCCAATTCTTAAATATGGCAAGAACACATCTCCTAATCCTACGAATTTATGGCAAAAACATAGAAGAAGGAGAGATCTTAGCAGCGCGTGAGCTAGATGTCTTTGGTAGCTAACTGTTTCCGCGGTGCCTTGCAGTGAAGGAGAGGCGGCGATAGAGTCATCTTTGTGTCACGATGGTGATACTGCATAAGACACTCTTACGACACTTACGATAAGAGTGTGTTGTGCAGTAGATCGTGGTGCCACAACGGAGACGCTAGCTCACGGTGGTAGTCAACGTCGTCGAGGGACAAGCTAGGAGTGAATGAACTAGCTAGCTAGGAGCAGCAGCCGGTAGAACTCATGCATCTTGGAGTGAAAGGGAGAGGGAGAGTAATTAATAAGGGATGAGAGGTGGGAGGAACCGATGCCTATCATTTGATGGAAGAGAATGGACGGGTGAGATCAGAATCTTGGGGGAGATGCCACGGATCGGTGTCGTGGCATTATCAGAGATAGTTTGTTATACGAACCGTCTGTGATAATGCATATATCACAAACGATTCTTATAAATAAACGTCTGTGATTTATCATAGACGATTATTAATATGAACCGTCTGTGATGTCTTGCATTATTACAGACAACCATCTGTAATATTTTTACAGACGGTTATTAATAAGAACTGTTTGTGATGTCTTGCTTTATCACAGACGGTTCGTATAAATAATAGTCTGTGAAAATATTACAGATGGTTGTTAGTATAAATCATCTATGATAATTGCAACACAGACGATTTATAGGAACCATTTGTGATGTAGCCGTCTTAATATAACCTATTTTATAGTAGTGATTGATCATGCCTAATACTCCCGAATGCAATCACAAGTCACAATGGTCTTGATAATTGATCTACAAATCGTTTATCGTGCAACTGATAAGGCACCGATTCCCCTGATGATACAAAGGTTTAACCTTTTTTTGTGTGTGTGTGTGTGTCAATTCTAGGTTTATTTGAATTTAACTTTGGTGATTGTATCTTTGAAGGTTCTTGTGCGGTCTAACTAGCTAGTTTAACTTAGTTTCGTACTCGGAGAAAAATTGCTAGCAATATGCTCAGAGTTCTCTATCAATCCCGGCCGATAAATTAGTAAAAACGATCGACACAGTGTGCAACTGGGTATTCGTATTGGTCCCAATCGCGTGTTTCCTCAGTGTTTTCCAACTGAGCCTAGCAGGCCAAGCTTGAGCCTCGTGCACCCTCAAGCTGAGCTCGAGTGAGCCTAGGTTGGATCTTGAATTTAGCTCGAGTAAACTCGATAACAGGACATCAACACATGGTTCTTACGCTCAACAGAAAATGTATGAGACATGCTTTAAACATTTTGGGATAGAGAAATATTCACTTTTCACATGAACAAAAGAAGAGAAGGGGTTAGAGGAATAATACATTCTTAGATCTTGTGGCATGGGAGAGGTTGGCAGTGTGACCATGTGGTAGGAGTCGTCGGTGGTAGCCAGTGGTCCTTGGATTAATCCTTGACGGTGATGGTTATGTCGGTAGTGATAGTCGCAAAGGAGAAGGGATGGAGGATTTAGCCTAGTAACTAGGTGTCAGCGTTGAGGTCTTGGCGACACGGTCACAGTCAGATGTAAGTTCAAGCTCCAATTGAATTGGTTTTGGTGATTAATGATAAATCTAAATGTGTGATTAACTCATTAATAACAAATATAAATGTGAGACTAACTCGTTAATGACAAATCTAGACTAACTCATTTGTTGAGTATGATATTGTTTAGTCTCATTTAGATGATAAGGTAAAAATCATGAAGGATTTTGAGGTTTCATCAGTATTTATCCAAATTTTTTATCCACATATATTGGGGATCTCTATTTTGAAATATATTCTTTGAGTATATAAAACTTGTATGGTTCATATATACTCAGATTGCTTTATATTCAATTATTTGTAATTGTGGTGGTTGTTATTAATTACCAAAAAGGAAAGATTAAAAAAATCTAGACTCATCATTATAAGTTAATAGTATATTTTGGTAATTAATGATAATCACATCATGAGACTAACTTTTTCCATGAGTTGGATGAATATATTATATTTCATAACGATGGAGGCTTTGAATGGTATTATAAGTTGATCGTCATCAAGTCAAGATTCAAGAAGAGGATGCATCATGTGTTGTTGTACATTAAGATCCCGAAGAGGAGATAATTATGAGTTGATCATCAAGTCAAGAGAAAACCTATTATGTTTTGATGGAGGGCAAGTGGAGGATGCATCATGGGTTGATGCATATAAAGACAATGATCCGGATTTGAAGTGAAGATATGTGTTATCAAGTTTCAAGAAGATACTCAAGCTAAAGGTATAACTTGCTAGGGCTAAGAATATATTTCTAGTCTTTTACCAGTTTTGGTGTTTGGTCAAAAGACCGAATTGCTAGTATATAATGACGTACTATTAAGAGAGCTCTTTTCTAGCAACTTGAGTCTCATCATATGTTGATAACTTAATCTCACTTATTCTAGCTCTCCGTAGCACAATGCAATTATTTGCAAATATATTTTTCAAATAGTTGAGGCTCATGCATCTAATCCTTGTAGCATGTGACTATACTTTGCAAATGGTTGAAGTATATGTACCTACTCCTTGTGGCATGATCTAAATTTGTAAATATATTTTGCAAATTATTGGAGGTCATGCATTATCTCTTGATATAGTCTAAGATTGTTTGTTGCATTTCCTTATACTTAGACCATGGTAGTGACTCTTTAGATTTCTTATGCTTTCTACATTGATCTAGTATGTTTGAGATCATGTAAATAGGTGGGTTGTGTAGCCCTCTGAATAAGATTTTCATAAAGTCTAAGATCACTCAATTCTGACATCAAAGTCAAAAGTTATGACCGTTTTCGACTGTTTTCTATGCTGAAATCTAGAAACGGTACCACCGTCCTTATACCTGTTGTATGACCTCCCAAAGGTACTACCAGCCCCTGTAGTACCACAGTATAGTAGATATGATTTTTTACAAGACATTACCTTTTTTTGCAGAGAGCATGTTTTTGGGAGTTTTTCCTCCCCAGGAAAATGGTAGTACTGTATGATCCGAGTGGTACTACCGTCGAGCGGTAGACCTGGCCCCTGTGAGCACAATAGTACCACACTAAACTCCAACGGCTAGTTTTTGTGTATTTAGTGAACCCTAAATAGCCGCTGAATAGTAGGTGCGGTGGTACTGGCCATCTCATGGCGATAGTACCACAAATACCGATTTTTGGGATTTTTATCTCCAACGTCTAGTTTTTGTGGTGGAAGCTATAAATACCCCATTGGTCAGTTGGGAGAAAATTCTTTTGGCACTCCATTTCATTTTCTTAAGGTAGTATGAGTTTCTCCTCTTAATTGTGCATATGTTGCATCTTATGAGCAAAGAGAGAGGTCTCTAGTATGTGTTGCATCTAGAGGTGGATTTCGTATCCACTTGAGCTTGTGTATTTGTTACATGTGGTAAGAGTTAAGTAAGGGGCCTGACTTGTTCCTCTTGGAGGTTGCCGACTTCTAGAGGGTGTTAGAGGCATTGTGCCCAGTAATCTTCTTAAAGAAACTTGTGAGAAAGCCCGGCGTATTGTGAAGGTTAAAGCTCACCTACCCAGAGCAGAAAAGAGCTACCACTAGTAGAATTAAGGTGTTTAGCTTAATTCGTAGAGCCGATTCAATTTGTTTGGGATTACCTTAATGTGGACTAGGGGAGACCGATAAGTCTTCAAACACCACGGTAAAAAAAAATTGTGTCATTATGGTTTGTTCTCTTGTACTTAATCTACATTCAAGCAATTTATATTCATAGAATTAAATTGATTTCTTGTAACCCTAGGATTATAAACTTTTGACATAGACTTAGGTTGTTGGTGCACTTAGTGAGATTAGTTGATTTAGGCTTTAATTGAGAAAAATTATTTTGATTTACGCTTCCACATATAAAACCTCATTTTGACCAAAGAAAATTTAAAACTGCCTATTCACCCCCTCTAGTCGGCCTCCTTGATCTTACATTAGAGCCGCTATTGCCATCCCGGCTGCAGAGGTTGAGGTTGTCAGTGAGAGGCGGGAGGTGACCTCAGACTCAGATTTGGCGATGACGATGGCCTGCCTTGGGTGGCGCAGATAAGTCCATAACTTAGGTGGCGGTGCTCGACCAGGTAGGTGGAGACACCGTAGATGGTGGGTTGAGAAGGAAGAAGCAATAAGCGAGGGGTGATCGACTTGGCTATGTCTGGACTCTAGATGGAGGTGAGGATATTAAACATGGCCTTACCACTTGAGGGAAATTGAAGGAATAAGCAGTCCTACATATACCGAGTGACTTCTTTGAGCTATTCAAGCTTAGCTCATTAAAGCTCATGAGCTTCAGTGCAGATTTGAGCTTGGCACAATTTCCTCTCGCCGAGCTCGAATCAACCCTAGAATGAGCCGAGCTTAAGCTATTTTCATAGCCCTATGTTCAAGCATTCTCGTGTAAAAGTTTCTCGTTGTTGAACTTAGATATTTTGCAAGAGTATATGTTGTTAGAATTTTGTAGTATAATTCCTATAGAAACCTTACACCTTAATTAAACCTCCAATCGGCGCACCCCTATGCGTGAACTTTGCATCTATACAAAATTTAGTAAATCTCATACAAAATTCTTCACTAGAAATTGTTAGTGATATACCCTAGAGGCAATCATAAAGATGATTGTATCACTTCTATATTTATGATTTTTTTTCATAATATGTTATTTTGTCCCTTACATAAATATCATTCGTATTGATCAATAAGTATATGACTTGTTTGTGGAACTCTTTATTCTTGTTTTGATATTATTCTAAATTATCTCTGATCTTGTATCATTATGTGGGACAATAATGATTTATAAATCAACACATGTATTGATTGATGATCATATTTCACGGATCATGGATATGAGGATATCAGATTAATAATGTGAACACACCACCTTGAGATATTGTTGAGATTGTTATTTTTATGTCATCAGTTGGTCTCAAGTAATGATGATGTATAATCCTTATACCTGAGATCAACATTGTTTTCTACATGTGTAAGGTGAGGCCTTGGTGGAAGGCGATTGCATGGATACACGTGGTCTCGGCATTGGAAGGCGATATGATGAATGGTGGTGACGCATCTTCCAGATGTAGGTGGCGGTCGACAAAAGGGCCGCACTAGTTGGGGGCCCAACGGGAAGGGGAGGGAAGTTGAAATGGTGAGGAGGGCAAGAGGTGGCACGTCGACGGATGCTGAGGGAGGTGCATCGGCAACGAATGTTGTTGGGCGATTTCCAAGGATGTCCTCGGTGACATCGACGGAGAATTCGGGGAAGGGGGGAGGTAGATGGTGCTCAGATCTGACATGGCAGCGAGGGCAAGGGACAGATCTTACCATGACTGTGGGGGTGGGGAAGGTCACCGCACGACTTGGCTCCTGTGCAACGGTGCCAGCGAATTGATGCCTAGATTTGGGAGGACGGGAAGGGACGTAGGGCGGATCTAGAAGAGAGGGTGGGGGAGAAGGAGGCGGCGGCACGAGTTGGGGAGGCGGAGGTGGCGGTGGAGTGGAGGAGTAGGGGAGAAGGCGGCGGCGGCAACATGGGCTAGGGAGGAGGCGGGGGTGGAGCGGAGGAGTGGGGGGAGGGGGAGGCGGCAACGCGGGGTGGGGAGGAGGAGGCAGCGGAGGAGTGGGAGAGGAGGAGGAGGCGGCGGCGTGGGGTGGGGAGGAGGAGGCAAGGGCGGAGCAGAGGAGTGGGAGGTGGGAGGCGGCAGTGCGGGGTGGGAAGGGGCTGTGGGGAGGGAGCAGGCGACTTGGGCAAAAGTTTTGTGAGGCAGGGAAAGATCAGAGAGAGAGGAGAGCGGGAGTAGGCGAGGAGGAGGCCCACGAGTCGGCGCAAGTCCTTTTGTTATGAGGATAAGCGAAGTGGAGAACGCACCGATGATCACCAACTCCTTCTTTTAAAGAGTAGAGATTTGTCTTGACTTTACTCGGTCAGAGTATTGTTCCAAGTCGTCCTTCAGTCCATGACCGTGCGTGTTGTTTCCCCAAACGTTCGACACACGTATCGTCCTCATTTATACTCCGTACAATTAATCCGACGATATCTCAAAACAAATACCGTAGTTCTACGAAATCCACAGATAATATACATTATTCATCCCTTTTTTTCTTGCTTTGTGACCGATCGATCGGTTACAATGTACAACCAGCAAGAACTAACCAAGAAATCAAGCAACAAAATTCCCAACTAATAATTAAGCAGATGTTAACAAGTTTTAGCATGCATGTTGCACGCTACCAGAATTGCAATGCCTCTAGATAGAAATGTACTCCTTGTGTACAGAACTTGCTATGTGTTCTGCATTGTATACCATGCATGCATCAAAGGTACCTCGAGAGCAGGTAGGCGCTGACGCAGGGCGACCCGCTCCAGACGGCGGAGTGCAGCCTGAGCACGGCCCTCGCCGTGTCCTTCACTGCGGCGTCGCAGTCCGCCTGCAGCACGCAGCAGAGCTTCCCCACGGCGCCCACGCGGGCCATCTCCCACACGACCTCCGGGGACGCCGCTCTGCCGCCCACGTCCGCCAGCACGCGCACAGCGCACGCGTCGGCCGCCGCGGAGACGCGCAGCACCCGCTTCGCCACCACCGCGATGCCGGCCGGATGCGCCGCCACGGCCGCGCGCCCGTCCGGGCACGCACACAGCTGCGCGAGCAGCGCCATCACCAGCTCAGTCACACGCCTGCCCGGGGACGGGGGCCACGAGGCGAGCTCCAGCTCGATGGCCTCGTGCGCCGCGCCGGCCTCGGCGATCAGCGAGCGGTTCTTGCCGATCGGGCACGCGTTCAGGAGCGCGCGCAGCGCCGCGCGCGTCGCGCCCGGGGACACCCGGTCGCTCACCACCGCCGTGACGGCGCGGAAGAGCTCCGGCCGCAGCCGCTCCAGCAGCGCCGCGCTGGCCGCCTCGGTGACGGACTCGAGCAGCCGCACCGCGGCCTCTCTCGTTGCGTCGCCGCTGGTTACCAGCACGTGCGCTAGCGCGTCGACGAGGTCGTGGTTGTCGGCGACGAGCGGCCGGAGCTCGTCGGCGGAGACGTCGAGCGCGTCGAAGAGAGCCAGGCACGCCTCGACGATGGGCAACGTCAAGCTCACCTGTTCCCGAGGGCTCTCCTTGGCGCACGACACGACGAGGTGGAACACTCGCCGGAGCACACCGGCGCCCACGATGCACCGCCGCGCCGCGTCGCTCTCTGCGGCAGCAGCCGCCGCCTCGCGGAGCACTTCGGTCGACGGGCAAGAAGATGGACACAGCAACTTCGCGACGAGGGCGGCCACCTCCGGATCAGGCGGGGCCGGCCGCAGCTGCTCCACCGGCGCAGCAGCAGCAGCCACCGCCACCGCGGTGGTATGCCAGGAGTGGATGAGGCGGCGTAGAGTGTGGTTCGGGGTGAGGTCGGCGAGGGAGAGGGGCTGGCCTGTGACAGGGCAGGTGGCGTGGCCGGCGGCGAGCCAGCGCTCGATAGCGCGGCGCTCGTAGGTGATGCCGGCGGGCGCCGTGACCGGCTCCTGCATGGGCTGCAGCGAGATGGGGCACACGAAGTGGTGAGGCAGCACACCATTGCCACCCAACGTCTCCATGTCTATGCACCTTTGTAGCCTTGTGACTTAACAAACTCTTTAGCACATCATTAGTTCACCTCCTGGGTTGGGTTGCTTGGTGGTATATATAAGCAAGTGAATGTATACCCTTTTTTTCAGCTTTTCCGTCTATTTTTAACTTTGATTTCTATCAATTAATACTATTTATTAAATCTATCTGTTATAGCTAAAAAAACATCTACCGTGGTCAAAAAAAGAGGCTAATGTACCGAAAACATTTTCACATCACATTCACATGGAGAATTCGGGGTGGTTTGCACGATTCTATCAGCATTTAGGGCATCTCCAACAGTATGAGCTAGTTACTAGCTCTAAGACAACTTCTCCAATAGTACTAACTTTAGCACATAGCTCATAATATAAATAGCCTCACATGACACTCTCACATAATCTTGGAATGTGTGTATGAGACTAGCTCTTGATCAAGAGATATCTTTTCTCTCTCTTCTATTAAAATATGAAACAATATGCTTAGAGCTAGCTCATAAGTCACTGTTGGAGATGCTCTTAGTGTTAGTAAATCGCCGATTAATTTGTGTGTGTTCGTACCTACCAGTGCCGGATTGATCCGTCGTTCACGTCACTCTGATCCGGTTTTGTAGCGAGGATCGGAAGACGGTTTCATGATCACGTCGTTTTCGTCAAACCCTGAAGTAAATATTGAAGGGACTTTGGAACAAACCCCTCTAATGGTCGAGATCAATGTACGTCTTGTTTGACCGGCCGAGGCATCTCTTTGACCAAACGTTTGGTGCATGCACGGTTTTTGTTCGTATCCGGCGGGGTTTTAGTTTTAGGTCCCGTTTGGCACAGCTCAGCTTTACTAGTGAAACTGTTTTTTTTTTGTTTCAACTTCACGAGCAGCTTCACCGATGAAGCTAAATCTGTTTTGGAAAACTGTTTGGCAAAACAGCTTCACCAACAGCTTCATGCATGGCTGAGAGAGGGCAATTGTCCAAGATGCCCCTGTCTACCTGACTTGTTCTAACATTTGGAGTTGTATGTTTATATATGGTCATATGAATTAAAAAATAATATATTTGAATGAGTATGAATTAAAACATTAAAATAAAAAATAAAAAAATTAAAATTATTAGGAAGCAATATTAGTGCCTTGTTTATGTTTCGTGAACGGGAGAGGTGAACGGGATGAACTAGTGGCAAATGCGTGTAATTTTGGTGAACCAGAGGGGCAGTGGGTTCCTAGGACTGCGGGCCTGAGGGAGAGAGCTATGAAAAGCTACTTTTTCAGCTTCACATCTCCTCATTCCTTTGTGAGAGCAGAAAAAAGGAGCTTCACCCATGAAGCTGTTTGCAAAAAAGGTGTTTGGCAAAAAAACAGCTCACAACAGCTCATGAAGCTGTTGGTGAAGCTGTGCCAAACAGGGCCTTACACTGATTACAGGAGGGATTAGGGAGTAAGTGGTACCCACCTTAAAAACTATTTTTATCAAAATGATTTCGTTGTGGTTTCTACTAACAATTTATAGAAATTATTTTTAAAAATTACTCTATTTAAAAACCGGTTTCTAAAAACTAAAAGAAACAAAGCTATTATGAATAGAACCTATATCAACATGCCTTCCGTGTAATTTCTCTCTCAAATGGAGGCTCTTGGTGGCGGCCATGCATGTGGCATCAACTTCTCCCCACGACACAGTGCAATATTCGCTGATTTACATGGGAATTAAAACTGTGATGTGAAGTTTTTATGAAATTTCTATAAAATTCATATATTACAAACATACGGTAATTGTTTTTTTACTCCTAATTATGCACGGGAGTATGTCGGCAATCTACATGTAACGCCCCCGTTTCCAGGGGCGCGTACGGACACGGCACCCCGCAACTATTCACGCATGACCAGTTATGGAGTGTCGCGCAAGAGTATACCATTGCATGCCTACAACAAAAGTTCAGCATATATTTCACATACGGATTAACATCCATTTTCAACAGCGGGGCGTGCAAGCCCAAAGTATAATTACATTACAGAAGCTCCAAGATCCGCTTGAGCGCGGCCAAGACCTAAAGCCACGGATCCTCGTCGAAGAAGCGACCTTCCGGGACTTCCTCAACGGGGAGGCAAACACCTTCGTCTTGATCCTCTAAAGAAGGGCAAAAGCAAGCCGTGAGCCAATCAACCGGCTCAGCAAGTCCCAAAGGGACCCTAACTTATTACATGCACGGAACATCAAAGGAAGGGAGTATACTTGGTTTATTAATTTGAGTGGATGCAGTTTTATTTGCAAACATTTTTAGAAGACGGACCCAAAACTACTCCTCAAGAACTCAGGGGGGGTTTTCAACAAGAGTTCATTAACCAACCTAAACAAGTTAATCATGTACAAAACTACTTAAGCTTCGCTGCTGGAATCACCCAAGTGCCACAGCTCCAATAACCGGGAGCACGGCGTATTCGAATACCATTTATTTGACTCTGCAGAGTTTGCTCAGCTTTACCCACACGATTTCTTAACTCCCGCGTCCGGGTTAAGAAAGCCAGGTCGTTTCACTGCTCAACTCTTTATATAGGCTCTACCCGGTAGAATTCACTCGGGTCTGGCTCGCTCACACACACACACAAAGAAAAAGAAAACGGTGCCGCTTCGAGTGAACTCTACCGTTGTTAAGCACCCGCAGCACGGCCTGCCTAACCTTTGTTACCCAAACACCTACTCCACAACACCTGTAGAGTTTCAATCGAGTTGAGCAGCTACTAAACCAGTGTTGACAAGTCAACTCCTGTGGTTGAGCGATCACCATGTCATTTGCTTAGCGTAAGGGTCTGGTCCTTATATTTTTTCCTTAGGGGTCCGCAACCCCTACCAGGTCCGCGACCTGCAACCTAGGGTAAGAGGCGGGCGAAAACCGTCTTGCGGCGCACCGCAGCCCCTCTTACCCTATCCTGCGCATGCCGACAATCTCCGCCCTAGGGCACGGTGTCCCATACCACCCTGCCCTAGAGCCGGGTTTTCCAAATTCTATTGGCCCGCAGCCACAACCTTATTAGAGTACGATTTTGAGTGATAAGTAATAACCTACGAGCATCTAGATTAACAGATAATTAATTCTAGGGTTGACAAGAGCATGGCTACAAATTGAACATGGCATTTTGTCGGTGGTAGGATTAACTATATAAACATGTCATTCTAAACATTTTATTTTATTTTGAACTAACATTTCAGAACTAGCTCAATGCAAATAGCGTAATAACATAATTAAATAACATGGGTTGCAATATGATCAAAGGATTTGGGACTTGCCGATAATCTGACGATCTCGGCTAGCTCGAACGTAGAAACACCTGGATCCTGAGCCTGCACTTGAACCTTCGGGATCTCCGGAACTAACGCAAACACATAAAATAATTAAATCCAGCTTGAGACTAATCAAGCGAGGAAAATAAACTAATTAAAAAGGAGTAAAATGCATAAATCCTCAAATTGGAATTTTAGGAATTTAACTGGGATGAATTTGGAGAAATGGAGGTCAAAAATGGGTTCAGGATATTATTTGGAGCAAAGTGGTGAAATTTGGGAATTTTTGGGATTTTCTGTGATTTTCTGGGATTTATTTGAATTTATTTGATTTCTGGAAATTGAAAAATTCGGGAAAAAGGAATGAATAGTGTCGGGCCGACCCGGGTGCTACAGTGCGGTCTGGCCCGGGGAGCGGCCCGCTCGGCCGAGCGGCCGGCGTGGCCCAATTCGCACGCGCTCGCGCGGGAGAAGGGAATGGGCCGTGGAGAAACGGCCCAGCATGATCGCGCCCACGCGGCTTGGATGGTTGCCGCGTGGCGAGATGAACGGCAGCGGGGAGGGAGCGGCGAAGCAGTACGGGAAGCGATCGGACGGAGGAGGGGCGACATCTTTATGAAGATCCAACGGTTACGACTTGTTGCCATCCGGCGGTGGAGGTTAGACGGCACGGGAGGGAACGGGCGACGGAGATGGGACCACGTCTTCGTCTTCCTCCTCCCGCCGTGCGTGCGCGCCCGAGAGGCGGGGAGGGCGGCGCGTTTGTTCTCCGGTGAGGGTAGAGGCTTCCGGCGAGGAAGGAGGGTGCCAAGAGGTGGCGGGCGACAAGGTAAGTCCATTTTTGGGCTTAGTGGAGCTCGGGGGTCAGTGGAGGGGGCTGGAGGCAGAAGGGGAAGAAACGGCTTCCCGGCGGCGAAGAAGGTCACCGGAGCCGAGAGGGGTCGATCGGGGGCAGTTACACAGTCACGGGGGTGTGGCGCTCACAATGGCGAAGAGGGTGGAGGCGGGGGAGCGTCGAGGGAGGCTGGCCACGGGCGCACGGTTGAAGTCGACGGCGAGCTTCGGTGGCGGCGCTCCACAGTGGGTTCCCTGGTCGGAGGAGAGCACAAACATGGTCAGCGAGCTGAGGAGAAGCTCGGGGAGCAAGCAATCAGGGAATGGGGAAGGGGAGCGGAAGATCGAGCTACGGGGGTCGCCGGCGCAGGGGGAGACGGTGGCGGAGCTACGGGCGACGGGGTTGCAATCCACTGCTCGGGGAGATGCACGGGAGTGGTGGAAGGGGTTTGAGGCAGTGGCGAAGCTCAGAGAGTAAAGAGAAGAGAGGGAGCCACGGGAGGGGGTTTTATACCCGAGCGGGAGGGGGGAGAAACCTTCGGGGCGAAGGCACGGGCGCGGCTCCGGGGTCAACAGGAGGGCGGGGGAGTTGGTGGAGAGTCTCCTCCGCGCAGTGGGGTGACGCCAGGCTCTGCGGCGGCTTAAAGGCGATGCGACAGGAGATGGGAGCAGGTGAGCTCCGGTCACAGGCGATGGCGTCCGCGCGCGGGAGAAGAAGGCGCGGGGACTGCCAGGTGGGACCAAGGGGAGGGGCGGCGACGCGGCGCGAGGGCATCCACCAATCGGACCGGGGCTGCCGGGGCAGCGCGGAGCCAGGCGCGGCATGGGCGCAGCGAGGCTTGCGGGCGAAGGGAGGGGCTGCCGCTGCCAGGTGGGGTCGGGGCAAGGGCGGCGACGTGGCGCGAGAACGTCCGCTCCTTCGGACCGGATGACGGCGGGGTGACGCGGCGGAGGTCAATCCACGGGCGTAGAGGCGGTGCGGCCGCCGGCGCAGCGCGCACGCGCGCGCGAGGGAGGAGGCGGGGAGAAGAGCGGCGCCTGCGAGGAAGAGAGTGGGGAGGCGCCAAGGGAGGGGAGAGGCGGAAAGGGGGAGGCGGCGCCAACGGGAGAAGGAGGGGAAGGCGCTGGGGAGCGGGAGAAAACGGAGAAGGGCGGGGCGCCAAAAGAAAGGAGAAGGCGTCCGGCCGAATAAGGAAAGCGGCAGCGAGGGGAACTTTCCCAAAAGGGAAAGTTTCCAGAAAAACACCCAAAAATGCAGCAAAAAAACAGGGAAAAAAATTTTGGTTTGAAATTTTGGGGTTTTTCACTACAATAAAACTAGACAAATATATTAGATCTTTGTAAGTTGTCGTTTTGAGGGGTGTATTCCATGGTCCATATACAAGTAACTCTTCCTTGTGTAAAAGAAGGCAATTTACTTATTTTGTTGCCAAAAAAACGATCTTGTAGACGGAGTGACTCCGCTCATTTCAGTTTTAGCTTATAGCTTCTGGCTTATTTTTCACTATTCATAAATTTTGGCTTTTTTGCTGGTTCTTTTTTCTGTATTCGTTCACGTTGTTCATAATGAGGTAACATATTTTTTCTATTTTCAAAATTTTTTAATTTTAATTACGCTAAATAAACCACTTTCAGCTACAGTAGAATTTCAGCTGGTACAGTGCAATTTTAGTCATAACTCACAGCTTTTTAGCCCAACTAAGCAGGGCCATATGAACAGAGAACTAATAGCGGCGGTCTTAGTCCAGTTGACCAACCTAGCCATGCAGTCTCTTCCGTGTTTGAGAATTACGGGTCTTGCAATGAATGATCTGTCTCCAAAGAAGTTGATAAAATATTTGACCACTGACCTTCAGCAGAATAACTTCGCAAGAGGCTGAATAAGAATGAGCATGCCCAATACAACGACGAATATCCTGTGAAATTTTCACCGGATAAGTATTGAAAACATGTAAAATTGTAAAGACCATTTTAAAAAAAACTTTGAAAATAACCTCATGCAAGGGATGTTATGTCATACATCTATGAAAAATCTAAAAATTAAACTCAACCACGTTTGAAAGCTTGATATGAGAAAAGAAAACCTATGTAACTAGGCTGCTTGACCTGATTTAGGTCATGTGCAATGAGCTGACATCGGTTGTTTATAAACGATATGTTGGAACTGGCGACAGCCCTAGCATGAGAGATTGATCATAGCAAGAATAAAAAGTACATAAGAGACACAAATATTTATTATGGAGCTCCGTCTATACGACGAGTTTCCTTTTCACTATTAGGATTATACGAGACGATGCTATATCATATTAATGCTTATTTGCAGGAGAAAGAGAAGAGGTAACAACAATGCGATTTGTGGGGTCCGTTGGAGTGCAAACAACACAACAGTTATCTATTCTATTATAAGTGTTGTCTCTAATTTTCTCGGTAGATAATGTGAAGGACTATATAAAAGCCGTTGTCTCTTTACATGCACTTATGCAGCCTAAAAGAGAGAGAGAGAAAAAGCGAGCGGCACAAAAACAGATGATTCCGTAAGGAGCCCAAGCCCAAACCCACTGGGCCGTTGTTAAACCCGCGTTGCCCTCTCGTAGTGTACGGGAGGATTGAATTACAAATCTGGCTCCCTGACGCGGTGCCGGATCACGCCAGCCTCCTTGCGCCCAGCCGCGCCAGCGAGCTGGCGCGCAAGCCGACCACGCCAGCTCCCCTTTTTTTCTAACTGGTATTGGAAATTTTAGCTTATCTCCTTTTTGTTTTTAGTAGCAACCTCCATTAGAAATTGAATTGAGAAAAGTAATATTGTCACATTAAATTTTGAATTACTTGCATATGAAAAGAAGTTATGGATTTAATTGATATAAGATTAAACCACATAAAAATAAAATTGCTATTTGTATGTAAGATTGCGCCGCGTGTTGGACGTACCGAAGGGTTTTCAGTTCACCAGTTCATCGATTTAAAATAATAATAATAATATTTTTTGATTGATCTAATGGAAATAATTATGGTGAAATAAAGAGCAATTTTTGTAGGTAACACATGTAGCTAATATTGTTTGTAGATTGTTATTTTTTTGAAATAAAAGGACAGACATGGTAGGTAGGTTGGTCCATTTGTAATTTTCGTAGATTCTCAATGGTACGAAATCTGTTGTACTCGCAATAATATTTTGAGATCGTCATATGTTGTTGTAGTGCGAGAAATTTCAGAAAAATTTTGTGAAGACGATTGAGGCAGCAATGACTCATAAGTATGGCTTAAGGTAAGTGATAATACGATGGAACATGGAATTCATACACGGAAAACTTTGGATGCCTTGCTATGCGAAGAATTGAATGCGAAAAGACGATGAGATTTAATATTGCGAATTAAAATAGACTTTATAATAAAGCTAAAAATAATACGGCACATAGGGTTTGATTACGTGCATAAGAAACAGCATCATGCACGATGCAACAAACCGAAATACTCCTATGATACATATGCGTCATTTTGGAACATAAATAAATTCAAAACTTGGGGGACTAGTTCGAAATAGCCCCACCTACTACGTGGACTAGGGCCATTGTTTCCTTCCTTGCGAACTCATCGGGGCCATTTCCTTCTTTTTCTTGCACTCTCTCTCTCTCACGAGCCTCGCGTTCCCTACATGTGCACGCCTCGAGATGAGCTTTCGTCTCCTGACATATATACTCGGTTTGCTCATCATTGCGGCGCTCCTCCTTTCGAATCTCGCAGACCCTTTTGACATCCCACTCGTAGTAGTCAAGAGTCCACTAGTCATGTGGGTGGATCTCTAGGTTGATCCACTTACGGTAGCCACATAGTGGTTTCGGGCACTACGGGTAAACAAGAGAGGTTGTTAGTGAGTACTTTGAAAGAAAAATAGTACAAGAACACATTGTAACTGGTTCTTACCAGCTGCCAATAGCTGCTCGTATCCCGAAGACGATCAGGATAGTCACAAGAGTAGTTAGCTCAACCCCAATAATACATATCCAAGCTGAGCCACTATTTAGACTTGAAGAATTTGCGTGGATCCTTGCACCAACGAGGGGCAACGTCTCCCCCTCGGGCGGATGTTGCAGCGAATGCTCAGTTGGAACGCTCAGGACGGTGTTGTTGCTATGGGGAGCGTCATTGTGGGGAGGTGACCTCCTGGCACGCTCTGCTTTTTTGTCTCAGGCCGCAGCAGCCCTTACTTGTTCGTCGCGGGCCACAGCAGACCTTGCTAGTTCGTCAGTCTCCTCCCATTGCTTCATCATCTTGTCCCATTGCTTTTTCTGTCTCTTGTCCATCCCAATGTGGTGAGGCAAGCTCTGGTGTAGTGTTGGGTTTGGTTGTATAGTGTTTTATCTCAAATCTCTTTTACCTTCTTTTATGAGCCAAAGGGTTGATATGGGGTTGTTAATTTCATGTGAGTAACCTGTGAGGCAGAGTGTTGCCTTGTCTTTTTGAAAAGTTGCTAGTGAGGCAGAGTGTTGTCGTGTCTTACATTGCAGGGAGTTGTCACGTCTTGCTTTGCAGAGTGCTGTATTTTCGATCTAAAAAGCTAAGGAGATATAGTGTTGTCAAGTCGATCTGAAAAAGATGGCGAGGCAGAATGTTGTCACATTTTACATAAACATAAACATAAACCCTAAAACCCTACACTGTAAACCTAAACCTAAACCTGAACCATAAAACCCGAAATCTAACCTAAACATAAACGTGAACCCTAACCTAAACATAAACATGCTTTTTATAAGAATTTTCAAAAATAATTAAAAATTTTCTAAAGCCTAGTAATATAGTTTACTTGCTTATGTAATTTTTTGTAATTTTAAACGTTAAAATTTTTTGACCATAATTTATTTTATGTGCACTGCATAAAGCTGTGCCCTTTGGTTTTGTCACTGCACAAAACTACCATGTTTGGTTTTGTCACTGCGCAAAGCTGACCCATTTGGTCTTGTCACTGCACAAGTCTATGTCCTTTAGTCTTGTCACTGCTCAAAGTTGATCCGTTTGGTTATGTCATTGCACAAGATTGTCTTCTTTGGTCTTGTCATTACTCAAAGTTAGCTCGTTTGGTCTTATCACTACGCGGTAGGGGGCTCTAGTCTTTGTAAGTTGTCGTTTTGAGGGGTGTATTCCATGGTCCATATACAAGTAACTCTTCCTTGTGTAAAAGAAGGTAATTTACTTATTTTGAAAAAGATCTTGTAGACGGAGTGATTCCGCTCATTTTAGTTTTAGCTTATGACTTCTGGCTTATTTTTCACTATTCATAAATTTTAGCTTTTTTGTCGGTTCTTTTTTTCCTGTATTCGTTTACATTGTCCATAATGAGCTAACATATTTTTTTTCTATTTTTAAATTTTTTAAATTTAATTACACTAAATAAACCACCTTCAGCTACAGTAAAATTTCAGCTGGTACAGTGTAATTTTAGCCATAAGTCACAGCTTTTCAGCCCAACCGAGCAGGGCCATATGAACAGAGAACTAATAGCGGCGGTCTTAGTCCAGTTGACCAACCTAGCCATGCAGTCTCTTCCGTGTTTGAGAATTACGGGTCTTGCAATGAATGATCTGTCTCCAAAGAATTTGATAAAATATTTGACCACTGACCTTCAGTAGAATAACTTCGCAAGAGGCTGAATAATAATGAGCATGCCCAATACAACGACGAATATCCTGTGAAATTTTCACCGGATAAGTATTGAAAACATGTAAAATTGTAAAGACCATTTTTTTAAAACAAAACTTCGAAAATAACCTCATGCAAGGGATGTTATGTCATACATCTATGAAAAATCTAAAAATTAAACTCAACCACGTTTGAAAGCCTGATATGAGAAAAGAAAACCTATGTAACTAGGCTGCTTGACCTGACTTAGGTCATGTGCAATAAACTGACATCGTTGTTTATAAACGATATGTTGGAACCGGCGACAGCCCTAGCACAAGAAGTTGATCATAGCAAAAATAAAAAATACATAAGAGGCACAAATATTTATTAGGGAGCTCCGTCTATACGAGGAGTTTCCTTTTCACTATTACCATTATACAACACGATGCTATATCATATTAATGCTGATTTGCAGGAGAAAGAGAAGAGGTAACAACAATGCGATTTGTGGGGTCCGTTGGAGTGCAAACAACACGACAGTTATCTATTTTATTATAAGTGTTGTCTCTAATTTTCTCGGTAGATAATGTGAAGGACTATATAAAAGTAGTTGTCTCTTTACATGCCCTTATGCAGCCTAAAAAAGGGAAAGAAAAAAAAGCGAGCGGCACAAAAACAGATGATTCCGTAAGGAGCCCAAGCCCAAACCCACTGGGCCGTTGTTAAACCCGCGTTGCCCTTTCGTAGTGTACGGGAGGATTGAATTACTAATCTGGCTCCCTGACGCGGCGCCGGATCACGCCAGCCTCCTTTTAGCGAGCTGGCGCACAAGCCGACCATGCCAGCTCCCCTTTTTTTTCTAACTGATATTGGAAATTTTAGCTTATCTCCTTTTTATTTTTAGTAGCAATCTCCATTAGAAATTGAATTGAGAAAAGTAATATCTGTCACATTAAATTTTGAATTACTTGCATATGAAAAGAAGTTATGGATTTAATTGATATAAGATTAAACCACATAGAAATAAAACTGCTATTTGTATGTAAGATTGCACCGCATGTTGGACGCACTGAAGGGTTTTTAGTTCACCAGTATATTGATTTAAAATAATAATAATATTTTTTTGATTGATCTGATGGAAATAATTATGGAGAAATAAAGAGCAATTTTTGTAAATAATACATGTAGCTAATATTGTTTGTATATTATTATTTTTTGAAATAAAAGGACAGATATGGTAGGTAGGTTGGTCCATTTGTGATTTTTCATATATTCTCAACGGTACGAAATCTGTTGGACTCGCGATAACATTTTTTGATTGTCGTATGTTGTTATAGTGCGAGAAATTTCGGAAGAATTTTATGAAGACGATTGAGGCGGCAATGACTCGTAAGTATGAAGGTAAGTGATAATGCGATAGAACATAGAATTCATACACAAAGAACTTTGGATGCCTTGCTACGCGAATAATTGAATGTGAAAAGACAATGAGATTTAATGTTACGAATTACAATAGACTTTATAATAAAGCTGAAAATAACACAGCGCACAGGGTTTGATTACGTGCATAAGAAACAGCATCATGCACGATGCAATAAACCAAAGTACTCCTATGATACATATGCGTCGTTTTGGAACGGAAATAAATTCAACCTTGGGGGACTAGTTCAGAACGGTCCCACCTACTGCATGGATCAGGCTATTTTTTCCTTCCTTGCGAGCTCGGCGTTGAACTCAAAGGTGGCCTCTTTGGCCTTGGCCACCATTTCCTTCTTTTTCTCGCACTCCCTCTTGCGAGCCTCACGCTCCCTACGTGTGCACGCCACAAGATGAGCTTTGGTCTCCTGACGTGTACGCTCGGTTTGCTCGTCATTGCAGCACTCCTTCTGGATCTCACAGGCCCTTTTGACATCCCACTCCTGATAGTCGAGAGTCCACTAGTCATGTGGGTGGATCTCTAGGTAGATCCACTTGCGGTAGCCACATAGCGGTTCTGGGCACTACGGGTAGACGGGAGAGGTTGTTAGTGCGTACTTTAAAAGAAAAATAGTACAAGAACACACTGTAACTGATCCTTACCAGCTGCCGATAGCTGCTCGTGTCCCAACGACGATCAGGATAGTCACAGGAGTAATTAGCTCAACCCCAATAATGCATGCCTAAGTTGAGCCACTACTTAGACTTGAAGAATTTGCATGGATCCCTACAGCAACAGAAGGGCAACGTCTTTCCCTCAGGCAGGTATTACGGCGAATGCTCAGTTGGAATGCTCAGGACGGGGTTGTTGCTATGGAGGGCATCATTATGGGGAGGTGACCTCCTGGCACACTCCGCTTTTTTTGTCCCGGGCCGCAGCAACCCTTGCTTGTTCGTCGCGGGCCACAACAGACCTTGCTAGTTTGTGGGTCTCCTCACACTGCTTCATCATCTTGTCCCATTGCTTGTTCTACCTCTTGTCCATCCCAACATGGTGAAGCAAACTCTGATGTAGTATTAAGTTTGGTTATGTAGTGTTCTCTTCTAGATCTTTTCTACCTTATTTTATGAGCCAAATGGTTGGTATGGGGTTGTTAATTTCATGTGAGTAACATGTGAGACAAAGTGTTGCCTTGTCTTTCTGAAAAGTTGCTAACGAGACAGAGTGTTGTCATGTCTTACATTGCAGGGAGTTTTCACATCCTGCTTTGCAAAGTGATGTATTTTCGATTTGAAAAGCTAAGATATATTGTTGTCATGTCCATCTGAAAAGATAATAAGGCAGAGTGTTGTCACATTTACATAAACATAAACCTTAAAACCCTACACTGTAAACCTAAACTTGTACCCTAAAACTCGAAACTCTAACCTAAACATAAACGTGAACTCTAACCTAAACATAAACATGTTTTTTATAAGAATTTTTAGATATATGAAATGAGGTTTGAAAATAATTAAATTTTTTTGTAAAGCCTAGTAATATAATTTACTTGCTTATATAATTTTTTTGTAAGTTTAAACATTCAAAAAATTTTACCATAATTTATTTTATGTGCACTGCGCCAAGCTGTGTCCTTTGGTCTTGTCACTGCACAAAACCACCCCATTTAGTCTTATCACTGCACAAAGCTATTCCGTTTGGTCTTGTCACTGCACAAAGCATATGTAATTTTTTTGTAAGTTTAAACGTTCAAATTTTTTTACCATAATTTATTTAATTGATTTCTATCTTATCAACATGCAGACAGATATATTATAGTGATAATGTATTGCTTCGGTTGCAACAAAACTAAAATAATGTATTGCTTGGGTTGAAATAAAACTGAAATAACTAAGTTGGATGATACTTCACTGATGTCACAGGGCATGCAGATACTCTTCTTTACACTAACATTGACACCTAATGCAGCATCCTTATTATGCTCCATCACCTTCAAAACGATAGCCATCAGATCAATCTAATTAAAATATCAACCCTTGGATCTTAAATAAAAAAAGATACTTTGGTTAAGAGATATCTTTTAGTTGAAATGGTGTAAGTTCATAAAACTGTGCATTATTTCGCGAAAAGACACCGTTTCATGGAGAAAGACATTTCTATGACACCATTTGAAATGTACAAACAGATATCGTTCAATAAACACGCAGCAAAGCATATTTTTTTTGTATAGCAAATTTAGATAGTTTCACATTTTCTTTTCGTATAGTATGGATCTAATGATATAATTTTCTTTTTACCTGATGTTTTTGATTTTTTTTACGGTCTTCAAGATATTACTTTGATTGCTATTTTTTTATAACCTTACACTATTATATACTAATAAAATTGTAATATTATAAAAGTATTTTTAACGATAAATCTAATGATATAATTTTCGTACAATAAATCTAGATAGTTTTAAATTTATTTGTGATCAAATTTTAGAAAGTTTAATAGCACATGTTTTAAAAAATCAAGTAGAAAAGAATGGAGAGAAAGTATACTATCAAATTTTAGAAAGTTTAATAGCACATGTTTTAAAAAATCAAGTAGAAAAGAATGGAGAGAAAGTATACTAACAGACCCGACTCATTTGCTCGCTTAACAATCACCACCGACTTGGCGCTGAACCAATGCACGGATCTTCCCTGGCCACACCATTTGTAAAAGATGATTATCTTTACATTAAGTATGGTAAGACGCTGAGATAGGAAATACATCAAAATTAATTGAAAATCGTAAGCATCACAGCGTCCACAACTGATGGGACAAGAACGCGAGACCCCTGAACCCAGGTGTGTCACAGATCTTGAACCTGGCAGGAAGATTCAGTGGCGACGCGCTTGGTGGTGAAATTTGTTATTAATCAGTAATTTGTGGTGGAGGGTACAATATATAATTTGATATTAACCAGTAAATTTGATACCATTTAACCTGATGCCATTTATAAAGTTGGTACATCAGAAACCATGAACTGTGACTTAACAAATTTCATGGTTTTCTCTTCATGTTTTTGAAGAGCTATTTACCTATGGGAAGCCCCCCAAAAAAACATATGAATTTATCTAATTACCTACTGCACAGTACTTCCATTCCATACGGTTAAGTGAATAAAAAAATTTACATTTAGCACGACAATTAGCAAATTCATACCGAAACAAAAATCGAAGGGACCCACTTCCATTGCTGCTAGGTGGTTGCCTACTGCCTAGGTAGGAGGTTCAACAAACCATGCACATATATCAATCAGTAGAAGAATATATGAATTTCAGATATTCACATATCAATGATACTGCATTCTTCAGAAATTTCTTCCACCACCAAATGTCGATGGAGGATGAACTGCACCGTACACTGAATATTTCTGTAATGATTCACGATTACACTAAGCTTAGTAAACCAATAAATTTATTAAGTATTAAAGCAGCTAGGGGAGGCATGTTTAAAAAGTGCACAAATACAAGCAATAACACTTTGTAGTTTGAAGAAATTTAGATTCTGTGCCCCCGTTATATAGGAAAAACAAACTGATTCAACATGACAACCATTGATAATGAAAGCTCTCTCTCTCTGTATATATATATGTTTTTCATCTTTCTTTTCTTCATCTGCATGACGATACTTAAATATAACATGGCTGGGGGTTGGTATCATGTCGGACCTAACCATCACAAACACCAACGAGAAAATTTCCTGTATGCGAACGAAAGTTAACCCGATCCCGGATTTGCAACTGAAAAAAAAAATGTGTTACTTCTATGCCACTCGGTTTCAACTTTGTTTCCTTCTATGCCATTTCCGTTAGGGCAATTAGCCGTTAGCACATGAAATCTTGTCACTCCTTTGTTCTTCTCCCTTTCCTGAGAAAACAAGGCCAAATTATCTAAGTCCAATAGAGAGGGAGGGAGGGTGGAGGGGAAGGTGATGGCGTGGGCAGCGTGACGAGATCGACACCATCGAGGATGGCGGTGACCACGGTGAGGTGCTCTGACGAAGTCCATGGCAGAGGCCTTGGGAACATTGCTCGCGCAGCGGGTGATGTAGTTGACCACTTTTTTAGCTTCACCATGTCATTCTGAATCTTTTACTTACCCCCCTCGCTCCAGTGGCTGGAGCTTTGCTAGCAGCGAGCTCCATGCACCCCAATTTTGTGGCTCCCATCGCCGGGCCGCATCATAGCACTTCAAAACAAATCAGCACTACAAATCAACTCCACGTATTCTCCAGATGCTCATCGACCCCTAAATTTTGCAAGACATCATCAGATTCTTCGCTAGCAAGATCGTCTTCCTTCCGTCCGATCCATCGCCGCCTAGCCGATTGTAGCTGTCTGCCAAGCCATTGCTGCCACGGCCACTCCCCCCCCCCCCCCCCCCAAATTCTCCCTTCCAGGGCCTCTTCCAAATCCACATGGGCTGACGCGGGAGGTGGAGGCGGGGGCGGGGGCGGGAGATGGAGGTGTTGGCGGGAGCACGACGTGGAGGTGGAGGCGGGACGACACACCTCCTGTCCTCCTGTACGCCGCCCAATAGTTCTCGCCGCCGCTATTGTCATTACCAGGAGGGGAGGACATCGGCAGGAAAATGGTGACATGGCAGCTGCAAGGCTTTCAGCCACTGGTGCGAGGAGGAGGAGGAAGAGAAAGAGTGAGAGGAAGCTGAGGGAGAAGGGGGATGGCGGGCAATCTCGTCTTTTCTCATTTTCTGCATGCTACTTAACATCAATATCAACCGAGGATAACGAAAATGGCATAGAAGGAAACAAAGTTGAAATTGAGTGGCATAGAAGGAAGCGCATTTTTTCAGTGGCAAATCTGGGATCAGGTTAACTCTCGGTGGTATACAGGGAATTTTCTCAATACCAAAACACTAAGTGCAGGTATCTTATCTACTGGTAACCCAATATACCAGCCAGTAATACTGTCTTATTTTCCACTAACATGGCAACATCAGTATAGGAAGCAGTGAATAGAACAGAACCAACTGTTATCTGAATTCTGACGTGACAACTTAGCAGTAGAACAAGCCATACAGTTTGTGTTCCAAGGTCAATCCTCCAAGTGAGGAAGTGAGGAAACAATGATAAATTACCTTTGAAAAGGCAAGGATGTCTAGAAACTAAATGTTGGTAACTTACAGCAACATCATAATAGCTCTGTTGGTATATCCCACCTTTTGTTTTGCTGCAAAGTCTGTCACCCATAATTACATAGAAGCAGATCTTGGAAATGTTTTGGAAGTTTTCAGGAAAGAAAAGGCCAAGATGTTAGATTAGCATATTACACCCTTTCATTTGGTAATCACAGGTTGACTGGGTTAATTTAATTCTATTTCAATAGGCACGTTTGGCAGTTTCCTAATTGTATCTACCTTTAAATACATGTTACCCTCAATATACGATCTAGAGTAGAAGGTTCATGAAAGTACCTGTGGTGCACACTGAGGCACGGAATGCATATTTGTATGCCCCTGAATCTGACTTGTTGAAACACCAGTAGAAGGATATCCCTACAAAGGGTATAAGATCCACAAATTTTGCATCACATGTGCAAGTAGTTAATAAAATAATATTATAACATAAACACAACAGTTTCCGGTAGGATTTCTACCTGGTAGAAGAAAGGTCTACCAATAGATGAGTTTGTTGCAATATCTTCCGTTGCATAATATTGATTTTGATTTGGTGGATCAACGAAAACTGAGTCGGCTGGCTGAGGCAAAACTGCTTGTTTAACATTTCCTGCAAAACAAAATAGTAACTTATAAAAAAATTACTAGCTTAAGCATTGCATAAACAAATTTGCATGAAAAGGAAAAGAGGAAATACTTGAACTTTTATCCTGCTTAGTTGATTTTTTCTTCCTCTTTTCAACCTTATTTACATCTTTGTCCCTTCCTGAGGGATGAATATGCAATCTTTTGAGTTCACATATACTTTCTAGTGATTTTTCTCCATTTTCAAGCACGTCCAGAACAACTTTTCTTGTATCCTGATGACCTTTGCTCTTCATCAACAGATCATAAGCAAACCACATAGCCCTGTTACGATATGCAAGCTCAGCCTCTGCGCAATTTTGTTCTGGAAACTCGTCAGTTGGAAATAGATATGTTCCTTTCCTAACGTATTTTGTCCACCGTTTCAAAACATACCTTTCAGGAATTTTATTGATATTCTTGAGACTAAGTGCATTTAGTGCATGTGAACAAAGTATGCCCATTGTCTCGAATTTGTTACAACTACAGTTCAATTCCATAGTAGAGGTGTCTAGGAAAACTATCCAAACTTTTGGACCACTTCTTTGCAAAATGAACTCAAACCTATAGAGTGTTTCACTACATTGCATTTCCTGATATGAAGTTCCACCGCATCCATCTAAAAAATCTGTTTCAAGCGACTTATAGATTTTATATGTGTAAACTTCAGCGGCGTGTTGCATAATATTGCTTTGTTTAACTGTACACTCCGGGGCAGTCTGGTTATACTGAATATCCTCTACAGATTCATTTGTACGCCAGCTCCCTACCAGTTTATCGAACTCAAGAACAAAATTAGTGGGTGAAGTTGATTCATCAGCAATGCTGCTCAGCTCATTGTTTGAGCTCTCACTTCTATCCAGTGATTTAATCCCACCATCAAATGCATCCTTGTGAAGAGCTGTGCACCATTTATGCCTCTGCTGATACAGATCGGTAAGCCACTGGTGATCCTGTATATTATACTCATGAAGCATCATTGCCCATGTTTCCTCAAACTCTTCTTCTGACTCACAATCTTTCATGCACTTTGTGAACATGCTATGAAATGTTCCAGAAGCATTTAGAGTGCCTAAATGGGACTGTAGGTTCTTTTCAATATGCCATTGAGAAAGACAATGACGTGTCTCGGGGAGAACGTCTTCAATTGCCTTGGAGATAGTTTGGTTCTGATCAGTAAAGATTGTTTTAGGAGGACGGCCACCCATTGACTCCAAGAATGACTTAAATAGCCATTCATAGGATGTTGAGGACTCATCCAACAAAAATGCACAGCCAAACATAACATTTTGCCAGTGGTGGTTAACACCAAAAATTGGGGCACATATCATATTATACTTGTTGGTACGATATGCTGTGTCAAATGCAACAACATCTCCAAAACAGTCATAGTCAACCCGGCTTCTACCATCTCTCCAAAAGAAATTAGTCATTTGGCCTTCTTCATCTACTTGCACATCCCAATAGAACATACCTTGTTCAATTGTTCTACGCTTGAAATAACCTACAAGTGCTTTGGCATCCTCTGGTTCAAGCAATGTGTAACTTTGGATGCTAAGCTGACTCTGACATTCAGTACCATCTTCGTGCACATGCAAGCTGTCCTGCATTGCTTGGATTTCAGCATTCACCATTTCATTCAGCACACCAGGTTTTGGAATTGAAAGGGTCCTCACTGATCTCAGTAAGTGTATCTCTTCAGGCCGAACCAAGTCATGATTATGTTCAGGAATTATCTGAATAACACGCCATTGACCTTCAGAATCAACTCTAAAACGGACCATTGCTTTGCAATTAGTTCTGGTCTCTGGCCTGTTAAAGTTTGCCTCAGTAAGCTGCTCATCATCCTTTAAACCTTCCTTTGAGCAGTAATAGTCTTTCGTACGAATAGTTTTGGTCCCTGTAAAGTAGTACTGCTTTCCCTTCCGCACACTAAAGCCCATACGGTGCCCATAGTCACAGTATAGCCTGTAAGCTTCTTCCTCACTATACGCAACTTTATTCCGTAATTCTTCAGTCAGCTCCTCACAGCTTGGAATTACAGAATTATGATCCTGATCTTCTTCATTCCTCACAGGATCTTCCTCCCTTCCCTGTTCTCGGCTGTCAAAAGCTACTTGCCCCGCATTTTCAGCATCATAAATGATTTGTACCTCTCTGTTCTCCTGAGCTTCTTGCTCATTATCTCCAACACCGTCCAGACATATCGCCTCCCCGTCAATCTCAATAGCAATGCTAGTACCTTCCATTACTGCATTTTCCACCACAAAAGGCAATGTTATTGGTCCGCATGTAAGGAAAAATGTAATTAGAGATAAAATTCACCAAAAATTACAACAAATTACAGATGCGAAAATCATAAATGAGGACAAGATACCGCCACACTAGAGCACACCAAGATACGGTCCACTACAGCAAGTTCAAGCATGCCATTTCGAAGCTGAACCCTAAAGCGCACGCATTATGCCAATTTACCGTCATATTTGATTATCCAAGCTACCCTCACCATGTGATCCACGCAATCCCTCACGTGCAAGTAATCTACTTGCAAACGCTGAATTCGGAGATTGGTGACTTAACATTTGCAAGGCCTTTGGCGCATCTCATACTACTGCCAGGTTCTCCCCCCTCAGGTTCTCCAGTGCAGGGGCGGAATCGAAGTGGGACGTTGGGAAAACAAGCTGCTGTCATTAGAGGTTTAGAACAATCGAATCCGCAACTAACTGGACGGATTGGAGCGCCTCCGAAAGGAAGATTTGGTTGGAATTTGATTGCTCACCGCAAAGAAGAAAAAAACGATCCAAGCAAGCTACGTTAGGGCTCCGTAACAACGGAAGAAATCAGCCTGGCTGGATCTCCTGCCCACTCCACGCCAATCCAGCAGACTCTCCTCCGGTGGCGGCAGGGCTGAGGAGTGGGCGCCGGCCGCCGTCGAGGACCCGAGGCCGCGCGGCGGCGGGGCGGGGCGTCTTCTCGTCTCAGCAGGCCGGCGACGTACCGCGACGCGGTGGCGCGGGGAGAGCGGCGGCGGCGGACGGGGCAACCACCTTGTCCCGGAGGACCGGCATCGCCTTGCAGCACGGCCACACGGGATGGGGTAGGGGGTGAGTGAAAGCACGAGCTGCGGTGGCCGGTGCGGGAGGAGGACGGCCGTGCGGCACGCGAGGAGCCAGCGAAGTCAACGGCGAGGAGGCGGCGCAGTGGATGCAAGCGGCGCAGGGAACGGATTCGGCGGTGGCGGTGCGTGACGTGGGTGGCTCGGCGAGGCGATGGACTGGAGCGGCTATACCTGTTCCAAGCATGTGAAGAAGCTCCTCTTTTCTACCGTTCGTGTTCTTGATCCGGCCTAGTGTAATTCGCTAGGATTTATCGCGACGAACATATTTGAATGGTCCTTGTTTTTATCTCTACCCACACTGAGGCCCTGATAAATAGGCATGTTCTTTTCCTCCGAAGTTGGTGGCTTTTGACTTTTGCTACAGTACATAACTTTCAAACGGAGTATTTTCTCAAGACAGGGTCTACAAGTTAAACGATCTACACGTTAAAAGCCAAACATCTGTACCAGCCAAAATCGCAAATGAATATCTATTTTTCCGTAATCTATACCGTAAACAGCCAAAATTCAAAAATTTCAGCCAAAAGCCATAAGCCGTTGCCAAACAGGGCCTATGGCTTCAGCTTCTGGCTTCAGTTTATTTTTGCACTATTCATAAATTTCGTCTTTTTCTGAACTTTTGGCTTTTTTTGAGTTTTTTTACCGGTTCTTTTTTTCCTCGTATTTGTTTACATTATACGTGATGGGCTAATATGTTTTTTCTATTTTTAAATTTTTTAAAATTTAATTATGGTAAATAAGCCTCTGTTAACTACAGTGCTTTTTTCAGCCAGTTACAATGTTTTCAGCCATAAGTCATGAGGCTTTCAGTCGAATCGATCACCACCTGAGGTGAAAACAAAAAAGGAAATTGTCATCCTCGCACAAAAAAAAACACTACCTCTTAACACGTTCCCCTGTGTTTATGCGGTACCTTTTGTGAGTTGAGAATCTGGCAAGAAATTGAAGCATGCATTGAACGTGTGGCTTCGCTGACTGATCAATGGGTTGCAAAAGCTACGGCGGCATTGTATTGGTTTTTGTGGATGGTTTTTAACTATAATTTATAATTTTTAACTAAAATAAATAGTAATAGTTCAAAGAAGTGACTTTAAAAAGGAGTACGGAAGAGGTGGAGAAAATAAGAAAGAGATACATCACATAAAAGAAGCGAGAGAAATAGGGTGCATGATGCAACTGTGACTCCTCTATCTTGTCCCCAGAACGGTAGCGATAGGAGTAGAGAAACTGCTTCTATAAGTGAAATGTTCGTATTGATTTTTAGTTTTTCTAAACAGAAATCAGAAATATAAATCAATATAAACAGATCCTAAATCATCTTGTCAACTTTGATCGGATACAGTACATCCGAGTCCATACTCTACTTCGCATGCCTAGTACTACCAGCATTTCTTCTTCCTTCCAACTGATCGGACGAACCCAGCCAGCAATTTCAAGGCGCTGCAGTGCGATGTTTCGCATGCATCGTCTGCACTTCAAGTTTAGTCACCTCCGTTAATTCCATCCATCCACATTCAGAGTTTCACACACATCAGTTGATCATGCAGCGTGCTAGCTAACTCGATCGATCAATTGATTGCCGGCCAAGGAAGCGTAGTTGTACGGGGCGTCATATCATGTGATCAACCAAGGGAATCAACCAGGGGCGGAGCCACACCTCGGACAAGATACATTTCAGTCCGGAGTATAGAAAAATATTTAGTGTATAGCTCGGGTAAATTCAGTCTAGTCTGGGTAACATTTTCATAGTCTAGATCAGATTGCTTAGATCATTCTACCACTGAGCCCGGAGAGTAACCAAATTCTGGCTCCGCCATTGAAATCAATTGATGGATCATATCCGAAGATAAGGATTTGAAACGAGGATTTTAGCTGATTAAGGGTGTGTTTGGTTGGGCTTCCCAACCTGCTTTGGCTTCCACAAAAGCCAAAAGCCAACCAAAGGGGGGAGTTTCCACAGCCGGCTTTTGAAAAAAGCTGCTTTTGTAGTAGTACAATAGCCACAGCCGGTGGAGAGGTGCTTCCACCGGCTGTGGCTTCCCCGTCCGCCCGCTCCGCTCCAAGACCGGCGAGCTGGGAGCTCCACCGCCGCCGCGGGCGAGTGCGAGCTCCGGGCAGGCGGCCGGATGTGGAGAAGTAGGAGGAGAGGTGCGGTGAGGCTTGGTGGCGCGCCGGCGGTGGAGTTGGCGGAAGAGGCCGAAGTGGTGAATGGTGACGCCGAGGTGGACAGGAAGCTGCCGGCGTCGGTGGTGGAGAAGAACGGAGGAACGCACCGGAAGAGATGGAGGCGACGGTGGATGTGGCCGTCGGCACCGGAGCAGAGGGTGGGGGAGGAGAGCAAGAAGGCGGCGGCTTGGGTGGAGAAGGAGGCGACCGGTGGTGGCGTAGAATGGCGCGGGAGCAGGGGCGGCGAGAGGTGAGGAGGGAGTAGATGGCGGCGCCGAGGTAGAGTTGGGAAGGGGAGGAGAAGGAGCGGCGGGTGAGGAGCAGTGGGGGCGGCGCGGTAGGAGAGAAAGGGATGGAGGCGTGGTGGAGAAGATGGGTGGCCGGTGGAAGAAGGAGGCGGAGGGAGGCGCACCGAGGAGGGGAGCGACTGGAGAAGGGGGCGGCATGGTAGGAGAGAAAGGGGGAGTAGAGTGGGCGGCCGGAGAAAAGGGGCGGTGTGGCGGAGAAAGGAGGGAGAGGCGGATCACAGCAACTTTTCCAAACCAAACGGCTTTCAGCTTTCTCACAGCCCACAACCTACAGTAGCTTTTTCACAGCCCACAGCTCACAGCAACTTTTCCAGAAGCCACAGCTCAACCAAACACACCCTAACCCATGCTGTTCTTAGGTGCAGTCAGGTTGTTGCCCGTCGTTTCCGTTGTCCTAAACACGGTCTGACCGCATGTACAAACAAAACTCTTTTGCGAACAATAGTTTGACAGTGAAGCCTGTCGTCCCCTCGAAAAGAATTAAAGAAAAAAGAAACTGAAGCCTATAGCAAGGAAATCGATTAATTGATCCCCTGCATTGCAAGCGGACAATGGTCAAAATACCATTGTGTTTTGGTCCAATGGTTGTGAGAGAATTACACATTGTGTAGTAATTTTATAAGAAATCTTCCACATAGTTTTGCACTGTTTTCCCTATTGCAATTGCAAGAATGTACTGGGAATGAAGAGCCATAGGTTCGGTCTCAAGCTATGTAGTACTTGCTTAGGGGATGCAATTATTAGGATACTTGTATAGCCTATTGTTGCACCAATCTAACTTCTTCCACAAGTTGTACTTTTCCTGTACATGGCTGTATATATGAAAGGCACCCCCACGTTGTGCATGTGGTGATTCCCCCAAACTCATTAGTCTCCAACATGGTATCAGATTGGGCCCGGGCCTAGGTCCCCTCTCGCCCCCACCCATCAAACCCTAGCCGTCGGCCAACCCCGGCTGCACCGATCGGCCGCCGCCTCCTCTGCGGCGCCGATCCCTCCTCCCTCCACTGCGCCCCTACCCCCCTCCTCTCGGGATGCGCCGATCCTTCTCCCAGCCGCTGGCGCCGAACCCTGCCTCGCCGTCGCCCCTTCCCATGTCGACGGATCTCTCGGCATCGAGCGACACTATGGCCTCCACCGGCACGGGCACCCTGCCTTCGTCTGGATCAGATGCCGCGCCGCCTATCTTCATTGCTCCCTACGCTACGATCGCCGTCAAGTCGCACGTCCCGGTGACCCTTGAGTTGAAACGTCCCAACTTCAACCGCTGGTCCCCGTTCTTCCTCTCCCTGTGCGGCAAGTTCGGGCTTCGCTCGCACGTCGATGGCACCGCTGCGGCACGCCCGCAGGATCCCCAGTGGGCGATCGCCGACTCCTGCGTCCACAGCTGGCTCCTCGGCTCTGTGGCGGACGACGTTCTCGGCCTCGCCCTCGCACATGAACAGATTGCTCGCCAGCTCTGGGTCACCATTGAAGCCCTCTTTCAGGCGAACAAGGCTTCCCGCGCAGTCTACCTCGGTCACGAGTTCCACTCCATGACCCAGGGTGACCTCTCCATTGATGAATATTGCCAGAAGATGAAGGCCACCGCCGACGCGCTGCGTGATGTTGGCCACGCCGTTCTCGACTCGCAGCTCGTCCTCAACCTACTGCGCGCGCGGCCTCAACCCTCGCTTCTCCAGCACCGCCGACAACATCGCCGACTCGAATCCGCTACCCAACTTCGCCACCGCCCGCGAGAAGCTGGTCCTGAAGGAACTCCGTCTAGCCAACAAGGGCAAAGTCGCTACCGAGACTGCGCTCCACGCCGGCTCCTCCCCTTGCGAGGCGGTGTGCCACGCCGCCGGCTACGGCCAGGGTGCTGGTGGCAGTGGCGGCCAGGGCGGCGGCGGCGGCCAGGGCGGCGGCGGCGGCCAGGGCGGCCGCAATCGCAAGAAGGGCGGTGGCCGCGGCGGGAACTACCAGGGCGGCGACGGCAGCAACCGCGGCCCCACCCCGTCGGCCGGCCCCTGGATATGCTTCACTCCGTGGGGCACGACGCAGCAGCAGTGGCACCCCCGCAAGGCACGCCGCAGTAGCCGTGGTGTCCTCAGCAGCCCGGCATTCTGGGCGCACACCCACAGGCACACACCGCCTTCACGCCTGCCCAGTTCTCCGACGCAAGCACCGCACCGCAGCAGGGCGCTGGCGGCTGGGATCAGGCCGGCCTCATTGCCGCCCTGAACCAGATGGCACTTCAGGGTGCCAACCCCTGGGTCCTCGACACCGGCGCCACCGCTCACATGTCATCATCGGATGGTATACTGCTCTCCCGCCTACCTCACTCCAACTCTTTCATCACTGTAGGCAACGGCAGCACCATGCCGATTTCCTGTCGTGGCACATCCATCTTGTCGGTAACTGACACTACCTTTCACCTCCGCAATGTCCTCAGTGCTCCCGCCCTAGTGCGCAATTTGCTTTCTGTTCACCAATTCACTCGCGACAATAATTGTTCTATCGAATTTGACGCTTTCGGTTTTTCTGTTAAGGACCAGCGGACGGGGCGCGTGATTCTTCGCTGCAATAGTAGCGGGGACCTCTACACCATTCCTTTGTCCCCACCCTACAGTTGCAACCTCGCCTCTACATCCACCCTGTGGCATCATGCCTCGGTCACCCCGGTCCTTCCGCCCTCACCACGCTCCAGAACATGTCGGTCATATCTTGCAATAAGAGCCCGCGGTCTTTGTGTCATGCTTTCCAGCTTGGCAAGCACACGCGGCTCCCTTTTAGCAATTCCACCTCTGTCACCACTGCTCCTTTTGAGTTACTTCACTGTGATGTCTGGACATCTCCAGTTCTTAGCACTTCAGGTTATAAATATTATCTTGTGTTGCTTGATGATTATTCTCATTTCTGCTGATCGTTCCCGTTACGCCACAAATCCGATGCGCATCGCCATATTGTCAATTTTGTAACCTTTGCTCACACAGTTCGACGTACTGCCCAAGTGCTTTCAGGCCAACAATGGTACCGAATTCGTCAACAATGCCACCACTTCCTTCCTAACTAGCTGCGGCATTGCTTTGCATCTCTCGTGTCCATACACCTCGCCACAAAACAGCAAGGCTGAGCGCATGCTTCGTACCATCAACAACACTATTTGCACCCTGCTGATACACGCGTCCATGCCTTCACCTTATTGGGCTGAAGCCCTAGCTGCTGCCACATACGTGCTTAACCGGCGCCCCTCCTCCTTTGTACATCACAGCATTCCCTACCAGCTCCTGCATCAGAAGCTCCCGGATTATTCCTCCCTCCGTGTGTTCGGCTGCCTCTGTTATCCGAACCTTAGTGCCATGACACCTCACAAACTCTCCCCCCGTTCGACTCCCTGCGTGTTTCTCGGTTACCCCTCCTCTCACAAGGGGTACCGTTGTCTGGACATGTCTAGCCGCTGCATCATTATCTCACGTCATGTTGTATTCGATGAGTCTGTGTTTCCGTTTGCCTCGGCACCCTCGGCGGCCTCTGTGCCGTCTTCACTGGATTTTTTGATGCAGAGTCTCTCTCCAACGTCGGAAGCTCCGCCCCGTGGCGTTGAGCGACCGCGTGCTGCTTCGGGTGCTCCCTCCTTTGGCGAGGTTGAGCAGCCGGACCTCCAGGACCCAGCGGTCATTTACGCTGGTCCCCTGCTCCCTTCCGGCCAGCTGGCCGGTGCCCCACCAGGCGCTGCTGGCGCCGCGCCGGCAGCCGCGCCGGCGCCCCCAGACCTGGTCACCGCTCCGCCTGCGGGAGGGCACCTGGCCACCGCCCCGCTTGCGGGCGTGCGCCCCGCAGCCGAGCGGCGCTTCGGCGTTGTCTACCAGCGGCGACCACCGCCGTCCCTCTCGACTTCCTCTGCGCCCCCGGCGGCTGTGGCCGCTCCGGCGCCGCAACCGCCTTCGTGCCCCACGACGCGATCTCAGACCGGCAGCCTGCATCCCGTCGACCGCCTCAACCTCTCCGCCACGACGGCCTCGCCGATCCCGGCAAACTATCGCAGTGCGCTCGCCGACCCCAACTGGCGTGCTGCGATGGCGGAGGAGCACAAGGCTCTTATTGACAACGACACCTAGCGCCTCGTGCCTCGACCGCCTGGTGCTAACGTTGTCACGGGCAAATGGCTGTACAGGCACAAGTTCCACTCAGACGGCTCCCTGGCCAGGCACAAGGCTCGTTGAGTCTTACGGGGCTTCTCTCAGCAGGCCGGCGTCGGCTACGACGAGACTTTCAGCCCGGTTGTCAAATCGGCGACAATCCGCACCGTCCTCAGCATCGCCGCCTCGCGTGACTGGCCTATTCACCAATTCGATGTGAAGAACGCCTTCCTCCACGGCCACCTGGAGGAAACCGTATACTGCCAGCAGCCGTCAGGGTTCGTCGACCCCACTGTCCCTGACTACGTCTGTCTCCTGCAGAAGTCCTTGTACGAGCTCAAGCAGGCTCCCCGGGCTTGGAACTAGGGCTTCGCCACGTACATCTGCCGCATCGGCTTCACTGCGTCCAAGTCCAATGCATCTCTCTTTATTTACAAAGATAGAGATCGTGTCGCCTACCTGCTCCTGTACGTCGACGACATCATCCTCACGGCCTCGTCCCTGGCACTGCTCCAGTCCATCACCGTGCGCCTCCACTCGGAGTTCGCCATGACGGATCTCGGCGATCTGCACCACTTCCTCAGGATATCTGTGACGCGCGACAGTGACGGGCTGTTCCTCTCGCAGCGTCAGTACGCCATCGACCTCCTCCAGCGTGCTGGCATGTCTGAGTGCCACCCGTCTGCGACACCAGTGGACGCCCGGACGAAACTGTCGGCCACCGACGGCGCTTCCGTCGCCGACCCCTCCGAGTACCGGAGCCTCGCTGGCGCACTCCAGTATCTCACCTTGACGAGGCCTGATCTGGCCTATGCTGTCCAACAGGTCTGCTTGTTCATGCATGATCCCCGCGAGCCGCATCTCGCGCTGATCAAGTGTATCTTGCGATACGTCAAGGGTTCCCTCTCCGCTAGCCTCCTCCTCGGAGTCAGCGCTGTCGACCAGATCATCGCCTACTCCGATGCCGACTGGGCGGGTTGCCCCGACACGCGCCGCTCCACCTCCGGATTCTACGTCTTCCTCGGTGACAATCTGGTGTCCTGGTCATCCAAACGCTAGACCACGGTCTCCCGCTCCAGCGCAGAAGCGGAATACCGTGCTGTTGCTCATGTCGTGGCCGAGTGCTGTTGGCTGTGACAGCTTCTTCAAGAGCTCCACATCTCGGTCCCTTTGGCGACGGTAGTCTACTGTGACAACGTAAGTGCTGTCTACATGACGGCCAACCCTGTTCATCATCGTCGCACGAAGCACATCGAGATCAACATCCACTTCGTCCGCGAGAAGGTTGCATTGGGACAGGTTCGAGTGTTGCATGTTCCCTCGGCATA
Organism: Dendrocalamus latiflorus; assembly: GCA_017311315.1. Classification (NCBI taxonomy): domain Eukaryota; kingdom Viridiplantae; phylum Streptophyta; class Magnoliopsida; order Poales; family Poaceae; genus Dendrocalamus; species Dendrocalamus latiflorus. Next base: position 23,708,056 of record CM029636.1, read on the forward strand.
CCAGTTCGCGGATATCATGACCAAGGGTCTCCCTATACAGTTGTTTACTGACTTCCGGACCAGTCTGTGCGTCCGTGATCCTACCGCTACGACTGCAGGCGGGTATTAGGATACTTGTATAGCCTATTGTTGCACCAATCTAACTTCTTCCACAAGTTGTACTTTTCCTGTACATGGCTATATATATGAAAGGCACCCCCACGTTGTGCGTGTGGTGATTCCCCCAAACTCATTAGTCTCCGACAGCAATGAAATAGGTCTAAACGTCAGCTAGCTGTATGAAATTATCAACAACGCCATGAAGTCATGAACATTGCGTTGCACTGTATGAAAGGCAAGTACCACGGCCATTAGCCAGCGCTGTCGTTTCTTTACGCAATGGTGCATTCGTCGCCAAAAGGCTAGGTTTAGAAGCTTAAAAAAAGAGGCTATGATTAGGGTCTTGTCTCTAGAGGTTGATCAAGTGCTATATACTGGGAAAGAAGTCTACTTTTGATCACTCAACTTATGACCTGAGTCCGATTTACACCTTCAACTACGAAACCGTTTGCTACCCCTCTCAACTAGCAAAACCAGGCCACTTAACCCCCTGAGCTCAATACCACCTGATTTTAGGCTCAGGTCGCGTAAGGCCACCGTGACACGCCTCACCGCAAACTCGCACCGGGCCACCACGACGCGCCTCGCCACCGTATCTCGTTGGGACATCACGACATGCCTTGCCACGCCACCACGACGTGCCTCGCCATCATCTCGCGTCGGGCCAAAGGGATAGTGTAATGCCCGCGTTTTCGACTAACTTTAAGTGATAAGTTATGAAATTGAACGAGATTAATTAAATAGCTAATAAATAAATTACAAAGTAATTTAAGCTTTACCCTGGATCCAGTTAAATTAAAACCTAAGAGCAATAAATAAATAGAATACATTCACAAATTTTATCTCCAAGAATTAATACAATCTGAATTCACCGGATTAAGAAATGCAACTAATCATGTGGCAATTAAAAGCGTGCATCAACTCAAATAAAATATAACAGTCTGTATTACAACATTTAAATTAATTACAATCCATTTACAACAAACAAATCACATTCATCAAGCGATAATTAAAAATTTGTTCCCGAATTGAATACAAATATTACAGTTCATATTACATAAAAAATAATAGTCTGAAGTACAGTAAATTTACAATTCTCAATCTCAACTAAAATAACCATCTTAAGAATGTGTTGTGGTATGTTTGTGTGTCACATATGACAGGGAGTCGTGTATTGAGATGAAAATCTTGATGGGAGTGTCAAGTGGTGCATGTTTGCATCTATTTTGTTGATGAGAGTTTCGTGTATGTTACTTGTGCTCGGGACGATTGCTTGTTCTTTAATGTGCAATGCACTTGGTGATTGTTGGCAGTCAACGGCAAGACCAGAGTTAGGGAGGAGCCTGAGGCCATAGAGAGTCACGTAAGTTTGGGTTAAGCTACATCTTAAGCATAGAAATATAGGAGAAAGATAAGGATCATGATAAGACAAGTTTATGCATGTGATGTGCTATTGGGTTTGGGCTGTTTCATGTGGAGATGATCCAAGAGGAGGTTAGAGGCCTATTGGCTTGGCGGCAATTCATTGGGCGTCACGGACTTCGTATTGGAGTTTGCTTTGAGGAGAAGCATTATAAAGACCGATGGGTGGCAATTAAGTAAATTGTCCAATACTGAGTGGAGAGACAGTTTGCAAAGCCTCAGCGATGGCCTAAGGTGGATTAGGTCACATCTGGGCAGATGGAGGGTCATATCGGGATGTTGGAGCTATACGTATGTCACTCTTTGAAAAACGTGCAAGTGTGTGAGTGTAAAACATGTTTCTGTGTGGGTTACCGGGTTTTCTTATTTGTAAGTGGTTGTATCCACTATGTGTGCTGGTGGTTTAGGGTTAAGTAAGAGGTGAGGAGACCGCAATATATAAGTCCTTGTGTTGAGAGAGAAAAGAGGAGGAAGAGGGGAGTTAGGGTTAGGTTTACTTGTGTTGGAAGTTTTGTATGTGTGTTCTTGTGATAGATCTATCCTCTAAGGTGTGGAGAGACTATAATTCTTCATCCCTTCATAGTAATAGAAGATCAAACTTGTTTGCCTTGTCTCTTATGTGTTCTTGTTTGATTTCCTTGCCTTCTTGAAGTATTCTTGGTTTCTCTCAATTCTTCCCTATTTTATGTTATGACATGCGAGAACCCATCCAAGACCATCTAAATCATCAAGGACTCATGAGCAAGTGCAGATCCAAATTTTCCCCATTTGCCTGGTTTCGATGCAATCTTCTTTGCTTTGGGTAAAGATCGGAACTTTGGCTATGATATTAACAATCAATGATTGGAATAGGTTCTTGACAACCTAGGGAGAGTTTGTACCAAGTTTCATCTTGTTTGGACTAGTGATTTGAGAGTTAGCTATTTTCTTGTCTTCTTTGTACTTCCCGCTTAAGCCATGTAGCCTCACCCGGACTTACATGACCGCTCAGACCTTAGCTCCTCTGCCTAGTTCCAATCCATTGTCGTCTACCATTAATATTCTCCAAGCCACCTGTACATCTAAAGATCAAGCAACTATCTCGAGCACAAGTTTCATGCACTTGACTCACATTTGTCAAAACAATACATCATGCAACTCAACACATGCAACTAACGGCACCCATGCCGTGCACATGCTCATCCAACTCAAAATCTTATTTTTATTGATCTCTAGACGCAACCATTGGTCTGACCACACTTCCCAGGGCGGTCAAATCGTCGGCCACTGGCCGGTCTAACCACTTGAGACCATAAATGAACACCCTATCTGGAATTTTAGTTAAACTCTATATAGTTTCAGCTCCAGTTTTTAATTCCAGTGGCATCAAGTGCAAGCTCATTAAAACAAGCTTACATAAGTGTTTGGTGCTCAATTTCTCAAATGTCCATGGTCGGTCTGACTGCTCGCCCTATGACAGGCAGGCTGTCAGCCATCAGCCGGTCAGACCGCCTTCCCCATGGCGGTCAGACCGTCGGGCTCACAACTTGACGAGCAGGTCAAGACCAGTCTGATCACCATCCCAAGTCCAGTCAGATTGCTTGACATTTGATAGCACAATTTGTCATATGAATTTTTTGAAATTTTTATAAAATTCAAATTCAATTCAACCAAAATGACAATAATTTATCATAAATATATTCTAGACCTTCTCATGGTCTCTCATCTTTCTTGTTGCATGACACGGGGGAGAGGGAGAGGGTTGTGGCTGCTGTTGGTGGTGGAGAGAGCAGTGGGGAGGGAGAGGGCGGCGGCCAACATCGATGGGGGAGAGAACGGTGGGGGCGAAGAGGGTAACAGTCAACGTTGGTGGGGCAAAGAGCGCCGTGGAGGGAGAGGGTGTGGTGGGAGCGAGACGGAAGGGGAGGGAGGAGTAAAAAATTGATGTGTGGGTCCTACTTTAAAAAACCATAAAATAATTAGTTTTAGAGTGTTAGAGGCAGTGGTGAAGCCAGGAATAAAATTGAGGATGGGCTGGATCAGAACTAAACTAAGTTGACACAAATATATTCTTGTACTCTTATAGAATTTCATATTCATACAAAAATTACACAATTGGAGACAAACAACGAAAAGCAAAGAAATACAAAGTAGATACCTTGACAATAGAAAATGTGGAGTAGTGATAAGTCACCTATGTATGGAACATATAGAAATTAGTGATATGATAGAAAATTATGAATGACAATGAAAATTTAGATCATATGAAACATACCACAAATAAGCTAATTTAAATCACGAGACAAATTTGAATCATGGGGCAAATGCATTCTACGCGACTTCATGCCTTAGAAGTGCTTTATGATTTTATCTCTAATTTTTTTAGCATAATCTTCAATTGGTATGCGAAGCACTGGATTGGCAATAATTTTATTTGGATTAAATTCTAGTCGAAGCTTCTTTGGTTGAGTTGTACTCTCATTGGTAGACAAGAATTACTTGAATTACTTGTAAAATAGTTACACAAAATCTGTTTCTCCATTATAGCAAAATCTACAAATAAATTATTAATTTTTGTCAATACAAAGCTATAAATCTATAATAAATTATAAGAACTAAACTATCTACATACTAATATATATACTAAAAGTCTAAACTCTAAATTCTAAAATACTAAATTAAGAAGGAAGTAAAGAACACACATTTGTCAGTTGAAGACTAAGGAGAAGGCAACTCTCTATTGAAGACTTGAAGTAAAGAAGGCCTCTCTCAGACTTCTTCAATCCTCACAATTTACTCTCTCTTTCTCTCTCTCTCTCTCTACTATCTATCTCTCTCGCCACATTGCCGACGGTGATTGGTGACTTGGCGCCACGGTTGCTCTCGCCGGTGGCGTCGCCCCCGGTCCGGCTCCCTCCATGGCACCACCCCTAGTCCGACTCTCCTCGGCCGCCCCAGCTTAGTTGAGGCCCCCTCGCCACCCTCGCCCCCAGTCCGGCTCCCCTTGCCCTTGGATTTGCCTCCCCTTGCCGCCCAGTCAAGCTCCCCCACGGCGCTGCCCCCGGTCCGGCTCCCCTCGACCGCCCCAGCTCAGTTGAGCTCCTCCTTGCCGCCCCACCCCCTGGTCCAGCTCCCCCCGCCGGTCGCCCCCAGATCTGCCTCCACTCGGCCGGCGGCCCGGTCCCCCCTTCTGCTCATAGCTCGCCCGACGCCCGGTCACCCCTGCGAGGTGTGATGTCAGCCCTCTCTTTGGAAATCGTTTCAATTGTTAATTTGGTAGGGTTTGTGAGTTATAGTTGCTATCTTGGTGGGCCGGTAGGATGCATTTGTTGGGCCTCTTAAGGGCAATGGCCAGTGGGCTAACCACTCTTGACCAGGCATTTTTCATTTTTGTTTTTCTTTGCCGCTTCCTGCTGTGGCGCCGGTCTCTCTGTTGGCTGCTGGCTTACTATGCTCGTCGGCCGGCGGGGGTGATTCTTGCCACAGGAGAGGGTAGACTCAAGTCTTACTAAGTCTACTCCTTGGCTTCATCCTAGACTAGTGATAATGTATTGGAGATATTATCTCTTAAAATGATGTGGCGTGTTAGAGACAAAGTCTGTTTTCCCAACTATTGAAGATGCCTGAGACCCATTCTTGACTTACATAAACACTGGGGCCCAGTGGGCTCACACGAGTGAACACATCGACCACGGTGGCTGGCACGTGGGAATACCACCAATCAGAAGTGGCTAGCTACGCCGATGACATCTGGACCGGATGAACTTTGGAATCATTTGTCAGCATAGGAAAGGTTTTAAGTGCGTGTCAGAGGGCATGTACAATGGAGAGACAGGAGTCCGTCTATAAGATGCTGAAATATGATATAGAGACAGTGAAAAGACGGTTCATACAATGGAGTATTTATTTTAGTGTCTTTAAGTAATTTAATATTTTGCATGTGGTTAAGATGAACTTGGAGTCTCCAACTCATACAACGTCTTCTTTGTCTGTCTTTAAGCTTCGACTTCAGCGTAGAGACGAGCTGCTCACCGTCTCTTCGTGAAGAGACGCGGAGGCCGTCTCTTGATCATGCAAGGGGTATTTTGCAAAAAGTATTGAGATGGAGACGGCTTGAAGAGACCCATTGTACATGCCCAACATGTCGACTTCGTAGCCCTGTGTCACGCGCATTTAATTTTCTGGATGAACATTTTGTGGCAGCGGCAGTATAACTTTTGTTTCGTCTTTGGTGCGAGCTGATGGATCCATTGGCCGGGTACATATCATACCCATATTACGCCCCGCGGGATTCCCCGCAGGAGGAGGCGCCCACGTCACCCCGCCCGCTCGCTCCGACCGGCACGTGGCAGGGAATTCCCGTACGGTCGGGTGCCGTTTTTTGCGAAAAAACCCCTACATGTTCCCGAAATTACGTAAAGGTCCTCTGTTATCGCAAAAAGGTCTCTGGATTTTTCAAAAAAGACCCTGCGCATATTTATTTTTCGTTGATAACGATCCGCAGTTTCCGAAATTACGTACAGGCCCTCGGTTCTTTCAAAACAACCCCTGATTTTTACTAAAAAAACCCCTCTGGTCTCCTTTTATTGCGAAAAGCCCCTTGCTTTTTTTTTGAAAAAACCCTACGCTTTCCTTTAGCTACGAATTTTCGTCTCTTTTACTTCGGTACATATGGTGGCTGGCGCGGCGTGCCGCCGCGCCTATGAGGCTAGTTGATGTTACACATAGTATACATATGCTACTATGCGTGTTAAATCGAATTTGCTATTCTCTTTGTCCTACAATGTAAATTGCTGTGGATTTCGTTGATCGCCGTGGCCGCGAGGTTGAAAGTTTGATTTCACATGTGAATATTCGAATCCCGGGTAGAAAGTTGAGTATTTTTAAAATTTCAAGGTGGAATTAGGTGGAGCTTCAGAAGTGGGGTATCTTTTTTAATTTTCAATCGAGACCTCCAATCTCAAACCTTGCCGGCGGCGGCCATGAGCGGTGAGGCAAAGTGGTGGGCAATGTCACTGGAGAGGTAAGTAGGTGTAGGTGGGAGACCGCAGAGGCGTGCAGCGACGTGGTGCAAGGTGGCGTCTGCTACAGTCGTACATAATGGCAGACGTCTGTGCAGTAGGTGTCCCATTTGAAAATCGTTTTCAAAGTCTAACCCCAATTATCCTCTACATAAATTGACTGTCTTCTGATGTTTCCTAGCAAAGCATGAATATGTTCTTTTCAGCTTCTAAAAATTACTTTTCGATTTTTTCTATAGTAACTAGCTTTTAAACGGAGTATCCTTTTAAAATAGAGTCTACTAGTTAATTGTATTATATACTGGACTGATTTCATTTATATCGGCTAAAACCGAACTTGAGTTTCTGTTACTCTATAATCTCTCGTATAAATAGCCCAAAAGCTACAAGCCACAGCTAAAAACCTAAGCTCAAGCCAAAAAGAACAGGCCCCATATTCTAAGCAGGGTAGTTAAGCTCTTAGATGTGCCCCTAATTTGCTTCACAACTACACCATTTCATTCTTAAAACTAAATTGTACATTTTATCATTTGGTAAACTACTTGCATTGTGAAGCCGACAACAACTAAATGGACGGGGATGTCTAGAAGTTGATAGATAGATGGCATTTCATATAATCATCATCAAGTGGGATAACAACGTGATAAAAAGTGGACAAATTATAGGTGGAAGAGGAAGAAAGGGGACCATAATGTGAGGAGATTCACCATGTAGAAGTGCAAAAGGGAAAGGGGTTAGGGTTATGTGGCTGAAGCTGGACAGCCAATAAAAACCAGCAAATGGGACGTGCGAATTATGCTAGAGAGGTAGGATTTTCTTAAGAAAAATATGAATCACATAACGGACATGCATAGTGCAGCACCAACATTTCCCATGCTAGATATTGTGAAAGGGGTCCCCATTTTGATTCCTTCCCTGCATAGTCTGCTATTTTGTTCTGGAGCATCTAGTAGTGCTACTCTATTCTCACAAAGCAGCCATATATAGGGCATGTTCTTTACCTCACAAGCTGACGGCTTTTGGCTTTTGCTACAGTATCTAATTTTCAAACGGAGTATTTTCTCAAGACGGGGTCTACAAGTTAAACGATCTATATGTTAAAAGCCCAACATCTGTACCAGCTAAAATTGCAAGTGGGTATCTGTCTCTCCATAATATGTACCGTAAACAGCCAAAATTCAAAAATTTCAGCTAAAAGCCAAAAGTCGCAGCCGAAAAGATAGCCTTATAGACAATCATAGAGAGAACTAATTCAACTCAACAATTGGACAATATTAGGGCTACTGAAGCCTTACATATTATAAATAAGATAAATTGTGGTCGTTGTTGGGTGGTGGTGTTGTGGATAATCGACTATGATAATAACAAACTATTATAATGGCTTCCAGAGTGTACTAATTAGTGCAAAACCTTTGACACAAAAAAGAAGCATAAGCCTATGTTTTCTTCATGTAGGACTATCTTCATTTTATCCTATTGTTTTCAATTTGATGATCTCCATTCTTTTTATGTATAGGTTGATTTCAAATAACATTCATGAAAATAAAACAAAATGTAGAATGGTTTATTCTCATGCACATGCATTCATGCGGTGCATGTTTCAGAGAAATTAAATTTACCTTCTAAAAAAAGAGTAATTAAATATGGGGCATGTAGTTTATTTAAGATAGGGATTTATACTAGAATTAAGGCGATTCAAAATTTTCATTTGGAGTTGATGGGGTCTGATTGAGATGCATACATGAAGTATAGTACAGTTTTGTTCACAATACAAGCAAGCATGCATATATAACATTTAGCTCAATTTTCGTTTCATGCATTTCCTTTTTGAGTTAAGTTTGCACTGCACATGCCCGTCTCAAATTATATAGTTAGTCTGAGCTACGAGCGAAACATCTAAACAACTTAACACTTACATATCTATATAAATAAAAAACAATTAGTAAGATTCAAGATACCTCCTTCATTTTGAGGATAAGAAAATCCCACAATAATCTTAAAAAGAAAAAAAATCCTAGAAATTCTCACATTAATTGAGAAAAAGAAGTGTCTCCACTACTTATTTTGGTGTAGCCAGATTATAATGGTGTAGATTAATCATATATGTATATTAGAGTTATATAGTAAATACAATTATGTTTAAATCATAGGTGGTAAAGTTGTATTTTTTTTAGATTAAGGAATATAATATTCCGGCCTCCATCATTCACAAGTGAATGAGTATACTAAAGACAACTATATCATAATATTTAGCCGCGTAATTAAGCATGCAAATCTGCTAGTTTACACAATGTTAGCTGGACAAACACAACTTTGGATGTTTTATGAAATAATGTATTATCATATATTAGGGAAAACATAAATATAGCAGAGCACATGCCTAGTTTCTTCAAAAAAATGTCAAAAGCAAGCTATAGGGCATATTCTTTTTCAGCTTGTGGCTTTTCTACATTACCTAGCTTTTAAACGGAGTGTTTTTTCGAGATAGGGTCTACTAGTTAATTAAAGTACATACTGTACCGACTTCATTTATATCGGTAAAAGCCACACGTGAATTTCAGTTACTCTGTAATCTCTCATATAAATAACCAAAAGTTATAATCCGCACTAAAAAAAGAACAGATCCATAGATTGGTTTCGAGACGTCGACTGGTCCATGAAGACAAAATATATGTAAGATCAGTTGAAAATGAGAGCTGAAACGTGGGCACATAAAAGAGATTTGTCAAACGTGCTGGTCCTTCTGGTCCAATCAGAAAGGGGGAAAAAGATGGTATCTTCGGCCAAAAGACACTCAATAATTGCACGTTATTTTCCCAGTCTTTTTCTTCGAGCCCAAAGGAATAAACTAATAAATAATGTCCTAAATCTCGCCAAAAACCGCATAAAGATAAGAACGTGGTACCCTTTTAATGGTTTAATTTTTGTCCGTGATTAAGCCATCTCGTTATATTGGTTAATTTCCTATGTTTTTCAGAGCTCTATATATGGTGGACAAAATATCCACCTGAATTTCCCTAGGTCGCCAGCTTACACATTTCCCTGGAAAAGATTTTTGTACCATTTGAAAACATTTGTATCTTTCTATGATTGAAAACATTAATCTCTAGTGGATAAAACAAAAACTAATTAAGACACCGCAGTTTCTAATTAAATTGTCGCAGAACTTGAAAAGTCATATCTCTCACACACATATGAGTAGGAATAATGCCGGTAGTTCGTTGGGTTACTTCTAGCTTTCAATTGCTTTATCCTCCAAAGCCAACCTCCAACTGCGTAGGAAAAGAAGGGAAACACAAATAAAAAACAATACCACCACGTTGTCGCGTACGCTTAGCAGAAGACGTGAACTTGTTGTAACACCCCCATTTCTGGGAGTATTATGAAACCCTCGCAACTGCCCAGGACTGTTCAGCTGCGAGTTACATCAGTCGAGTGTATAACATTGCCAACACATGCTTAAGACAAAAGCCAGTTTTGATACAATTATAAGGGCATAAAAGCCAAGTTTTACAGTAGGGCAAGCGGCCCTTAGGTACCTTACAAACAAAAGAACGCCACAGACACGCCTGAGCGAAAGACGACCCTAATTTCCACGTATCCTCGATCTCGCAGTTCCATCCCTTTGCCTCCATCTGCCTTCTTATTGCTGGCCATTTTTGTTTATGTTTTTAGCAAGCATGAGTACAACCACCGTACTCAACAAGTCACACGAAGCTTAACAGTAACTACATGCAAGGTATAACAAGTAAAGGGAAACAGGTCTATTATTTTATGTGGATGCAGTTTTAGTTGGAAACCAGTTTAAAACTGAAAATTGTACTTTATTAATATAGAAGGGGGTTTTCAAACTTGATTATCAACCTTCAACATTACCAAGCCATTCTCAAATCTACTTATGCCTTGTTATTGGATTTACCCATTAAACATAGCTTCATTTACTGGAAGCACGGCGTATTCGAATACAATTAGTCATGACTTTGCAAAGCTGCCCTGCTTTACCCACAAGATTTCTTAACTCCGGCCAAAGAGTTAAGAAAACAAGGTTGTTCACTGCTCAATTCTTTATATAACCTCTACCTAGTAGGTTTCTTCAATAAGCCCAGGTCACCACCTCTGACTTATCTCAACCTACTATTGTGTGGATATCCAATAATCAAATTAATAATAAAAACAACAATGGCGCCAACCTCCATACGGCCCTTCTTAGCCTCCCTTCCGTATGGACTTCACACTTTGCCTACACCTCGCGTTTGTAGAGGTTCAATCAAGTTTTGAGCAGTTACTAGACCAGGTTTGACGTATCAACACTTGTGGTTGGGCGATCACTATGTCCTTTACTCAACATAGGGGTCTAGTCCTTGTATTTCCACCGGTGGCCAATTTCCCTTCTACAAATCTGTCCAATGCTTTAACACTCCCATTGATTTGTAACATTTGCCTTCACCCTAGGTCACGGAATCCAATGATCCTCGCTTACCCTAGAATCATTTCCCAAATAAATACCAAATCTTTTAGTAACAGTAGATGTTGATTCTCTAAACTACTATGATTACATATTATTGTATTTAATATTACTATGTCTTGTCAAGGTGAATGTGGCCATCAAATTAGACTGGGCTTTTTCGAATGGTAGGGCATAACTAGTATCATGTTATTCTAAGTATTTATTGTACATAAAATAACATTGCACAAATAACATAATGAAAGTACTGTTAAATAAATAAGTAGCGGAAACGTAGGTTCAACATGATCAAAATATGTGTGACTTGCCTTGCGGATTTATGATTTCGATTAATTTGTATTCGTCGACGGGTTGAGCCTGGACTTGAGCTTTTCCCTCCTGCTCCTGTGAATTTTCGACTTCGGGAGCTAGCGCAAAACAAATAAAATAATTTAATTCCATGCCTGAAGGATTAGGCTAGGAATAAAGAAAATAAAAGAATAAATAAAATCCAGAAAACTCTAATAAAATAGGGTTTTGGGCTTATAGGAGGGCCATATGGGGAAATGGGCCTTGGATTTGGGTTGGCGGGCTCGAAACGAATCCGGGGAGTATAAATATGTATTTTGGGCTTTGGGCTAGACACTGTTCATTGGGCTCGGTACACTGTTCATAGGGTTAGGATCCGACGCGGTTAAGCGGCTCGACTCGACCGCGTGGCACTGGCTCGGTCGGAGGCATCAGGCGCGGGCAGGCGGGTTCGGTCGGGTGCGGCGACGGGGCTCGGTCCAGCCGGGTCGCGGGATGGCTCGGGTTGGGCGCGACAGGCACGGGCGGGCGGTGCGATCGGGCGCGCCTGGCGCGGGCGGGTGCGGGGCGACGCAGTCGGGCGCGGGGCGGCTGGCTTGGCCCAGCCAAGTCAGGGCGGCGGGGTCAGATGAACAGTGCCCGGGGCACTGTTCTTCTTCTCCACCGGGTTCCCGCGCACGCGGAAGAGCAGAGGAGTGGGCGGCGAGTGGCGGCGGAGCTCCAGCGACTTGCGACGCAGACCGAGGGTACCGGCGGGTTCCTGGGAGTGAGGGGAGTCCGTTTTGGGCAGTTGGGGGCCCAGCGGATGCGGCGTTCGCCGGCGGCGAGGCCATCTCTCCCACGACCATTTTTGAAAGCTGGGGCGACTGGGTAGCTCTTGGGGCAATTGGGCTGGTCCTAGGGCATCAGTGGGGGTTGGGTAAGCTCGGGGAGAGGTTGGACGAAGCTCAAAAGGTCTGGGCTAGGCTGGCCATGGTGGCCGGTTTTGGCAGGGAGGGGGGGTGAGCAGTGCTGGAGGAGGTGGGTGGTTGGGAGCTCAAGGCCATGGCGCGGGGAGGTTTCTAGGGCTATGGAGGAGCTCTGGGTGGCGGGAATTGGGAAATAGAGGGCTCGGGGTAGGTCATTGCATTAGGGCACGGATTTGGGGGTTTTTTGGGATTACTAGGATTGAGAGGGACGGGGGATGCTCAGGGGCGGTGGTGAACTTCAAGGATGTCAACGGAGTGTAGTGGGAGGGTTGCGGTGGTTTAAATAGCCATGGTATGGTGGTTCACCGAAGAGGCGTGGGGAGATATTTGGCGGCGGTGGTTTCGGGAAGAGCCGGGGTTGCTCGAGGGCTTCCGAGTTGGCGCAGCTGGCGAGGGCAGTACAGAGCGGCGGTCAAAGGGGTGTCAGAGGGCTGCTGTCGGCCGTGAGAGGAAGAAGCGCGAAGGGGCAGAGGCGGGCGCGCACAGACGGCGGCGGCGCTGCCACGCACAGGGGCCATGCCAGGCGGTGTCAGGGCGCATTTATGGGCTGGTACGGAGGCTGGCAGGTGGGCGGGAGCTGGCAGAGGCGAGCGGCCGCGAGAAGCAGCGAGGAGCGACGGCGACAGAGGAAAAAATCGGGGCGGTGCCGCTTTTGCCGGACATGAACAGTGCCCGCGCGGAAAAATCCCGTTCCCTCCGTTATGACACCGTGATGACTGGGATTAAGGGGTGTTTTGCTTTGAGATTGGTGGAGATTATGGTTGTGGAGGAGATTGGCAAGGGAGAAAAGGAAATCAAATCCAATTTTGCATTTTCAAAATTTTTGGTTGTTTCACTTGTGAAGTAGACAAATGCATAGACAAATAATCATTGTACCACCACCAAGGATTAGAAAAGAAAAAGGGTGTCCCTGCCCTTTTCTTCCATACAAAGCAGGGGTATTAAAATCTGACTAAGACATGGACATTTCCTAATTCCTCCAACACACGGACACCTGTGTCAGGATGGCTGTGCGAGTGTCCTACATCTATCTATGTACATGCTCGAGTGAAATTCAAAAAAATTGAACTCAAGTTCCTTCGCAATTCAAAGTTTCTCTCAAAATCTAACCAAATTTTTAATTTTTAAAATCTTCAAATCTTTTGGGTCTAGCCCGACCCATTTACCCCCCCTTTGGCCCACCCGGCCCTCGGCCTAGCTTGGCCCAGCCCAGCTAGCCTTCCTCCCCTTCTTTCCCTCTCTATGCGCTAGTGCCGCACCAGTCCCGCACCCGCCGCGCACCCACACCCATGCCATGCTCGCCCTCGCTACACCGCCCATGCGCCAGTTAGCCCCTGTGGCGCCACAGCACCCCACTGCTTCTTCCCCTCTTTTGCGTTTGCGCATGCTCAACCCCCCTCCCCTCCCCTACCTCTTTTGTCTGCCACGCCACCCACCGCGCCTGCCACGTCTGCATCGCCCCCACGCCGCACACACCGTGTCTCGCGCGCCCTGAGCCATTGCCTCTCCGTCCTCTCTGTCACGCAGCCCCGCGCCGCCCTACTCTGCGCTGCCTTTAGCCTTCGCGCGCATTGACGCTGTGTGCAATGTCTCTCGCCACCCCTCGGCTATAAACCCCTCCCCCGGAACCGCTTCGCCTTGCCCTCAATCACGCCCCTACAGCCTCTATTGCCCCTAAGCGCCCCCACTCCCCTTTCTTCCTTTCCTCCTATCAAAGCGCCACTGTCAAACCATTACTTGCGCGTGGAGTTTCCACTCGGAGTCTCAAAGTTGCCCCGACCTTCGCTGAGCACCCTCCTCTCCGACGAGCCTTCCACATCGACCACCTCACTGCTACCTCAGCTCTCTGACACCAACCCGCTCTGAGCATCCATGAGCTCCGCCTCCACTTCTAGTACGCTCCCCACCACCCTTAGATGCTCCCATAACGAAGGGTTGGGCTCTGGTGCCCCGTCTAGCCATAATGTTGTGCTTGGCCTTCCACCGTCACTCGAGCTCGTCGCTGGCCATCCTATGCTCCAAATTAGGCTGCGTCATCCCGCCTGGAGGTTCGTGTTGGGCCAAGGATCCCATTTTTGCTCTCGCCGACGATGAAACTTGCCTCTTCTCGGCAAGGAAGAAGGCCATGTAGCGTGGTCATTTAATTATAAGGGGTGGTTAATTAGCTTAATGACCTTGTTTAGCCTTTGTTAATTAGTTGCTAACCCGTGGGCTCTCCTCGCTTATTTAAAGCCTTGTCTCGCAGACATGTGGGCCCCATCGGCTTTGAAAATCCTTTTAAACTGGTTTTATAAACCATAACCACTAACATGTGGGCTCCGTGCTACTGTTTACATAGTACCAATCCCACCTGCCAGCCGTAGAATCATTTTCTTTTAGAAAAAATAAAATAAAACTAGTAATTTGATTTGGATATGGATTCCATCCAAAACTAGCTGAAATTCATAATAAAAAATAAAATAAAACTAGTAATTTGATTTGGATACAGATTCCAAAGTAAACTGCCTAATAACTATAATTTGGAATAAAAATTAAACAAAAATTAGCAATTGGATTTGTAGACAATTTTAGTAAAAATAATTGAAATTCAAAATAGAAAACAAAAGAAAATTTGCAAATTTATTTCTATACAATTGCAAAGTCAAATCCTTAAATTGCTAAAATTCAAAATAAATTAAATAAAATTAGCAATTTGGTTTCCAAACAAATTTCTAAGTAGAATACCAAAGTAAATATAATTTTAAATAAATATTAGAAATTAGTTGGCATTGTTGAAGAAATTAGTAGCTAAATAAGCTCGATGATGAGGAAGCTTTTCGCAGAGAGGAAATGAATCTTTGCGTTGAGGATGAGCTATAGATGATATAGGGCCATCAAGTAGTTAAGAGTGTGCCATCGCTGGTGAGGAGCACAGCATCACTGACAATGATGAGCAAATTCTCCATATCATTAGACAGAGACTAAAGCAGACATATCGGCATCAGTGAAAATAGGAGGCCATTGTTGTTAGTGAAGAAGTCATACTCTTGAGTTAGCCAACGTATAACATCATGCAGGTGTATATGCATATATGCATCTGTACGAATAGAAGCACATGTGTACAGAAGCGGAGGAGCAAAGAGCTCGGAGTACTATGTGGTAGAGTATTATATTGGAAGGGGTAGTAGCTAAGAGGGATCGATCAAGATTTGGGTATATTGTTGGAGGTTGAAGCAAAAAACTTGCAGCGACGAGAAGAGATAGAAGACACATGATTCGATGGAGCAGTCGACGTGTGAAGGAATAAGTTCAAAGTAGATCACCCATGGTGCATTATTGTATGTGTGAGCAATGAATTCTAATACCATGTAAACCAATAAAACAATTTGCCGCACATACAATCAATATATTGCTTTTAGATTAAATAGAGGTATATATTCATGCATACATATTGGAAAGGAGTAACAAATGGAGGAAGAATGGGGACATATCCGCATGTAGCATCTATGCATGATGGATAGTGCTTACGTTTTTAAGAACCCCAACAACTTAGTAGCACAATGATTTTTTTCATCAAAGTTCAAACTTCAATTACATTCATCAATTTATATTTTCCTTCAAGCTTCTATTATTATTTTCAATGTTTATGATATTTTAAAATCCTAAATAGCATATAAGATATATGAATATTTTCTTAAATATCTAAGTTATATCACTGTAAACTTTAAAACAAATATGGCTGCACAAATACACATGCCACTCTGCTAGTTGGAGTGAAAGGAACGTTTTCGTGCTCGTCCTTACTTAATCCACACGGGTCAGAAAGCAGCTATGGTTATGCAGACCAGCTCCTGAATCCTTGTTAAGATCCGTGCAGTTTTCTTTTTGAGACCATAAAGCAAAATTGACATGTCTAAGTAATAAAATCTACTAGTAAAATATCTCCTACGTCGCTTGCTGACAAGCTAGTCTAGATCAACATAGACAAAGAAAAATCATATTCTTGTTGACTTGTCATTGGGATCTTGAAAGTCTAAGATAGCATGAGGACATTAAGCACCCATAATATTAATTGATGCAAAAATAATAATAAAATTAAGGGTGGTTTTTTGAGCCGTAACTTATGACTTATAGCATAAATTTTTGAATTCTGACTGTTCACGAAAGGTAGTACGTAAAGAAAAATAGTCGTATGTGATTTTTACCGGTATAGTTAAACCTAGTATATTTTTTACTATAATCTTTCTGTTAACTACACTTTAAAAAATATATTATTTAAAACCTAGTTATTGTAAGATAAGTTATAGGTCATATGCTAAAAGTGAAAAAAGAACGCTGTCTAAGTTTCTAGCTATAGATGTGGAAAGAAAATAAAAAGGCAAGTGGGGGGAAAGAGGATAATGAAAGTGGGAGGTGGGTATCTCTCTGGGTACTCACTGCCCCTTTTTTTTCCCTTACTCCAAAGACCTCACTGATTATCAGTCTACTCCCTCTCTAGCTACATGCCTCTCTCTGCCTTCCAGCTGTCCCTTCCAGAGGGAGACGAGAGGAAGGATTTATACTTTAAGTAGAGATGAGGGAGACAGATTTGCATGCACTTAGGAAGAAGACTTCGACATGAGTGATATGCTCCTCAACTCGGCGGTGAGCTCGCTGACCCCGACGAGCTTCGGCCACCAGCCGACAACGGCGGCGCAGCACTTCGTCGGCATGCCTCTCCAGCCGCCTCCTTCGGGCTACAACCTGTGGGCCCGAGCCACCGCCGGCGGCTGCGTCGCCGACATGTCACCAAGGCAGCAAGGCGCCGGCACGTCGGCGGTCAGCTCCGTGCTGAGCCTGTCGTCCCGTGAGGCGCCGCCGGTCACGGTTGCCGCCGTCCCTGCCACCGTGGGGAAGTACATGGGGGCGTCGCCGACGCCTTCGCAGGAGCACGCGGTGATGAGCTCCGAGTACCTGAAGGCGGCGCAGGAGCTGCTCGACGAGGCGGTGAGCGTCAGCAAGGGTGTCGAGGAGGCGAGCGCGGCAGCGGCGGTGGCGAAGAGCGCGATGGCGGTGAAGAAGAAGGAGGACTCGGAAGGCGGGTTCGGCGGCGGTGCGGAGGATGGTGGCGGCAGCAAGGGCGGCGGACCGGCCGAGATGTCGACGGCGGAGCGACAGGAGCTGCAGATGAAGAAGAGCAAGCTTGCGAACATGCTTGATGAGGTAATTAGTAGAGTTAGATTAGTAATTTGAGTATTTTTTGAACTTACTAACGGTTCAGAAAGAATCAAGTGTCACCAAATTGTTGTTAATGATTCTTAATCTGATGATATTGCTCTGTCGGTGGCAACTAATCCTGCTACTGCAAATGTTTTTACTCTCCCTGCTACTGCAAATGTTTTTACTCTCCTAATTTACTTTTGTTGAGCTTTGATTCAGAAAATGTAGTTCTTAATTATCTTAAAATGCAATTTGTTTTGCTGTAACACAGTAGGATATACTGTTAGATATTCCAAACTTGTGTATCGACCAATTAACGCCCTGACAAATCTGTGATTTTCCCTAAGCTAAGAGGCTAGCTAGCTTGAGAATGCCCTTGATTACAAAGTCTAGAGCGATTGAAGCAAAAGCTTTTAGTTGTAAGAGAAAACAAAACAATACCAGAAGGGCGAAAGGGATAGTAGCGAGATGGGTACTGAATCTTACAAGTGTCTAGCTCTCTTTAAGTCTTATTTTGCTAGTAAGTTTAGATAAGCAAAGCACATGACTAATTTACAAGTAGTGATGCCATACTTTTTACTCCTACAGACAAACATAAATCTTAAAGCACCAAAACAAAGAAACCATCTTTAAAGATACTTTAATATTTATACATTTCACTGCTTAGGAGAATATGGAATCACCTCCCATAATTTACACATCTTTCCGTTGTGCACTACTACTTTGCCTTGGTATCTAAAAATTGATTAATTAGTTTTTTTCCTAATTAGCAAACAAGATAAGATAAGAAAGTGTGGTTAGCTCAGTGGCAGACTGTTCCATCAGTTAATTAGTACTACTAGCTGCGGCGTTGATGAATGCGTGCGGCTGCAGGTGGAGCAGCGGTACCGGCAGTACCGCCACCAAGTGCAGGTGGTGGCGTCGTCGTTCGAGGCGGTGGCGGGGGCAGGGTCGGCGCGGACGTACACGGCGCTGGCGATGCGCACCATCTCGCGGCAGTTCCGGTGCCTGCGGGACGCGATCGCGGCGCAGGTGCGGTCGGCGAGCCGCGCCCTCGGGGAGGACGCGGAGGCGGCCGCCGGCGGCCGGACGGTGGGGTCGCGGCTGCGGTTCATCGACCACCAGCTCCGGCAGCAGCGCGCGCTGCAGAAGCTGGGCACGATGCAAGGCGGCGCGTGGCGGCCGCAGCGCGGCCTGCCGGAGAGCTCCGTCTCCATCCTCCGCGCCTGGCTCTTCGAGCACTTCCTCCACCCGTAAGCGTACATATATATACAACATGTTTAAATGAAAACCTAACGGTCCGAGCTGTCTGATCAGGACAGAGAACACTGTGACACTATTGCTGCTAGTGATACAGCTGTCACTCAGCTAGTTCACTACTAGGGTTCGCAATTTCGGCAATATTTCGCTGAAAATTTACAAAATTCGTCCCTTTCGTTAACTTCCGAAGTAGGAACGATTCGATCAAATTTTGGCCAAATTTATCTTCATTTGAATTTTATCTAAATTTCATCTAAATTTTGGTTAAATTTCATCAAAATTCAAGTGCCATTTGAACATTTTGTCCGAATTTTGGAATGAAATAACGAAATTCCGTTTCATTCGTAGCTTTCGCTGCCAGGCGAATTTTTTTTTAAAAAAAACGGAAGAGTTTTTCCCTGTTCACTGCTAAGTAATCAGCCTTCTATTGAAAGATTTCACATATCTTCTAGGGACCATGGTTATTTTGCGCGCACTTGATAGCATGCGATATTTTGCTGTTTGAATTTTTTTTTTGTAAAATGCAATGTAGCTCTGAATTGTCCTAGAAACATGTAGGACCAAAGTCCTTGGCTCCTTTCCTGCAAGCACATGAATATGCAGATACTAATTAAGTGAAGGCTTTAAGTGATGCTCGGTTGGGCTGAAAAAAGCGGTTTATGGCTGAAATTTTACTGTAGCTGGTTGAAATTATATTATAGCTGATGGTGGTTTATTTGGCTCAAAAATAAACCAAAAATCAGAAAAAACGAAATTTATGAATAACAAAAAATAAATCAGAAACTCAAGTTGAAATAAACAGTGCCTTAATTTCTCGATCTACACACAAGTTAACAAACTACTTTTCTCATTGGTGCCGCGATTCCTGTGATGTCATGCAGATACCCCAAGGATTCGGACAGGATCATGCTCGCCAAGCAAACCGGCCTCACTAGGAGCCAGGTACGTATAATTGTATATACATCGATATGCGTACAATACTACGTAGTGCATACACATGTACATATGTGCACGTACACAGTTTGTTCGAAGTTGCACCATGCGGTACGTACGAAGCTACAATGGCTATGGCTGTCGAAATATTTGTGTAGGTGTCCAACTGGTTCATCAACGCGAGAGTGAGGCTGTGGAAGCCAATGGTGGAGGAGATGTACCTGGAGGAGACCAAGGACAAGGATGCCAACGCGGCGGCCTGCGCCGGCGTCGACAGCTCCGGTGGCGGCAGCAAGATGAGCAACAACAGCGACGGCACGGAGCCTCCGAAGCACGTCGACAACGGCGTGTCGTCGTCGGCGGGCACGACGTCCAAAGCGGCGCGCTTGGCAGGGAATATTGGAGGTTCCAAGGTTGACGGTCATGCGTCCCTCCTAGAGTTCGCCGGTGACCAGCAGGCTCAGGCGAGCTTCTACGGCGGCGACGGCGGCGGCGGTGCTTCGTTCCAGCATAGGCTCAAGAAGGCGAGGACGGACGAGCCGGCAGCGTTCCACGCCTCCGGCGTGGCCACGCTGCTGGCGCAGGCCGCGGCCACCGCGAGGCACGACGAGGCCGTGAGCCACAGGGAGCTGCTCATGAAGTTCATGGAGGCAGGCGGCGGCAGCGGCACCGCCACCGCGGGCGAGAGGGGCCAACAGGAGGACGACGACGTCGGCGGGTACTCTCTGTTCACGCCGGCACCGTACGTGCAGTTCGGATTGGAGCAGTACGCCTTCGCAGGGAACAGCGGCAGCGTGTCGCTTACGCTCGGCCTCCCACACGGCGCCGCCGCCGCCGAGCATACGACGCCGTTCCTCACGAGCAACAGCAACGCCAGTGACGTCACCGCGGGCTACGACATGAACATGCAGAGCACCAAGTCCTTTGCAGCTCAGCTCATGGGAGACTTCGTGGCCTAATTACCATAGCACGATTAATGGCCTAATTACCATAGCACAATTAATTAACCAGTTACTTTAAGGCTTGTATAGAAGCCTACACATGCTTGCGCTTGGTCATTAATTGGGTTTTGGGCATGTATATTATAGATGGGAGTATGGGACAATGTATAGTATAGGATAGTCTACTTAGTAGTTTAACAAAAAAAATAAAATTGCAGGATTTTATAGTTCATAGATCATGGGCACCATATCTGAAAAAGAAAGGGGGTATATGTGGTTTGGAAGAGTATGTAGCACTTGGTTACTTAGCACTAGTTATGGATATATTATTGTATTGTATGTAACCCAGCTTTGCTTCCACTACATCCAGTGGGGAAGATATACATAAGATACCATAAGAGAAATGATTACGTCTTCGCTAACTAAATTGGTAGAATTCGATTTGTTCTTTCTTTCATTCATTCTGAATCATATC
Source organism: Dendrocalamus latiflorus (assembly GCA_017311315.1). Classification (NCBI taxonomy): domain Eukaryota; kingdom Viridiplantae; phylum Streptophyta; class Magnoliopsida; order Poales; family Poaceae; genus Dendrocalamus; species Dendrocalamus latiflorus. The sequence continues at coordinate 23,729,085 of CM029636.1, forward strand.
ATGGGTTGAAAGTCTCGGTACAATGGTTCGAGGTAAGGTGATTGGAGAATTACAGCTGAACTCATGAAACCTGAGAATATATCGTTCAATAATACAGCAAGATATATTTGGACATATATCCCTGGATCAGTTAAAAAAGAGTATAAAACCTTAGCTCTTCATGATTCAATATCTTGGGGAATAATCACACTACGAGCTCTCGATCAGTGACAGAGTAGGACTAAAAGAGGCTTTCCCACTCTTCCTAGACAAATCAACTCAGAATTTCCGTTCAGTAGATCAACAGAACAGAAACAAGATTATACAAGCCAAAACATCGCCTAATGATCACTTGCTGAACCAATTTTCTGTGTCTCGATACATCTATTGTTAGGCTTTCTGCACGCAGATTGCGAGAAAGATCACTTTATATCACAAGAATCCAGCTAGTCGTGCACTGACATTGCTAGTCATGGCAGAAGTGAACTAAACTCCCGCTCTTAGCACTTCAAAGATGACTCTGATGATGCCCTACTCGATCGCTCATCTAAGATGACCTGTTGCTGGGATAACTGGATGTTGCACAATCCCATGAGGCATTTTTACATTGTTAGGATTCTCACCTACTCCGCCACCATCACAACTTGGTTCCAACAAGCGAACAAGCGAGAAAAAAATTTCCATTCTAGTCACATCCCTGTTGGCCTGCATGAGCGGAATCAAATAAGAACTCCTGTCGAAAACAGACAGTGAAGGAAGCAACAGAAGACTAAATTCATAGAGAAAAAATGTAACATGCGAAATCTGTGGATAATCTGTATAACTTCATGAGCTCCAATGTGGGAACACCTGTTCTTAGCTTCTGCCCCAACCACAACGATATTCTTAAAACATGGAACTACTTACCTCAACAGTGAACCGTGCCCAGATTTTATTTTTGCGTGCTTCCATCACACCCCTCAAGATGGTTAATCCAAGTCCTTTGATAAAGTCAGCTATCTCCAAGAATATACCTCTATCCTCGCAAATCATCTGCATATGTATTGATGTCAACAAATGGAAAGTATAATATGTGCATTGAGAATCACAGGGTAAAAAGAACGAACAATAGAAGAATCATTTACCTCCACAAGCATCTGACGAGGCCGGTCAAGATCCTCAACAATGATTGGGCATGTCATAGATTGATTGCCAACATTGAAGGCCCAAGTTGCACCACTTTCAAGGTAATCTTTCCAAAGCGGACCATTCTCACCAAGTATCTGTTTGAAGTTTACCAATAGCACAGCAAAGGATCTCAGGAGATTTTCAACTCTTAACTCGTGGAATAGGCTAAAAGCTAGTTTTAGTAAATATGTGTATACCTTAGATTCATTAGAATCCTTGAGGTTGTCTGCATGCTTCGTCACACTTTGCAAGAAAAGCATGTGCTTAATGGTCTTCTCCAACAAAGCATCAATGCTACACTGTTGACAAAAAAATGACATGAGTAGCAGTCGTTACACTAGAAGTCTATGGCCAATGTGAACTCAGTGCAATTCAAATCTTAAATAATCATAAAGGACAATTGAAATGCGCAAGTCAACTAAAGGATACCTTTGCCCCATTAGGTACAAGTTCCCGGAGCTCCTTTATACGATCCTGAATAAGTTGACGGTCCTTTGGTCGGGGCTTAGGGTTCTCTCCTGGTCGAGATCTCTTTCGATTTGCCTTGTTTGATGTATCATTACCTTTGCTGTTTGAGGCTGACACACTTTCACATTTCATGTTCTGTCCACTCTCGATCCAAAGGCGTATCTGAGATTTGTGCATTCCATTATTTTGGGAAAGGCAACCATCCTCAGCCTTTTCTAGGAAACATGGTTGTTTAACAAAATTTGAAACATCCAACTCATTCTTGACTACCAAAGGAGGAGCACCAGATGATTTGCATTGCTTCGTCTCTTTTGAGCCACAATAAGAACTGCTAGGAATGTCTGTCAATGAAGTCTTGCAAGAGGCACTGTCACCAGAGATCTGCTTGCCACCAGGATTGACATTGGAGATAACTGCATCCAATAGTTGGTCAGTATCAGTTAGTGAGAAGATCCCAGAATAAGGGAACTCATCGTCAAGTGTGCCAAAGACTGGAGGGATATCAAGATAAACTGATGATTCAGGTGCATCTCTTTCTGAACTCCCGGGTTTTGCGGCACTCCAGGTCAGATCACCATCCACACTGCGGCACAGATGATGAAATTCAGTACCAAATATATCAAACAAATCATTTTCTGTAGTAGGATCCATAAGAAACGAGGAAGTTCGCTCATTAGAATTGTCTGGGAGATTGTGTCCATCCATATTCTTCACACCCTGCATGCTTACAGCAACACTGGAGTCATTCACTTCATTAGCCTTTTGATTTTGGCAAACATGATCCGAGCGACTCTGTTGATTCTCCTGAGAAATGGCTGATTTCAATCCACTCAAAACTTGAACATTGGAGCCAGAGGATGGAGCTGAAGGACCTTGAAATGACTCTCTTTTGGGAGACTCCATTTTCATAACGAACTGGGCAGATTGGGGGATTTTATATGAAATAGCTGGTTTATGCCCTATCATTCCAGAAGTAGAATTACATCTTTGGTCTAATACTTGACTTGCTGTGCTGTTATACAAGTTAGCCTTGACTACTCTAGTACCTGCCGGGAGAAAATCAAAATTCCCACAACCATTTAGAAAATCCGACACCTCCCCTCCTCCATGCAACGGAAGCATGTTTGTATTTTCGTGGACAACAGAGTTCCTGGATGCAAGAGATTTTAACAGAAGATTTCTGGGCTCTGACGACTCTTCCATGTTTCCCAGTTCTAATTGTCCAATGTTGGTCATCAACAATGGATGTTTTTCCACTGATGTTGAGATAGACGAGATAAAACCTGAGCTAACAACACTACTCTGTGTGTTACTTTCAACTCTCCTGTCACAGTAAGGGGTTTGTCGTCTGAACCTCATATCAGGAGCATATAAACTGTGATCTCTAACAGCTTGACTATTTCTCTGTGCAACCTTAAGCAATGAAGCATTCCTGCCTGTGTTTGCTGATGTACTTGACATGGTTGTGGCATCAGGACCATAGCATTGTTCATAAGTCACTGGGGATCCACTGTAATCTTTTGAGCAAGCATCTGCAGGGTAGATACTTGGGAGACCATGTAAAGAACATGACTGAAGCCTCTGGCTCACATCATTTTTAACTGAAGCAGATGCAACCATACTTGATCGATTGTTTAGCTGAGAACACAGCTTCTTATATTGGAGCACAAAATTTGTGTTTTCCGCAACCTGCCAGAAAATAAGCATTTATAAGTTCTACGCCTCTTAACATCTAGAAAGCGCAAACATGAAAGCTAGCATAGTCCCAGCGGTCATAGTAAAACTCAAAAGGCAATTCCTCCTAATGCAGTCCTAAAAACATATAACAGAGACAATCATAAATCATTCATCTTTCCAGCTTCCCACTCCAATCCACAGAAGGTTTGGTCTTCCTACGACCTCACCACAACTATAATTTATAGGAATCCAGAGAACAGAATATTTGACCAGCCAACAATGTAACACAGGCATAAAGTAGTACTACCTCATGGCCCATATAATAACAACACAGAGAACAAATTTCAAGACATGTAGATGAGAGATATACTAATCTGCATTGTTAAAACTTGGGTATCTTACCACACTAGTAGAGCCTAGCTGTAGTACACCACGTGGTAACACAGGAATGATTGCAATAGTCTGCACAAGTAAATTATTAAGAGCTTATAAGTAAAAAAAAAAGTCAGTAAATAATCTACCATGCAACGGCAATAATTCTACTAACCTGAATACCAGCTCTGAACTGATGATTCATCTCAGCAGCAACCTATCATCATCAGAAGTCCTTAGCTTATTGTTTCATTGCGAAAGCTCAAATTACAATTTAAGATATCCAAAACAAGAAAGCAAGAGATTAAATCCCGCTACATTGTTTTTAAAAGATAATTAGAAAATCATAATGGAAGTAACATCATGGTTAACCTAAGCTTCAAGGGCAAACCATGTTAATGAGACCGCCGGCAGACATTTCCATTTATTCACATGTCCATTTGTGTGCTTTTGCAACTAGCTTATCAGTGACCACTTATTCGGTACAGCAATGGACCAAACTCACTACATGCCAAAATTTCAGCACATAAGGAACAAATATGTGAGGACAAAATAACCCCACAAGGATTGTTGCAATGATATAAATCGCCTGACTTCATGCTTTAAATGAGGCGGCAGCAAAAATGGACCAGACAAAACTAAAATTGGGTTACATTTATACCCGTTCACAAGAAAGAAGAAGAAATTGTACCTCGGATCTGAGCCCGTGATCATTGGCAGTATCATGGACAATCCATTGATGATTCCCAGTAAAAGCAGCACGGCCAATGGTACTGAAAAACAAGAATGCAGCAGCCATCCATCAATAAAAGCAATTAACCAAGAACATTGTACTGGCTGGTAACAAAGAAATGCAGTTCCCGTTCTTGCTTACCCTTCTCCGACAACATGAACCTGCGATGCCAAAACCTTCCTAACAAGCGTGCATACGGTGCCGCCTGCTTCACACCCAACATCAGAAGCCTCAGATCCGGCGGCGCACGATGCGTGGCCACAATAGCCGTCCTCCCACACCAAATGCCTGCACATCTCCAATGCAAAAATGCGCACAAATCAGCAAACAGGAACCGAATTCTTGAAGCACGAAGTTACACCAAGAAGCTAAATTCACAGCACACTTAGCATTCCACCGTGCCCAAATCACGTGCCCCTTCGAATTCCTTCCAAGAACATTTTACGCATTCACGCCTCAAGAACTAGCACACGTTTACGCAATAGCGCTGATTTGATACACGGCACTAGCTTTTTGTTTCATGTTCTAGCAAATTTGCAGCATCAGTACACGCACACAAACACACACGAGTTCTTTTTGCAGGCACCAGTTTCTCACAAGCAAAGAAGTCCCTTATTGGTAATTGCTAAGGAATACACCCATCCGAATCATCCCCACGGACGCTTCACTCGTAGAAGTACAAGGCAAATCTAGCTGAAATGGAATAGAATGTTCACGAAAACTCCAAACCCAAACAAAATAAATAAGAGAAGCATTGAAGTCTGAGGGGGAAAAAAGCAGAGAGAGAGAGAGAGAGAGAGAGAGAGAGAGGTTTTCGCGAGATCGAGCAGGAGGGGAAGCTTAAGACGCAAAAAGATCCAAGAAAAGGATGGGAGGCTTACACGGGGTCGGCGGCGCCGATGGCCTTCCAGAAGACGGCGTACGACCACCCGACCTGCTCGCACAGCCGCCGCAGCGCGTCTCCCACCGCCATATCCGCAACCCCCGACGCAAAGAAACCCTAACGAACCCTAGCTCCTCCAGAGGCAGCCGCCGCCGCCGCCGGAGGGAAGGAAAAAAATATGAACAAGAACGTCGCCTGACCCGCCTCCCTAGGCTCCGCGGCAGCTGGCTCGCCCGGCCTGCTTCGCGCGGAGCCCGCCGCCCCTCCTCGCTGCCGCCGACGCCGGAATCCCAACGCTTCCCCTCGCCGCCGGCGCACAGGCAGCCATCAGAGAGGCCCACTACCGGCGGGCGCTGGTCCCAGCGTCAGTGAGAGCGGGGGCCGCTGCGCTTCGTCGTGGGTGGGCGGGTGGATGCGGATAGAAGCGCTGGAGCCACACGGCGGCGAGCGAGAGCTCTGAACGCGCTCTTGGATTTGCTGCTGCCGTCCTCGTCAATCTCTGTCTCTTTTCTTGCTTCTCGCTTTCGCTTGGCTTCTTTGGGTTCTCACTACTGTCTTTGGGTGTGCTACTGTGCTTGTGTAGTTTTTTTTTTCCTGCTTTCTCTCAGTTGCTTTCTTTCCTTGCCCTTCCTTTTTCATTGTCCCTCGCAGCTCCCGCGTCAGGCATCATTCACTCCGCGAGGGGTAAAATGGGCATGCTTATTTATGTTGTTGACCTAGGCGGCACATCCGTTAGTCACGACCCGTTTAGCCCGTCAACCTGAACAAGCCGTGTCGTGCTGGCTCATGGGCTAAGGGGGCGGCCCAAGCATGACCTAACGAGCTGATGGACCGTGCCGTGTTGGCTCGGGTCCATTTAGCTCAACAGGCTAAGGAGGTCCATCTAGCCTATTTTACCATGAAAATTTTAAAAAGATGTATGAAAATCCTAGAAGATATGTAATTTTTAAAAAAATACAAAATAAAATTATTTATACTTATAAAATTAACTATATAAAATTTAAAAATGATAAAATAAAATCATAACAAATATTAAAAAATGAACGGCCCTAAAGGGTCGTGTCGTGCTGCCCGTGCGTGCCGTGCCCAGCCCAATATTATTTGTGTCGTGTCATGCCAACCCGGCACGATCCATCGTGGGCTATGCCTACAGTATCAGGGTGTGGTCTGGCCCCGTAGACACAGCCCATTCAGCCACCTCTATATGTTGTTCCTCCCATTGCATAGAAAAGGCCCTTACGTTCGGTACGAAGGCTCTTTGATTCAAAGGAATTTCCTCGATAAATGGAGGAATTCAATCCAAAAGAAAAAAATTTACACGGGATGTTTTGCATTTTGACTACAACTTATCTGTCAATAAATAATGGTCATCAAAAGAAGTCGAATTTAAAAGTTGACTGAAAAACTGCAAAGAACGGAACCCCAGTTAAGACTGCCTCTGCTCCAACTGGCTTAAGCTTTCAACTTCCGACTATTGTTGTTGGATTTTAACTAAATTTATACTGTAGTTTAGTTATTTAATTAAAAATTAAAAAATAATGAAAAACACCGCCGGTTGGAGCTGGGCCCGAGCCCATGCGGGGGCATAAGTGCAATATTGATAGAGTAGTTCCGCCGTTACTTGTTTTTCTCACCACGCTATAAGCATAAATGAGGATGAAAGCATAAGATAATTTGGTGTGGATGCATGATTTTACTAGAGTACGTGTAGGACCTGTTCTTTTTGGCTGCGGCTTATGGCTTTTGGCTGAAATTTTTAAATTTTGGCTGTTTACGGTACAGATTACGGAGAGATCGATACTCACTTGCAATTTTGGCTGGTACAGATGTTGGACTTTTAACATGTACTACGTTTAACTTGTAGACCCCGTCTTAAGAAAATATTCCGTTTAAAAGTTAAGTACTATAGCGGCTGCGAAAAGCCGATCGACTTATTACCTGCCGAACAGGCCCGTAGACTGAAGCTTATTTGGAACTTAGGGCGTTACATGAATTGTATCAAGGATGCCGTCACATGTTGGGACATAACCACCGTTGCACCCAGTTGGCCTGTGCTACTAACGGTTGCTGCACCGACATCGCCGTCGGCCCGGCCGTCGCACCTCTTGGGACACGGGCTACTGCAGCTGCAGAACGTTGCTAGGATCAGTTGATTAGGGCCTGACAAAACGCTGCTACTGTCTAGAGGCTAGACGTGGCAAGCATCAAAACCAAAACTCTTCTTCAGGAGAGACGAGGAAGGGCGCTGCCGTGCGATTTGATTTGCAGGGGATCCGAATCCCATTATAAAACCCAAGGCGCCATCCTGTGCCAGAAGCTTGTAACATCCTAAAATTTGGATGTTTAAAATTTGGAGTAAATTAAATTTTTTATTCGCATCTTAATGGTATTTGAATTTTGATTAAACTTCTTATTTGGGTTTTACTGAGTTAACTGGAAATAGATCCCAAGTACAAATAGAAATTGTGGTAATAAAAGATACGAAATATTCTTTTGGAGTTGAAAATTCTAAGAATTAGAATACCAAAAATCTTGGATTCAAATCCAAGACAATAAAAAGGGAAACCAAGAATTTCATCTTTTAACTTAAATGGCATACAAAAACCCAAGCTGGATATTCAAAATTTTATACATACAATTTATAGCAAAAAAAAATAATAATATCTAAAATAGAAGGCTATTAAATTTGGTATCAAGATAATTGAGCCAAAACTTGGAAATTCGAATTAAGATTCAAATTTCAAAACTGCTAAAACCTCTCAATTTCTTCCATTCCTTTACAAAACCCCTCTCTATTACATGTGGCCCCACTCCTCTTACTTCTCTCTCCTTCCCTTTCTTTTCTCCCACCCGAATCCTTTCTCTGCCAGCAGCCCCAAACCGCCTCTTTCTTTTACCTCCTTCCTCCTCCGCCCTTCGTTTCTTGTGGTGGAGCTCCGTCCGCGTCGTCTCCTCCCTCTTTTTCTGTTGCTCTCTGCTCTGCGCTGAGCCCCGCGCCCTGCTCCTGTCCCCTCCGCGCGCCAGCCGTCTCGCTGCCCCTGCCCCTGCGTTCGCCGCTCCCTCTCGCTGCCCTCCTCTGCCCTCTGCGCAGCGCCGCCCGCTTCACTGCGCTGCGCCTTGCCGGTGGACCATACCCGCCGACCTGTCCTTCGCGCCTTCCTGCCCCTCCCGCTCACGCGCTCACCCATAAGACCCCAAGCCGCCCTATGCCTTTCCCCCTTGCCCCCTTCATCCTCTTCCACAGTGAGCCGCCCTTGCCGCCACCGCACTTGCGCTCAATTCAGTCACTCCGGCCACTACTTCCCAAATCGAAGGCGTCGCGGTGAGCCCCCACTCCCCAGCGTCGGCTTCCCCAAACCAATTTGATTTTCGTGCCCCGTGCTCACCGCTGCGACCTCTTCCCCGTCGTCGGCCGAAACCGCCGCCACCGCCCCCTTTTCATGCCCGTCGCCTCCCGGCTCGATTCCCTGCGGTGGGAGCATCGCCAGGCCACCCCGAAGGCCCTCCAACAGCCGGTCGGAGCTCTCCCCCGCCTGGATGGTCCCTCCACACGCGCCTCCCCGCGCCGCCGCCCGTGCCCGTCGCCGGACCGCCTCGGCGCCTCCCCGACCAAGCCGCCGCCGCAGGTACCTTCTCTGGGGCACTCTCTCGCTCGTGCTTGCCTCCCCTCCTCCATTCCTTTGACGGGTCGCCACAGCCTCACGGCATCTCCACGTCCGGCCGCTTCCACCGTCGCCGGACCTCCTGTGCACCACCCCAGCCAGGACCACTAGCACCAGAGGCGACCTCAACTCGGGGGCAACCCATTTTGGGGCGTCCTCCGCCCCTCCGGCCGATGATCGCGCCGGCGAGCCCGCCGGCTGGCCCTGAGCCGCCCCTCTTCTGTTTCCCGCTGCGGTCTGCTCCTTTGTTTAGCCCTGGCCCTGCTCGCTTCTTCGGATTCTCTTTTCCCCCTTGGAGTCGTGAAAGACTGAAGGTCTAGCTGGCTAGCCAAGTGAATGATGCAAGCCCAGGTCGCGGGTTCCAGTTCCCCTACGGCCATATTTTTTTGCTTTTTGTTTCTTTAGCCATTTCAAATAGGAATCAATTAGAAAATAAATCAAGAAGGCTAACATAATTGATTTAAGAGCAAATAAGAGTTTATATATATGCATCAGAATATAAAGTTTATATGTATAAGGGCAATTAAGTGATTAAGAGAAATAATTTAGTATTAGCTCACTAATACCTACATGATTGAAATTTAAGCTAAAGATTTACTAGTATACAATTGAATAAACATTGGAAATAATTATATGAGATATAAATAATTAACATAAATTTAAAATCAAAGGTAAGAGTTTAATTATAGAGATGGAATAGAGCCATGTGCAAGGTAAGATCATTAGAGATTTAACGATGGGTTAGCTATCCAATATAAGTAACTAATATGGCTTGGTTATTTACTCCAAAATCTAATTATTAGCAAGAGATGGCCTTTACTAGATTTAATAACGGCCCCCAACCAAAGTTAGCAAGGTGAATGACGAATCAAGTTGCCCCGTAAAATTTGCTAAAAGAAATGTCGTAACCATTTAAAATAAGCTACCTGGGTAAAGTAGAAAGTCATAATTTAAATATACCCCGCCATTAATACCTCGCCGATCAATAAATCTCAATGAGGTATTTAGATAGTAATGATAGTGGAACCTAGTTCCGTATAGCAAATTTAACCCTAGGTAAATAGAAATTTAATTAAACATCGAACTTTGTCAAATGCTAGATAAAGAGATAAGATGTCAATACCAGTAATTCTCATAACACCTCCAAATATTAGAAGGTCATATTAATATATATACGTAATGGCCAGGGGTCATCCATAATTAAAATAATCTTGCTAATATGTAATAGGGCGTCCAATGATACTATGTATAGCTAGGAATAGTATTTATATCCGAGTTGCATTTAGAACCTAGAGTGGACAGTAGGTCACCCTAGAATAGCTAAGTGGTCTCAGGTCAATGAGAAGTAGAGATCAGTTGGTGGTAGCCATTTAAATAATAATGACCAAATAAATAGTCCCATGTGCTAATAAATTAGGGTGTTAATCATTTAATTAGTAAATTGATTAATTGATAGTAAAGCTCACCTAAAATATTACAGTGTGAAATACCACAAGCCCAAGCTATGATATTAATATGATAAGTTAAATTAATGTATGCCATGAGCACCACTCATGACCTAATCCTTAGAAGATAACCTTGGCACACGATACACCGCATCTCCAGACAACTCGTACACCTGCTCAAAAGGCTGCCCTGCCTCATGGGCCTCCCAAAGTAGATGTAAAAGTAATAAAAGAATTTACTAAATAAAAGGTCGATCCACGGTATTCTAAAATCGACTATGTCTAGCCATCCTCGAGTCCTGAGCAAAATATTCCTCCATTATAATCCCTCCTTGGATCTTTCCTAGCCATTTATCATTTTTGCTCCAACCTCCTTGACTCCGTGAAATACTCCATGCTCAATCAACCTCAAATCACCCTTCTAATCATAATAAAAGCTAATCAAGTTCAATTGGATTTATTTGGAGCTTTTGAGTTATTTGCAATTGTTTGGATTCAGTTGTTTAGCACGTAAATAGAAGCTGGAGTCCTGAAGATTCCACGGATCAAGCGTAGTCCAAGCAAAGTGAAGGTAAAGAATAGAAGCTCAAGAGAAAGCATCGCGTGAGCTCAAGTCCGCGGTAAACCGCGCCAGGCGAGTCAATACTTTGATCATTTCGAACCTACATTTTCTGCAAATTACTTTGATTTAAATTATCAAATTGCATGTTGTTACTTTATATGCAAATACATGTTTAGTTTAATCTCCTAGTTATATGCCTACTGTTTACATTGAATAATATTATCCTTCATTTGGAATATTTGAATGTGTGAACCTTGTCGCCCTAGCAAAAATTTATATTAGTAACCTTTCGAAAGTAAGTCTGTAATTATATGCCATGCTTAGCATTGTTTAGAGTCTCATGGGCGCGAAAGCGCCCAAGCACCACTTTTAATCCTGAGAAAAATTAGTTGGGCAGTCATGGTGGTAATGACTGGTGTATGTTGGATATAGTTATTTTATATTCCCAAAAACCTCGAATTGCTTAATTATCTGGGCGGATGGTTCGGGGTATGGTGCAGGTGTGCACGAGAGTGTGGTTTGTGGTAGAACCGCCCAGATACCACTAAGGACCGAATCTTGTCTTGTCAACCCATGTAAAACAGTACAACCACAAGTCTGTAAAATACAACTTGGCTAAGTAGACTTATCGAAACCCCGGACTCATCTCACCGGTAGAGGATAGAAGTGTTAAGCTATGGCAAGGGGGCCTGAAGGGACACCAGTGGAGGGTGAAGTTTGCCCAGCTGTCCTAACGTTGCGGGGAGGGGAGCCCGGCTGCGTTAGTGGCTGTGGGGAACATCCCGCGCATAGATGGGACCCACCGCAAGTGGGAGAAGCCCATAAAGTGAGATGAGAAAAAGGGCTAGATACTTTGAAAAGTCACTGTGATGGTCTGCTCAACCACACTTCTAAGGAATCGTGTGGGGCAATGAGTTGATTGTCTCTTGTGGTGAAAGTGTACAAACTCTGCAGAGTCAAAACTATTCGAATAGCCGTGCCCACGGTCAAGGGCGGACATGGGAACTTAACCAGATATAGTTCTATTTAAAAATGTTTTGTGGGTGGGAATGGAAAAGTGAAGGGCGAAGGATTGCCCTGGTTTGGAATTGTCCTGGGTGTCGTCCCAGTGGTAAGTTAAGCGGCTATAACGCTGAAGAAATTGCTATATGGTGCAGATGCCATGTAACGGTGGATGGAATCTGAATCGATATTAATAATGCCTTTCCTGGTACATTATGATTTGTTCCAAAATTGCTAAGTCATAGGGTTTTTTAATTAATTGTATTCAAAAGCACTCTACGCAAAACAAAATAGCCCGAGCCTCTCCTTTGTTAAGCCATGCATACTATTTATTTGCATTCTGTGTATTGGCTCGCGGAGCACGGGGTCGGAGTGCTCACGCTCGCTTTTGCGACAATATTCAGAATCAGGAGTCAAATCACCTCGCCTCAGCAACAAGATTGGACCAGCTGGTCGAGAAGATGAAGATGTCAAGGGTTAGGTCGCGAACCTCCAGTTGGCTGCCTGCGGGCACGTCCTGAAGGTCCCACCTGTGTGCTTCGTTCTTCCGCTGCTGCAATTTAATGATTTCGGCCTAATCGGCCCATGAGTAAGTCTACTATTAAATTTTACGCTTCCGCATGATATGTATTTTGATATTCATTACTGTAACTGTGAGCACTATCTACTGATCCAGGGAATAGTGCAGTAATCACAGAAGATTCCGGATGGTATAATCTGGGGTCTGACAAAGCTTCAAGCAACACTGTGCATCGCAGCATTCTTTGGAAGAAGACAATCTGGATGATTTTTACAGCCGGCTCATTTGAGCTGAAAAACTGTGATTTATAGTTAAAATTATACTATAGCTGGTTAAAATTGTACTGTAGCTGATGGTAGTTTATTTAGCGTAATTAAATTTAAAAAAATTAAAAATAGAAAAAAATATGTTAGTCTATTATGAACAATGCAAACGAATACGGAAAAAAGAACCAGTAAAAATCTAAAAAGAAAGCTAAAAAACTATAAAAAGATGAAATTTAAAAATAGTAAAAAATAAATCAGAAATCAAAAACTGAAGCCAAAACGAGCGGAGCCCCTGATCAATTCGGCTTCGGCTTCTGGCTTCTTGCTTATTTTTCACTATTCATAAATTTCGTCTTTTTCTGGACTTTTGGCTTTTTGTTGAGCTTTTTTACCGGTTCTTTTTTCCCGTATTTGTTTGTATTATACGTAATGGGCTAACATATTTTTTATATTTTTAATTTTTTTTAAATTTAATTATGCTAAATAAACCTCTGTCAGCTACAGTGCTTTTTTCAACCAGCTACAGTGTTTTCAGCCATAAGCCATGAGTTTTCAAGCCGAACCGATCACATAATCTATCCAACAAATGGAATGCCGTGTACCAAGAACATCTCACATCCGTACCCTAAAAGCTATCTTGCAGTTACCGTTATGCCCTCAAGATTGCCGAACAACTACGATAAATGTCAATACAGGCATTCGAAAGGTGGGCATGGAGACTCTTCTCCACGCAGCATGTGGTCGTGTATGCTTTTGAGGGGGTTTTACAGCGGAGGCAAAAGGCAGGAGGCTATGGCGGAGCCTGTCTTAGCTTATTTAAACATTTTCCAAAAAGTTGTTTTTAGATGCAATGTGTGCTTAGAAATGCTTAATTTTTAAAGTGATCTTGTGAGCTTCTTTCTCTTTCATGATTGGACATGTCCTGAACCCAACATTCACTGGTTGGCGAGCCTCCTAAATATTATGTGCTGTCAGTTGGCATGACTGCATCGGGTACACGTAGCAACATGCAACTCTGTGTGTTGGGTGCTGCTCGTTTTGGTTTATTTTTTACTGGTTGGTACTGTAATTGGTTTATTTTGTACTATATTTATTGATAGTTTTTTATGTAATTAAATTTAAAAAATTTTAAAAATAAAAAATAGGTTAGCTTATCACGAACAATACAAAAAGATACGAGAAAAAAAGAAAGTGTAAAAAAGCTCAAAACCCATAAAAATTAAAATTAAAAAACTAAAAGCTAGATGCCAAAAACTAAAGTCCAAACGAGGGGGTTTAAGTTGTTTGATCTTAGCTTTATTATCTGAAAAGGATTTGGCCTTAGCTGTGATTCAGGGATCCAGAGCTGTGATTGAGAAGACAATGGCTCACTTCTTTTCATATTATGGTTTATAGTCTATAGCTTTTTTGAACAAATAAACAGATAGTTTTTTGTCATTTTTTTAAAGTGGTTTATCAGGATAGGCTTTTCAAAGCGGCTTATCAGCATTCGGTCTGTTCACATAACGCTCGCGCTAAGACCAAAAATCGTCAACCACAGCTGAAAAAAAACCAGCCAATGTGTTACACTGTTTACTGCAGTCCCAGTGCATGAATTGTGTTGATCCTGCATTTGAAGATTTGCAAAATTACCTAAAAATATATACCGCGTAGATTTTATTCTGGAATCCCTTATTTATAATAAACTGAAAAAGGCCTAATGGTAGAGTTTAAATCATTTTTAGTTAATACTATGACAGCAAATCAAAATTGTTAGGATCAGGATCCTAGAGAAGTTTTTTCGTGTTCATAGAGTCAAGATAGTATGACGTATTGACGTAGAACACTTTATTTCATAGAGTTGTACCAGATCTAATTTAGACCTCCATAAGATTAGCAGGGCATGCTTGGAACATAGGGATTTCGGGGAATTTTTATAGAAAATAATTCAATACTGCAGGATTCAGAAAAATATTCACACATTCCAAACCGGCCGTAGAGTTTTAAGATCCCCGGCCAGCGCCTATCAAAATCCTAGAAATCTCAGTGAAAACTAAAAGTTTTCTTACGAACTCATCACATAAATTGATCCGCACTTTTGATAACTTCTTATAATGATAAAATTACTCCAAAGTCCAAGTGTCCAACCAATTCTTCTTCTTCTTTTTTTTTTTGCTTTTTTTTTGCTATACCAACACATTCAGATTTTACACAGGTTCTGTGAAGGTTCTAGCATATATTATTGCCCCGTTTGGCACAGCTCTAGCTCCGAGATCTATGCTGGATCTGTAGTTTGTTGACTAAATTAAAGTGATTTAAATATTTTTATTTAATATATAATATAAATAAAATGAGTCATGTAAATGCACTTAACATGCCTACAACTCTAGATCCAGGATTTCCTAGAGCTACAGATGACCAGCTCTAGGAAATCTACAGATTTTCTAGAGCTAGAGCTCTGCCAAACGGGGCCATAGTTCTGTAAAAAAGAAAAAGGAAAGAAAGCTTTAGCATATAGAGACAGATTACTGTGTTTTAGTTCTTATTTTAGGACATCCTGCTCTTTTAGATTTTTGGCTTAGCTTTTGATTTCTTCGAAAGTCGAAATAAATAGGACGACTTCTTAAAACGGATTTTAAGGCTTTCTGATTATAAAACTATGCACGTTATCTGTGTTGACGTCTTTGTTGTCTGCTACCGTCTCAAAAAAAAAAAAGAGAGACCAAAACACGCATTGAGAACAACTGTTACTCGAGCTTCGGTCCAAGTTTGTTGCTTCTCCATTTGATACTTTGATAGATAGAAAGCCAAACGCCCCGGGACGAAAACACAATCGACTTTTAAATTACCAAAAACAAACATTAATTCAGTCCTCATTTCACAATTCACACTTTGGAGTAGCTAGTTTGGAGTCTCCAAACCAAGAAAGCGTCCACTCTTTTTTTTATAGTGAAAACAGCCATCGATTAATTCTTGAACGTGTGGCATTCCTTTGTTTAATGAGAGATGGCCTAATCCCAGATAAGTGAAATATTAATCCAAGATTATGCTGAGTCATTAGTGGAGGCTTGCAAACTAATCCTACTCCCTCTCTCCTTGAAGTGCTCCACTAGAGCAAAAGCAGGGACGTTTATTAGGGTTTAGTCACATCATATGCAACAAGCCAAAGCTGCTTTGGCTCTTATGTAAAGCCAAATTAGATGGTCACTTCATACTTGTTGTGATGTGGTGTCGGATTTAAGATCATTAGCAGCTTTATCTAGTTAATGGCTATTTGTTTATTAAATATGAGATGAGATCATGGGACAGTTGCCGAGAGGTGCAAAGATCAAGCATGCGGTAAACTAAGACGTGCTAACTGATTTGACGAAAATCAGCAAGCAGATGTGAACCGACGGTGATCACCGATAGTGAGATAACTTGAGTGAAAGTTAATCCTGAACGGCAGATCGACACGAAGCAATATCGAACAGAAACAACTCTAGATAGGCGTAAATTGATAAAGATCAATACGTCGATTTGATGCAAGATTGATCATCGTTTGAATTAGAAGGGTAAATTAGATCTACTAACTAAAACTAGAGACTAATGCTAAACTACAGAAAAAATAAAGATACATAATAGATAAATTTTAGGTGGTGGATAACGATTTTCACGTATAGCCTGTGGGTCTTATTTGTACCCTCCAATCTGTGGTACCGATCGGCACCACCGATCTCTTCGTGTCCGCCAAAGATAGAAGTGTGTCCTGATCCTTGCGTGTAATCGGTTCAAGAATCGTCCTTTCGTTATGCAGATAATACGAAACGTTTGCTCGTCTCTGGCTATTTTATTGATTGGGGCCACATGATAATTGCAATCAATTGCTAATCTGATCAATACAAATCGGCATCAACATGTTATGTACTAGTCAATCATCAATCTTTCCGATCTCGTATCTTCTCCATCCGAACTTGGATCTAGGCAATCAACATGTCACAGCGATCTACATGAGAGGAACTGTGCAACTGGTTTTAGTGTAAATTTTACAAAACCTCGTGTTTTCGAGGCAAAGGTAACATAAAACCCTAGATTTTACAATCTTTTTAAGAAATCATATGTTTTTAAGCAAAAGATTTCAAAAACACTAGGTTTACACTATCAAATTTCGTCCAATGGAATATGACAGGTGGGACAGTTAGACTAACATGTAGGACCAACTTGTCAGCCCCTTCCCCCTCTCTTCTTTACTCTCCACCCTATCCTCTCTCCCACAATAACTAGTTCAGCACATAGTGACAACGGCAATCAGCAACGGTGGAGGTAAGCCCAAGAAGGAGGGCATGGATTATCAAGTGAGCCCTACTAGGTAAGTCTAACGGGCAAGTCATACTTGTTAGCCTGACTAACTGGTGAGTCCCACCTATCACATCTCATTGGATGGAACGGGATTGCACAAACCTTGTTTTTTTAAAACCTTGTGATGTAGTTGCTTGAAAAAATATATATAACATAGGGTTTTGTGTTACCTTTACTCCAAAACCTGGAGAATAGGGCTAGCTAGGAACCTAAGACCTCAACCATTGCAACTTGTGATCTTTCGTCATGCTTCATGAGCTACTCCGAGAATGAGATCATCTTAGAGGGCGCATACACACAGATTGGTTGCCCTGTGCAAGAGGGATTTAGGTGTAACACTCCGGCTTCTTAAGAGCCCAGAATGTCACCCATAACTATTACTACTACTACCAATTTAAAATATTAATTACACATTATCAACAATTAGTCTTCAAGAATAAGCATTCAACGTAATCATAAATAGAAATTTCAGTAAAACGGGAATCAATAAAAAAACTTTAAGATGAATCGATTAACCAATAGGACGAATCAACACTAAAGCTAAACAAAGGAACTCAACAAGTATCAACATTATAATACCATAAAGAGCTAAGAAAAACCATTAATTTTCTAAGGATTTCATGGATGGTCTAAATTGACTATGACAATAAATTATTGATCATTAGGTGAAATGAAGAACTATAACGGTGCAAGATCACATATGCTACTTCCACATATGCATAACGCCATCAACGTTCACATAAAAACAATAATAAAGTAGGGGTGAGTCTACAACTCGTCAAGTACATAATAGAATAATAAGCGAACCAACATCATACTTAACATTTCAAGTCCATTCACCATTAACTCAATTTCACATATTCATTATCATCAAATTTCCATTCTCATGTCTCATTATCTTATTTCTCTTTTCATGATGCAACACACATGTCTCACTTCTCTTGCTTATACTAGTACAACAAAGTGTTACACCTGCCAGTGTCCACACAAGCGCACCCTTTTTCGTGCGGGGACCCCAAACCCATTCTTTTTTATACGAGAACATTATCTCCACTCCTGTGGAGTGTGTAGGATAAAGGATAACTGACTAGAGGTGGGTGAATAGGAGGTTCTAAAATTTCTTACTTTCTAAAACTAATTTTCACAAATTACAACTTAAGCGAGAATTTTATTTCAATTCAAGACCTACACAATTCTAGAATAACTAAGGCACTAAAAGCAACAAGCAATGTCTCTACAAATATAATTCTACCTCAATAAGATATGATAATTTCAATTGCTAGAAATATAAATACGGAATAATAGAGACAAGTAGAAACCAAATAAAAACACGTGATGTTTTTGATGTGGTATCGAAGACTTGCCGGTCTTCACTAGTCCACGTTGAAGAAAGCTAAAGCAACTTGGATCAGCTCCACGAATTAAGTCTTACTCCTCCATTCCACTAGTGGTTGTTCTTCCTCCACTCTGGAGATGGTGAATACCAAGCCAACCACAATTTGGTACTGAGCCTCTTCGCAATCTTCTTGAAGAGATCACCGCGCAAACTCCCGCCAAGCCATCTAAGTACTGCAAATACCAAGAGTAATAGACCACGACATTTGCTTAGCAGATTTCAAGTGCTAAGGATCAATCTAGAATGAATGCACTTGAATTTGGCTTAACTACCTTAATTGAATGCAACAAGTGGGTATGACGTGTGGAGAGTGTGCTCTAAGGTCAAAGGTGTAAAATGAAGTCTCTAGCATATATCCTTGAGCTGGTGGAGGGGTATTTATACCCCCACCAATCAAATTCAACTGTTTAGGAGAAAATAATAACAATCAGGGCAATCGAAAGTACTACTGTTGTAAGGCCGGTACTATCGCTCCTATGAAATTTGCAAAGTAATTGCTATAGCAGTCAGGGCAATCGAAAGTACTGCTGTTGTAAGGCCGATACTATCGCTCCTATGAAATCTGCACAGTAATTGCTATAGCAGTCAAATTTAATGCCTCTGAACTAGCTGTTGAATTTGCGACATGGTACTACCGCTATTGTAAGTGCGATAGTTTCACTCTTTGGTAGTTCTACTTTCATAAGGCAGTACTACCGCTTCCCTTTGAGGATCAAAACTGGCCTTCTCTGGATAAAATATATTACCATCTATTTCGGTCTTTCTGGAGTGCGGTAGTACTGCTCAAGAGTTGTGGTTATACCACGATGTGGTAGTACCACCATTTTAACTCTGGTACTATCATTTTTCCAAGGGAGCAAATATGCTCGAAAAGTGTCTCTCTGGAAAATACGTACCGCCAATTAGGTTTCAGTCCGACTGAGGTGTGGTAGTACCGCACCACCTTCTTGGTCATACCGCTGTGCGGTATGACCACCAAGTAAACGTCAGTACTACCGATTATTCTGAGAATGCACAGTTTGCTTTCAATTTAAATTCTAAATATATGCATGATCCTAGATTGATCCAAATGGTATAAGAACATGCTATCAAGCTACTAATTATGATCCCTCTTAATAGTACGACATCTAACGTAAAATCCGGTCTTCCATCCTTTTCTCCTAAGACCGATAAAATCAAAAGAAATCCTAGACTACTTATACCTTTGTCTTGAATCATATTGATTTTCATGTTGACATTTAACATGCATCTCCAAGTTGTCACATTTGTCATCAGGACTAAACTTTTGAAACACTCAACAAACATATTAGTCCCATATTCACATATTGTTATTAATTACCAAAATGATTTTTAGGGGTCTATATGCTTTCAGAGTGCCTACCTCAATAGGTCTTTCTCCAGAGGACCTCACAAGTTGCCTCTTTGTAACATAAATGCTCAACATTTAATATAAAGATTATATCTTTATTTAGTTCATTTTCAACATTAAACAACCGATATAATCATCATTTTATCATAAGCATGTGAACAATATAAAAACAAGTATAGTCATATGAATAATCATGGCAAGTATTCATTTAAACATAACTTAATTTTCAACAATCGAATACCATTCTACCATACACTTGCCTTTCTAGATGCGATGTTTGGATTGATTAGAAGATGATATCAACCTCGATGCTACTCCTCTTGCAGTAAATACCCAAATTCAATACAAGTCACAACAATACAAGACAACAATTAATCGACAACGCTCCTATACACTTCACAAATCCACCATACTCCTCCTTTACCGGACAGTCACCACCAGCTGTCCCGGTACTAAGAATAACACAACTTTCAACTCCCAAGTCCTATTATAGCAAACCATATTAATTCTAGAATATACACAAAATTTTCTACATGTTCTTATTTGGCTATAAGTCCAAATTAAATTATTTAACCTCGTTTTTAACCCAGAAGACAGGTCTGTCATCTTTTGGACAACATACTTAATATTTTTATATCTATTAATCTACACAAGCAAATCCAATAAACCATAACATTTTAGTTATGCCAAAAAGTTAATTCTATCATCTACCAAATCAATTTAATAATTTTCCACAACTATGTCTAGCAGCAACCGGTTCTGGACATCAGTCTTCCAAAATTAACAACTTCTATTCTATCCATTCAAAATTCATGTTCTTGAACTCTCTAGAATCCTTAGACAA
This sequence comes from Dendrocalamus latiflorus, assembly GCA_017311315.1. Taxonomy (NCBI): domain Eukaryota; kingdom Viridiplantae; phylum Streptophyta; class Magnoliopsida; order Poales; family Poaceae; genus Dendrocalamus; species Dendrocalamus latiflorus. Next base: position 23,749,747 of record CM029636.1, read on the forward strand.
TTACTTACACTTTTCATATAGTGCAAATTCTCTAATTCATCAATTACCTACATACAACATCTGTAAATAATTTAGAAAAATTAAAAAATATTTTAAAGAAATTACAAAATAACATAAGATAAAAACTATGTTGATGCAGTCTGATGTGCATAGCCTGCGTGTGAAAGATCAAGCTCCGTTTAAGTTGGTTTTGGTGTTAATGACAAATACCATTATGAGATTTTAATGTTAATGACAAATACTTTTATATTGTTTTGGTGATAATGACAAATGTATATATGAGACTAATATGTTTGTTCAAAGTATATTATAGCTTAGTCTCATTTGGATGAAAAGGTGAAATCAAAGAGGTATGCATTCGAAATCACTTTCTCATATGCTAATGCATTTCTTAGATCCAAAATATAGATTGAACTCCTCAAATAGTTCAAATGAATATGTGCATATGTTTTTCTTCATATAGACTTGTATGCACACATTTAGGGGGAGCTCTCTCTCTATGTTTTGGAGTTTCACTAGTATTGATCCATGTTTCCTTTTAGACATACAATGGGATCAAACTAGGAGCAGACACTCATTGAAAATCTGTTTTAAAAGCAAATCTGTGCTCTGTCTGGAAGAGCGGTAGTACCGCTGATTTCAACGTCGGAACTACCGCAGAGCGGAAGTTCCGCGCCCAGAATCGGTACTACCGGCGACCGGAAGCTCCGGATAGCAAGCGGAGCCTTTTTTCCAGAGAGCACCCTCCGGATGTACCCAAGTCTTCGCGGGATCGGAAGTACCGGCGGTTTCAATGCCGGAACTACCGCAGGGTGCGGTAGTTCCGCAATTTGAAGCGGTACTTCCGGAGCCCAGAAGCTCCGGAGGAGAAGCGGAGCCTTTTTTTTCCAGAGAGCGCCAACTTTGGGACTTTGGGAATTCGGCTCGAGCGGTAGTACCGCATTAACTCTGCGGAACTACCGGAGAGCGGTAGTACCGGAGTTTATAACGGCGGTAGTACCGTACTTTGAATTCAAATGATTTTATATCCAATTTATTATCTCATTATTTGTTGAGATTGTCATGAATTACCAAAAAGGGAAGATTGTTGAATCTAGTCCCCCCATTATGTGTTAATGGTGAAGTTTGGTAATTGATGACAATTGTTTTGTGGACTAACGGTTTCCATGAGTTGGATGAATAGGTTAGGTTCCACAAATGAAGATGACTTGGATGACTTCGTATGTTGAAGATCATCAAGTCAAGATTGAGATGAAGATAGCTTCATGAGTTGAAGGCTATCAAAGAAGAAGAAGATGTGTCATGAGTTGATGTATGATGATCATGTGTTGATCAAGTCAAGGAAGACCATCATGTGTTGATGGAGTTGATGAGAGGGATGCATCATGAGTTGATGCATATCGAGATGATGACCCAAGGCAAAGGTATGACTAGCTAGGGCTAAGGATGTGTTCCTAGTCTTTTACCGGTCTCGGTGGTTGGTTGAAAGACCGGATTGCTAGTATAGGTTGCCGTACTATTAAGAGGGGTCATGTTTAGCAGTTTGAGTCTCATCATGTGTTGATAGCTCAACCTCACTTGCTCTAGCTCATCTTGGCATGAGGCTTGCATTTGCGAATGTGTTTTGCAAATGGTTGAAGCTCATGTGGCTAATCCTTGTAACATGTGACTATACTTTGCAAATGTGTTTTGCAAAAGGTTGAAGTCCATGTACCTACTCCTTGTGGTATGATCTAAGTTTGCAAATGTGTTTTGCAAAAGTTGAAGATCATGCATTATCCCTTGGCATGGTCTAAAATTATTTATTGCTATCCCCTTTGACATTAGACCATGGTAGTGACTCTTTGGATATTTTTTGATTTCTGCATTGATCTAATGTGTTTGAGATCATGCAAATAGATGGGTTGTGTAGCCCTTTGAATAAGCTTTCCATAGAGTCCAAGATCACTCAATTCCGACATCGGAGTCAAAAGTTATGACTGTTTTTCTGAGTGCTGTCAGTGCTGAAGCGGAAGTACCGCGCCGACTTCCCGGTACTACCGCAGAACGGTAGTATCGCATTTTATAACTGCGGTAGTACTGCAAATGGCTGACTAACGGCTATTTTTCTAGCCGTTATGATGGGGAGCGGTAGTACCGCACCTATAACGGCGGTAGTACCGCAGAATCCTGTTTTTGACTCCAACGGCTAGTTTTGAGGTGTGGGTTATAAATACTCCCTTGTGGCCTGTTGGAATAAGGTTCTAGGGACTCCATTTCACTCTTTTGAGCTAGTGTGAGGCTCTCCACTCAATTGTGCATGTGTTGCACTTTGTGAGAGAGGAGAGGTGATCTAGAGTGCATGTGTTGCATCTAGAGGAGGACTTTGTGTCCGGATTGGGCTTGTGCATTCGTTGCACGTGGTAAGAGTCAAGTGAGAGACTTGACTTGTTACTCTTGGAGTTTGCCGACTCCTAGACGGCGTGGGAGGCGTCGTGTCCGGTGATCTTCTCAAAGAAGCTTGTGAGAAGGCCCGGCATGTGTGAAGGTTGGAGCTCACCTACCCGGAGCGGGGAAGAGCTACCACTAGTGGATTTGAGGTGGAAGGCTTAATTCGTGGAGCCGGTCCGATTTGTTCGGGCTTACCTCAACGTGGATTAGGGGAGACCGGCAAGTCTCCGAACACCACGGTAAAAAGAGAACGTGTCATTTGTGGTTTGCTTTCTTGTGCTCTTTTTACATTCAAGCAATTTACTTACTTAGCATTATTTTGATTGCTTGTAAACCTAGGATTGCAAACCTTGACCTAAGTAGAATTGTTGGTGCACTTAGGCGAATTTATTTGTTGTAGGCGCTATTTGAGCTAAACCAAATTGTTTTTAGCTTCCGCATTATATATTTGGTTTAGGTAAATAGAAAAGGTCTTGAATTGCTAATATTAATTTGAAGAAAATTTTTAGACCGCCTATTCACCCCCCTCTAGTCGGCCTCCTCGATCTTACAAGTGGTATCAGAGCTTGGTCTCTCACCTATTAGACTTAATCGTCTAGAGAGTAAACGATGGCGACTAGTGGGATAGTGCACCTAGATGAACCACCTCTATTCAATGGCCTAAATTATGCAAATTGGAAAATCCGCATGATATGCTATTTTAAGGCCATGAGCCCAAAAATATGGCGGATTGTAGGTGTGGGAGCAGGTTAAAATCAATTAGGGGTACATATATATATAATATTTTATCTAATTATTAGTATATATGTGTAATATACCTACTAAATATTAGGTATTACACAAAAAATTTGGATATTCAGCTGAATACCGTTGAATTACGCTGGGTCTGCCCATGCCCATACAGTAGTCCAAACCACAATGAAAAATGTGGCTAGGGATTTCTAGGTTTAGGGCTTTCCTCTGCCCCACATTCCCCTTCATCACGGCACGTGTTCTAATCTGTTCCCAATTCCTATGCGACTTGTTCCAGTAAGGGCATCTGTAATGTATATAACCCAAAGGGTCTTAAGGTGGGTCCCATCTAAACCTTAAGACCAACTCTATAGTGTATATAACCCAAGGGGCCTTAAGACGGTCCCACTTGGCAGATAAAGAAAAATTGTATTTTAATGCTTATGGCCAGGTCTTTAGCTTGAGGACCAGCCTTAAGCTTTTTTGCTTAGGGTCTGTTTAAGGTCACCCCTGTAATGTATAAGGTTGACCTTAAGGTGGCTTAAGACCTCCTCTTTTCATACACTACAGATGCCCTAAACCAATTTCTCTTCGAAGAATCTAAACATTCTCTTTTCACATATCCCTTTTTACTATTTACGCACAGTTGTTAAGAGAGTTATTTTTAGAATATTATATTTGGGGATGGAAAATAGCAAAGGGACCAACCCACTGCAGGACACAATCTGTATGAGAATCTTGACCTTGGCGTCTAGCAAATAATACTACTACTGCAAACCCTAGGCGTGAGGGCAATAGCTTCTTTGATTTGAAGCCTGCTTTGCTTTGCCTTGCCCCATGCCAAAATCTGATGGTGGTATCTGTATTGGCCTGAAGAAAGGGCACAGATGGATCAGCAGTGACACCAGTAAAATTGGGTCCCCTCCTCTCTCTCGTGTTCTTTTCTTAATATGATCATTTGTCTAGTCCCAACAATAGCCTAGCGTTTTCGATCCCCTATGGCTGGAGATTCTTGTGGCATGCAAAATTGTGGACATTTCATCAAGGGTTTTTCCTTCTATCGCGGCTTTTATTTTACTCAAAGTTGATGTTTACTTTCCACTATTTCACTGTTTCAGAAAATTAGAATATCTTCATAAACCTTGGATCTCTTTTCCCCCCTTTTTTTTTGCAGGTGACAGCTACAAAACCCTCCTAGTTACAACAATTGTATGAGCTACACACTTGTTCTATGGATGTCAGTAGTGTTTCTAACTGAACTTCTATGAAAACAAAGATAAGAAGTGCGAGGTATCTTAGACCACCACTACACATGTCCATGCATGAAACTTCAGTTACAGAATTCACATTATCAGCATAGCATGAGATCGAGCTAAACAAAGTTGCTCTTGCCCTGGGAGTTCCATTGATCTGTAGCACGCTCATTGGCTCTTTGCAGCTACCTTCCAGGGTTATGAGAGAGAGGAGCATACACACTACTACAGAAAACCCTATTACAGACGGTTCAAAAACGTCATCACAGACGGTTTTCTGAACCGTCTGAATTTATGGGTCAGTGATAATCGAAGGCTATTACAGACGGTTTTCGAACCGCCTGTGGTGCAAATATCACAGACGGTTTGTAACTAAAAACCGTCTGTGATATCTAATAATCACAGACAGTTTGTAAGTAAAAACCGTCTGTGGTATGTGATAATCACAATTGTTGGCGATGGGGGATCCATGTGCCCACCTAGGGTGTGTTTGGTTGCTTTTGGGTAGTGGGATCGTATATCCTGGATGAGGGGAAGCTGGATGAGGAGAGCCGTATTTTGAAAAAGAAGAGTGTTTGGTTCGATGTATCTGTGGATACAGGCTGAATGAGTATGTGATTGGTAGGCTGTATATGAGGCTATATGAAGGTCTTGCTCGACTCCCTCGGTCCTGGACGGGCAGATTCGGTCGAAATGGCCTTCACTCCCGGTCCCGGATGAGACCGTATGCGGGGACGAGCGGATCCAGGCTTCCACAGTAAATTCGTCCAACCAAACACCCGAATTTTTCGCAATATACGATGGAGCTAGAATCCGGCCGTCCATATTCTTTCAGCAAACCAAACACACCCCTAATGTGGTGCTCGCTGATGGCGATTGTGTTGTGTCCTCCCTCCCATCGATTAAAGCTCTAATCATAGACGACAAGAAAGGTGGTCACGACACAGACAAGACAGGATGAAGAGGGCGGCATGCATATGGTAATGGTAGGTGCCAACCATACGTTCCCTATTCCAACAAAGTTCTACTCCCATGCATCATTTGATCCTATCCCCCTTTTCTCCCTTCGTTCCCATCCACAATCTCTCTCTATGAAAGGTAGACATGGCACTTGACCAACGATCTTACGTAGTTTTCCGGTTTCAGACGTATGTTCTGTCTGTATTCTTCAGAATTCCTTTATTCTAAACAGACCTTAAAAGTAGGAACATTCGATAAATTCTCCATACGAAAAAGCAAAAAGGACTTATCACGACAAATCTTGTGCCTAGAAAGGCAGATCGTTTAGAGTCCATTCGTCGATTGTTGTAAAACCAAGTACTCCCTTCAATCATAAATACATATCGTTTTTATATAAGTACAGTTAAACTTTTGAAATTTTGACTATCAATATTTTTTAAAAAATATTCAAATTATATACATAGATTTGTCATAAAACGTATTTTCATAATATATTATAATAGATATAAGTGATTAAAGTTATCTTTTGGAGATCGTGTCCACGTCTGAAACGACATAATTTGTGATGGGAGGGAGTACTAGATTAGCTCATCCGTAGGTTCAAAAAAAAGCTAAGCAAGACCGCAAGAATGTCCTATGCCATTGGCCGGTTGGACTAATTAACACTGCCGCCTGCCTCCATCATGAACTACTACTAGTCCTGTATCATGAGCTGCCGTCACTCCAGCATGGTGCTGCCATCACAAGGCCTATTAGCAGCTCCAATGAATGGAAAACGAAAGGCAAAATGCGCGGTCATTCCGAGGATCTCAACGAATCTGGCGTCTCTTCGCAGTTGGAGAAAGGAAACCGGCACGACATCGATTGCTATGGAGGAAAAAACATTACTACTACGGGCTTGTTTGGCACGGTTGTGACTTATGTTTTTTAGTTGAAAATTTTAAATTTTAGCTATTTACGACAGAGATTATGGAGAGAGATACTCGCTTGCGATTTTAGTTGATACAGATGTTAGGCTTTTAACATGTATTACAATTAAGTTGTAGACCCCGTCTTGAGGAAATATCCCGTTTGAAAGTTAGGTACTGCAGAAAAAACCAAAAACCGCTAGTTTCGGTCGAAAAGAACATGCCCTACATATATTCAGCGAGGAGAAAACAATGTAAAATAGCTCAACTTGTAATATCCTCATGGTCTCATATTCTGAATTTTGGCTCGATTCTTGGGCATGTCTGATTGTCCACTGCTAGCGCCTGTTTGCAATGAAGAGGACTGTCGTTGGGTTTTACAATTTTCTGTTAAGTTCTGGGTTCCGAACTCATCTAAGCTAGGCCAGCCTTGTTTGCTTTGAAGAGTTCTCGTAGAAATTCTAGACGAAATGTGACTTTTTTTACTATAAAGTTATTTAGATAGTTAAGTGTTCCAAACAAGTTACAAGTGTGTCCTGCCACATTTTTAGAATTTTTCGTACAAATAACCTATTTTTATTCGAAATTACAGAAATATACCGACGGGAATTTTTTTTACAAAAATAGACTTCAGTCGCCCAATTGGGGAGTGACTGGAGCTTTTCGCCCAACCAGGAGCCGACATAATACCTGTCGCCGTACCCTGGAATGACTGCATCCAGTCGCCCTCCCGTTGGGCGACTTTCATGCAATCGCCTCCCCATTGGGCGACTGTCATGCAGTCGCCCCCCATTAGGCGACTGCACTCACTCCCCTGTGATTGTTTTAAATTTTGTGAATTTTATAATTTTAAACTGGTAAAAAATATGCTGGAGTTGTAATAAAAGTTTATGTTCATTGTATGTTGTAGGTGCGTAAAAAATTTTAGAAACTTTTTTTTACGAAAGATTGACCATAGAACGATCGGTACATACGCTGGTAAGTGACGTACGCTGAGAATTCATGTGCGGAGAAAATCGGTATGTTAATATTTGAATTTAAATAAACTTCATAATACAGTTGGGAGTAACATGCCGAGTACTTTTACATTACATGCATAACATATAACATCAGCACCACCCCTCAATCGCCACCCTGGCCTGCCCCGTCACTGCGCCCGCGTCCTCCCATACGACCCCGCTTGGCCGTCCTCCGGTGCAACGGGTGACGATGCTCCGAGAATGTAAAACGATCAGGAGCGTGTCGCACCCGCCTCTAAGCTGGTGGAGTCAGCTGCACCTCTGGCTGTGTGCCCTCCGGTGCATCGGGGAGGGCACTGCCGGAAAGAACCACCGGTGGTGTGCCCCGAAAAGCTGCGTCGGAGGACGGCCCCGGCCAGTCCGAAAAAAACTAGTCTACATCGTCGTGGCCCGGGGAGATGCCATGTGCGTGCTGGTGGGCGTGAAGGCCTACAATAGTAATATCGTTAGTTCGTTACATATCGCCTTAGGATAAAAACGAGATCCGACGATGCGTACCTACAGTTGGCGCCATCACGCTAGGATGAGGGCGTATGGCTCAGAGTACACCCCCTGCGTGTGGAAGTCGGGAATGTGCGGAGGAGACGTGAAGAGCTGCTGAGATGGTGTAGGAGGCCGTCCCCAGGCAAAGCCCCCTAGCTGGTCCGGGTGAGGTGGTGTAGGACGTGTCCACGTACTACCTCTAGAGTAGTGCCACGCTGGTCGGGGTGGCACTGGTGGACGACCCGTCTGTGCGCTGGGCGTGGGTGTGGAGACCGCCGGTAGCATTGTGCAGGACAACAGCTAACGATACGTCTACACCCGGCCTCCACCCGACGCACAAAGCTAACGTTCTCCTCGTGGGTCAACTCCGCACATGTGGCGATCCTGTCCAGTATAGTGACGGACTCGGTCCATAGCACAAAACCGACGTCAGCCTAGACAAAAAGACATAAAATAGTCCATCATCGAAATGACATTGCCATTTGGGAATCTTTGAAATTACATGTAACGTACCGCGATGTGAGCATCGCGTGCGAGGTGTGCGGGGTACGTATCTGTCGGAGCGGCGACGTGTGTGGTGGGCGGGTCTACAACATGTACGAGCCTGGTACCAGCGCAGGTACTCCGCACAGTCCCTGCTGTCGTATGGGCGCTCCTCCTCCACGTGGTCCTCGAGCACACCCTCCCACTGCGTAATCCAGGGCTGCATCTTTGTCATCCAGTTCGTGCCTCGTTTAACTCCCTTTCTGGAGTGTCTGCTTATAGGACCATTACGTAATGTAAGTACTTGCGAACACAGTAGTATGTACATATTTATGAGAAGCGATCACTCACACATGCACGTTCCGCGGAAGCGGTGGTCCGACTGGTATAGGAAGCGCCTGACGTAGACCAAACTGCCGCATGACTCGCTGGGGTACGTAGTCCTCCATGAAGATATCGTACACGAGCTTCCGGCGCGTGAGTCAGAAAGCCCGGTCACGCCAGCACAGTGTGGACAGCCCGCCAGGAGCACGGGCCTACAGTGTCGTATCTGCGTAAGGCTCCCAGCGCATGTCATCGGTTGTGAGGCAGTCGAACTGCTCCACAACGGGCAGGTACACCCACGTGACCTGCACGTGCGCGAACTGTACCTGTAAGAAAGACAAGTTGTTAAGTATGACCATCGTTAATAAGAAGGAAATAGTTGATTGTGATAATACTTACCCGTCGACGACACCAAAGAGAACCTATCGTCGACCGGTCGACATCTCCCCTGGATACATCTTGGGCCTGTACAGACCCAAGTCGTCTAGCACGGGTCGTCCGAGGCTGAAGTGCTCGAATGACCACAACTGCAGCAGTAGGGGACAGCCCATGAGGACTGAGTTTGCCTTGGTCCTCGAGCACGCATCGCACAGGCCGCGGTACGTTGCGGCAAGTGCGGCCGATCCCCAACTGACCTGGGGGGGCCTCGCCGTTCGCAATCGCCCTCGCATGAGCGATAAGGCGCGCATCCATGGAGTTGTCGTGCCTGGTGGTGAAGAGCACCCAACCAAACAGCCACAACACGTACGCATCCAAGTGGCGCGAGACTTGGTAATCGTCTGCATGTGGATCCATGAGTTCCACCTGAATGCAAACAAGTTGTTATTAGTATGTAATAGCGCAAATAAGAGATTCGAAGACACGATCGATGGTAAAGACCATGTACCCGGTATTGTGCGAGCCACCTCAGCGACGGCCCGTGGGTCTGACTCGCTTCGAAGATGTGGTAGTCATCGGCGGCACCCGGTGGAAGGACCCCCTTGAATCTGCCGAGTAGGTCAGCGCGCCACTCGGCCGGGGCCTCCGATAGGAAGGCGGCGCCTCCCGCGATCGGAAGGCCAAGAAGAAGGGACACATCCTGCAGGGTCGGCGTCATCTCCCCGAATGGGTGGTGGAAAGTGTGTGTCTCGGGCCGCCAACGGTCCACCAAAGCCGTCAGTAGGGAACGGTCGAACGGGAAGCGTCGTGATCGCTCCACGGCCGCCTCGTCCCCGCCCACGGCCAAGGCGGCTCCATCCTCCTCCGTGGCCTGCACCATCCGGGCAAGAGGGAGTAGCCCGGCATCCCGCAGCCTGCAAACAAAGTGAAGGTCAGCACGGAATGTTCTTACGGCAACACTAAAACACTGGCGTAGTGCAAACCTGGCAGTCCAACGGGGGTCGAGTCCCTAGGCCACGCAAGATGTGCGTGCCCGGACCACTCCCAACTCAGCCGGCTCGTCTGTGTTCCTCGGTGGCGGCACACGACAGGAAGCGCGGTGCACGCGGTCCACGTGCTCGTCCAACAGCGCGTACCGCCAGTCGGAGTCACGACTATCACGAGCCATACCTACAAAAAGAGTTCAAGTTAGCACTTATAAGGAACCAAAATAAACGCGTCGTAACCCACTACAATAAACGTGCACGATTAATTTGTACCCTCAATATTTACTGATTTTTCTAATACGTATAAATTTCACCGCACGATTAATTTGTACATTACGGTCTATACTAAATTTTCTACAATAATACATCAAAAATACTATACAAAATTTCTACACTAAATTTTCTACAATAATACATCAAAAATACTATACAAAATTTCTACACTAAATTTTCTCCATCCAAATTTCTACACTAAATTTTCTACAATAATACATCAAAAATACTATACAAAATTTCTACACTAAATTTTCTATATCTATAGTTTTTCTACAAAATTTCTACACTAAATTTGCTAAAATAATACAAAATTTCTACTCTAAATTTTCTACATTTAAATTTCTACACTAAATTTTCTACAATAATACATAAAAAATACTATACAAAATTTCTACACGAAATTTTCTACATCTAAATTTCTACACTAAATTTTCTACAATAATACATCAATAATACTATACAAAATTTCGACACTAAATTTTCTACATCTAAATTTCTACAATAATGCATCAAAAATACTATACAAAATTTCTACACTAAATTTTCTATATCTATAGTTTTTACTAACACTAACAAAAATAATATACCAAAAAAATTACCTAGATCCCTCTCCTCTTCTCCTCCTCTCCCTCTCCTCCTCCTCTCCCTCTCCTCTTCTTTCCCTTCTTCCTCTCTTCTTCTTCTCCTCTCCTTCCTCTCTCGCACTCGCTGGATCGATCAGTTTCACAATGGAAACAGTGCTCAGCGGCGGCCGAGCGCGGCGTGGTTATAACGCTCCCCCAGTTGCCACAAGGTTGGGCGACTGGAGTCTAGTCGCCCAACGGTGGGGCGACTGCAATTAATCGTCCAACGGTTGCCAGATTTGCCAGTTGTCGCCGCTAGGTTAGGCGATAGGCTCCAGTCGCCCGACCATTGGGCAACTGGAGCCTATTTTTGTAAAAAAAAATTTCCGCGGGTATATTTCTGTAATTTCGATTAAAAATGGATTATTCGTACAAAAAATTCCATATTTTTATGCCAATTTTTAAATACATGTACGTCATACTTACCACATTTTTATTCCTGCATTTGTATGACAGACACGGGACCCAACTTGCCACACTTTTTTTGTGGTCATGAAGCAAAAAAAAAAAGTGATCAACAAAATTTATCTTCTTCAAGATTGCAACAAGAAATCAAACCCTACCCACCTAATGTAAGCTCCACTCTTAACGTCCTTTCCTCCAGCACAGGAAGGCAGGTGAAGCGGCCCACATGGCATACCTACAGGCAGTGAGGCCCCCCCCACAGACAGACAAACTTCCAGCCTCTATGCCCACTGAATAAAAATGACATCCGCCACTGTCAACTGGCCCATCAATATGTACATCTGCAGTATCATACCAGACAAGACATTCCAAAGGAACAGGTAGGTATCCCAGCGGTGCATTGAACATGCCAAGCTTCACTGAAATGTATACATGCAACATACAGAGTGGCTATAGATCCAAACTTCACTTACATGCAACGTACAGAAAACAAAAAGGAACAACAGTTTCATCTCCTCAAAAGCATAGACAGGGGGAACCATTTCATTTCCCCAGCCGATTGAAATACTATTATCAATGTTTTAATATCGTTCTTACATAATAATTTATTTGGGTTCAGAGAAACTTTTGAGAACCTGGCTATCAACACGTATAGACAAAACAAAGAGATTTTTATACAGATTCGGACCTTCTACGGCGAGAATAATAGCCCTACTTCCTGTTGACTATTGCTCAAAGAAGTGAGTATAATGGAGGAAAGTAATGCAGAATTACAATAAAGAAAATAATGCGAAAAAGCTTGCTCTACTGCTAGTCTCCCTTAGGTCTGGCCCGGATCCCCACTCTTCTCCCTGACGTTTACCTTATATAGCTTGCACGGTGGCGGTAGCATCGTCTCGCCAATAAACGCCTTAATGTTTCGAGTGATAACTACCCGATGGGAGTTACTAGAGACTTAATATCTCGCTCATCGTGCGGCGGTTTCTGCCAGGGTGAAGTTAAGTGCACTTATTTCCGAGAATAAATACTCTCGCGAACCGCCTTGCTAGACAGGCCCATAAAACAATGGGTTGTCATAAACAAGCTAGTCAGAGATTGGCTTAGTCGTAGGGAGATCTACGATCACGAGGTGGTCGCAGGATACCTTACAACTATGCCTAAGTTGTAGGAGAACTTACAACTATAAAGTTGTCTTAGAAGAGCTTATGACTAGCGAGCTGTCGTAGCAAGCTTATGACCAGCGGCTTGTCGTAAAAGAGCTTACAACTAGTAGGTTGCCATAGAAGAGCTTATGACTTAGGGGTAGTCATAGATGAGCTTACGACTAAGGGATAGTCGTAGAAAAGTTTACGACTAAGAGGTTGTCGTAGAAGAGCTTACGACTAAGGGGTAGTCGTAGAAAAGTTTGCGACTACCTTGCGAAATCTCTCTTACAAATAAAGGGTATACTTGAGGAGCATAATGACGTCACCATTTTATTTAGAGAAAAATAATAATTTGAGGATTGGTCATATCCTCGTCATCTAGCCTTCCAACTTTAAGTAAAAATAACCTACTTGAGAAAGAGAGGTCGTAGATGAATGCAGATCGAAAACAGAGATTTTTTTTATTTGATTTGACCAGAAACGAATTTGGTCAAAAGGGTAGTTTCACTTGAGTTGCATAAACATACTGGCTTCAAACAGAGGAAAACGAACCAATTCCCACCGATCTAGTCATTTGGAACAGTTTCCGAAGAGGCATAACCGACTCATATGGTTATAAAAACTTACCTAGAGGTAACTTTTCTTGCTTTCCCCTTCTGCATCAATCCCCTCTGAACTTTCCGCCGCCGTCCAAGCCTTCTTCTTTTCCCCCAATTTCTTCCAAATCCAAACCAATTGCTTAAAGAAAATGTTGAAATCTTCTTCCAATTGGCCAGTGTCGGAGATGGATATGGCGAAGATGAAATCTTTGGTTGTAGCAGAGAAGATTCCTTCGAGGGAACTTGTGCAGTGCATTGAGGCTGCTAGACAAAATTGGCCATTGGGGAAGATTGGACAAATTCTAGTTTTCCAAGCATATTATGAGTGCAATCTTTGATTTCCTGCTCACCCCTTCCTCACAGCGGTACTTGAATACTTTGGAGTGGAATTAGTGAACTTAGTTCCCAATTCGATTACCATGTTAAGTGTATTCGTGTATCTGTGTGAAGCCTATATAGGAATCCCTCTAGATCTAGAGTTCTTTTGGTATTATTACGAGATGAGCAGACAAGCCAGAATTGCTAGAAGTTGTGGTCTGAAGCTTCATGATGGCATGACGGAGAAATATATTCCAACGTTTACTCGGTTGTCATGGCCAAACTGGAAGAAGAAATGGTTCTACTGGGAGACAATCAGAGAGGACAGTCTTTCCTTTGTGGGGAAAGATGCCAAAAAAATTACTTCCTGGAACTCGGTTCCAAAAGACCTTAGTCGGATAGTCCTCTACATCCAAGCCATCAAGGAACTGATGGAAAAGGGGCTTATCGGTTGACATGTGGTGAAGGACTTCACCACATGTCGTATTAGCCCTCTGAAGAAATGAGCACACTCAATATGGATGTACTCGAGAGCCAAAGATACGACCAGAGACTACGAGGACAGTAAGTAACAATCGGACTTGTTTCCTGAATTTCGAGTCCTATTTACTGACAACTTTCATCTGTCTATGTAGATCTTCCACTAGGGGAGATTGACGCTCGGGTCAAAGCTATTTGTGAGAAGGCTCCAACGCTCGATGTGGAGGCTCCTCGCATCTTGGCAGATGTATCTGCCGAGGAAAGAAATAAACATCTAAAGGTAATCAAAATTTGACTTCTTCCTTAAGCCTTCATAGTCATAAACTATAAGTACTTAGCTTTCTTTCCTACTGTAGAAAGTTGGTATGGAAAATCGTCAAAACGACCAAGAGGTCGAATTGATGGTAACCGGACAAGAGATGGAGGAAGTCAAAGCTCCTCCAACCAAGAAACAATGACTAACCAAGGTTGTTGCCAAGCAAAGTGAAAGTTTCAATGCTGCTCCTTCCTTTCTTCCTTCATCTGCCCCATCGAATAGTATGTACAGACATAGCTGCTACAGAGGAAATTGGGGTGGCTATACTAGAGCAACCGGCTCCTAAGATTAAGATACCCTTCTATTATGATAATGAAACTTTCTCAGTTGTCTCTTCTTAAGGCTTCATTAAGCGACTTGAAAAGGAAAACTGAAAGAGTTTTGTATCTTTTATGAAGGAGACTGTTGTGGCAGTAGAACCTGCGATCGAAAAGGAGACAAATCTTCAGGTGGTCGAAACTGGTCTTGCCATCAAGAAGGGCTATAGAAAGGAATAACAATAGGTGCTCAGGGTCTACGACCAGACGTGGTCGTAGATGACCTCGCCATTCAACGACCAGACGTGGTTGTAGAGAAGAAGTTGAAGAAACCTTCCTTAGAGAAGCTTCCTTCTAAATTCCACATCATGGCTAAGAAAATAAGGTATGCAAATAAGAACATAAGATTAGCATTTTACCCTTTTACCCTTTTAGCCTCCTGAAATGCTAATTCACTTTTGTTTTTGTGTTTTTAGCCTGGCTCTCCCATTGTCTGGGATACTTCTGTCGAGAAGCCCCTTGCCATTCCCCCGCAGTCGAAGAGACAACAGAGGAGATGGTCGAAGAACTAACCACTATGGCTATAGCAGAGACAACTATTGAGGCAGGAGCAGCTGTGATCACCAAGGTGGTCGAAACAAAAGCAAGGGCAATTCTTCTCCTCGAGGGAGGTATAGCTGAAGAAGAGCCTAATTTCTTATCCTCGCTTTTTTAATCCTATTTTTATAGTAGGATCTTCTTCATGTTGATCTTACGACCAAGTTCCTCATCTCAAAGATATTCCCGAGAAGAGGAATGTCTTTGATGACAATCGCCATGAGAAGATATGGTGGAATAAGGTCAAAGAACTTGATCGACTAGAGGATTTTCAGCGAGTACTCACCAAATTTGTTCGTACAAGCATGAACGTAAGCATCCAATGCTTAGTTTTTTTATAATTGGCTTTTCTCACTTCTCATTATCTTCCTTTATCCAAAGAACTTTGAAAGATATGGCAACTACGACTGAATACCACAGACAACTCATGCTCTTGAGGGAGGAAAATGATGAACTTTGAGAACAAGCGAAGAAATGGTAAGCCACTGGCGTATGCAGTCTTCGACTACCAGTCCAGCTCTTCATGTCTATCTTTAATCTTTACAGGTCTAAGAACAACGAGAAGACCTCATCTGCAACTGACAAGTTGCAGGATAAAATAAACAGCAAGTTCTAAACTTACGACTGTTTACCAGATGTCTCTCTTATTTTTCTCTAACTCTTTTGCTTTTTACTGAAAAAGGGTCGAAATGGGTAAGCTGTGCATTAAGTTCGATGAAAAGACCAAAGTGATCAGTGAGCTTACTCATATCAAAAAGAGAAAAACCAGAGGATCAGGCTGCTGAAAGACTTTACCTTTGACTAGTTCTTACTAACTAGTATTTTATATGGTGCTTGTCCTGACTAAGTCTCACTATGCTTTGCAGGAGCTGTAGTCGAAAATAAGCAACTTGTAGAAGCTTCGACTCGTAACTAGGATGATACACAATCGATGAAGATGGCTCTTCAGGACAACATATCTCTCCTAAACGATCTACTCAGAGAGCTTGGTGCTAAGAAGATTACTCCTTCTGAGGACACCACGGCCGCTCAGGCAAGTATGATTGGGTGATAAGTCAGAGCCTTAGAGAAGCTCATAAACACTTTGAAGACCAACCAGGCTGATTTGCTATGAGAAGCAATTAAAGGTGCAGTAAGCTATGCTTTGGCAAAACTCAAGGCATGCGACCCAAGCTTCAATCTTCGATCAATTGACTATGACTTCGATTGCTCTGAAGCAGAAGCAGCTCGTCTGATCCAAGAGATGGAACCAGCTAATAGGAAGGTCATGGAGGAGATGCAAGTTGGATCTCCTTCATCAGAGTAGTTTGCATTAGAGAATTTTGTAAAAACAAACCTTAATTCAATTCATCTTCCTTTTCCTGTAAAAATTCAATTCATCTTCCTTTTCCTGTAATTCATCTTGTTGAGTAGTTAGTACTTGTAAGACAAAAAAGAAATGAAAGAAAATGAGAGCACGACTAATAATTGAAGTTATATGAATAACTTTATCCTAGCCCCGACTATTTACTTAATTTATACGAATAAACTAGGAAAATAGTACCAAATAGGATATGTTAAAATCAGAGCAGTTTATTCGATTTTCATTGTCGACTTCGATTGTCATGTTTTAGTAGCAAAAGTTAGGAATGAGTTAATGCTAGGAAGCTCCTTCTAGTGGGCAGGACCACATGCAGAGAGGAGAGACTTCGATTATGTGTTGTTTCTTCATCCGATCAGGCTTAAACATATTGAATGTACCAGAGGTGTGCGAACAACCACAAAAGAAGCTCTTCTCCATATACGAAAATAAAGATTGAAAAGACTGAAAACTTTATTGAAAAAGTATAAATATTACACATAAAACTTACGCAATTGGTTGATATTCCAAGAGTTTGAGAGGATCCGGCTGTCTTCCATGGTAAGTCATACTGAGCCTAGTCGTGTAACTTCGACCATAGTGTAAGGACCTTCCCACTTTGGGGAAAACTTGTTCTGATTAGATTGGAACTAAATCCTTTTCAATACCAACTCATCTACAATAAAACTGTGAGGTTTGACCTTTCGATTGTAGTATGTATGCATGGCTTGTTGATAGACTGCTGATCGAATTAAGACTTGATTCTTCTTCTCTTCTAGCAGGTTAATGTCATCCGCTTGAATTTACTCTTGATTGGAGTTGTCGAAGCTCTCAACTTGCGTTGACCTAATCTTTAGTTTTGGAGGAAATATGGCTTCAGCCCTAAAAACTAGAAAGAAAGGAGTTTCTCATGTCGCCTAACTAAAAGTCATTCAAATTGCCCATAATACTAAGTGTAACTCCTGCACCCAAGCCCCCAAGCGCTTTACGAGCTGGTCAAAGACTCGAGTCTTAATTCCTTGTATTATTTGACCATTCGCTCTTTTGACTGCCCCGTTGCTTTGAGGATGGTCGACAGAGGTGAAACATAACTTGGTACCCAATTCATTGTAAAATTCTTGGAATTTTGCACTAAAAAATTGCTTACCATTATCTATAATTATTCGACTTGGTACCCCAAAATAAGTAATCACACTCTTCACTAAGAACCTTTTAGCGGATTTTGTTGTTATCGCTGTTACAGGTTCGGCTTCAATCCATTTTATGAACGTATCAATAGCCACAAAAAGAAATTGGAAGCCCACTGGTGCTTTTGGGAACGGCCCTAGGATATCTAAACCCTAGGTCGCAAAAGGCCAAGATAAAGAAATAGTTTGTAGAGCCTGAGCTGGTTGGTGTATTTGCTTGTTATAAAACTGATATTGCACACATTTCCTAACCAGCTCTTTGGCGTCACTGAGGGGTGTTGGCCAGAAAAACCTTGTCGAAAGGCTTTTCTGACCAGCATTCTACGAGAAGCACGAGCTCCACAGATGCCCCTATGAATGTCTTAAAGGAGTTGTAATCCTTATCTTTGCGGAATGCATCGAATAAGAACCCATTGAGTACTCCTTTTACAGAGTACCCCATTGACCAAAGTATATATTTTGGCCTTACGGGATAAATAATCTTCTTCGAGATTATCATCGGGCATGGAACCCTATGAAGATACTTGTGATGGGTCTCATCCAGGTATCCTTGTACTCAAGAGAGGCTGTCTCATTAGGTGTTGTTTCTAGTGTTTCGACTAGAGACGGCTTTTGGAGTTACTCCAAGAAGACTCCCGTTGGTACTTGAGATCGGGAAAAAGCTATTTGAGCTAACTGGTCAGTGAGAAAATTATCTTTTTAAGGGATATATTGTATCTCAAAATCAAAAAATGTCTCTTAAGCATTCTGACTTCTAACAAGTACTGAGACCTTGATTGAACATGCAAATCTTGGACTGGTCTAGAATAAGATTCAGCTTCTTCTTGCCTCCTACAAACCTCTCGAGAGTATTCATAATGTACTGACACTCCCGAATGAGAGAGGTGCAATAAGAGCAGGGGGAAGAAGAGACAGCAGCAGGTAAGGGAGTAGAAGAAGAACCAGTAGCAGAAGAGTGAATGGCTTGTGCACGCATAACCGACTCAAAAAGGACAGTCCTACTGCTAGTCAAGTGGTTCACGTCGCTATGCGTCTCTACCTTACCCTTGGGCTTCTCCCCCACAGCAGTACACACATTACAAGCAGAAGGTGGCTTCTCTAGAAGGTCCTTAGTTAGTTTCACACATTTCTCATCCAATGCAATCAAGTCAGATTTTAGTTTGTCACAATTAATGCATGGTGAGCTAACAGGGTCCTTAGAAGCATATTGAGCCAATCTGTTGTTATCATCAACTAATTCTTGAAACTGTTTGGAGATAGATTCAAGTTCAGCAGTAAGCTTGGGACAATTCACACATGAAGCAATAGGCTCAAGTAGAAAAGCTTGTAATTCAGCAATTTTATGATTTGCCCGTTTTAGGTTCATCTTCAAATTATTACAACTTTCATAAGTCTCGGGCAGATCGAGCAACATGGTATAAAGACCTCTAAACGCATTATCCTTATCCACACATGAGGTGCAAGAAGTAGTCTCAACAACAGTGGATGAAAGAGGTGCTACCATACTCATCTCTAGCTCAGCAAGAAGACTAACATTCTCCACCTTAATCATGTCTAGCTCAGAGGACACACTATCATGCAGGGTCTTTAGTTTCTCCATGTCACCAAGCAGAGCAGTACATACATCACAATCGTCACGGGAGGGAACATATCTAAGTGAAGTAAGCTCCCGTGACAAGCTCTCTACTTTCTTCTCCAACTCGCTAACCCTAGCTCTAGATCTAGTATGGAATTTTCCTAGCTTAAGAAAAGCATCATTAAGCTGGTCGTAGGAAGGGTATACCTCATCGGAGTCGGAATAGAGCTCGCTGTCGCTGATCTCGCCCTCAAAGGCCATGAAGCACATGCCGGAGAAGTCGTCGCCGCCCTTGTGGTCTTCCTCGTCCTTCCCATCATCGTCGCTCCACCCCTCCACCTCGCTGAGATCGAGGTCGTCGAAGGCGGTGAGGACGCAATGGAAGAGCCTCTTGGCTTTGCCAAGGTCACGGAACTTCTTTTTACCTTGGGCATGAGCTGAGGGCTTCTTGTTGCGGTTCTTGTCGATGTAGTCGTTCTTGCTCACACCGCTGTAGTCGCCCTTGCCCTTCTCCAGCTTGGGGTAGTTTGCCCGAATGTGGTTGGGGCCACCACACTCATAGCAGATCACGGGCCCTCCTCTCTTCCTGTCCCTCCTTCTCTTGTAAGCATGAGAAAACTTTCTAGCTAAGAGGGCTAACTGCTCATCTGCAAGCTGCTCTAACTGATCATCAGTTACGTCACAGAGAGCAGCAAGAGAGAATCCAGAAGAAAAGTCGGAAGAACCAGAAGCAGAGCCGGGATCGGTGACTAAAGCCATCGATTGCGACTTCAACCTACGAGAGACTATGTCAATCTCGTGAGTCTTGAGGCGTGAGTACAACACGTCAAGAGTCAGGGTCGAAAGATCGGTGGTGTCCTTGATGGTAGTCACCTTCATCTCCCAAACACGCAAATCGAGCGCTGCAAGCATCTGACGAGTGTTGTCCGAGTCGGGGTATGTGAGACCGACCGCTCGGAGGAAACCCCGATACGAACGGTCTTCGAATGCTCCGCTAGATCTAACGAAACTTCCTTGACCTGCATGTTCAGCTTTGGCACAGTTTTAGGCTTCGAGTGCTTGGTCGAAGGTTGTGCCTTATTCACTTCTTGAGTTGGTAATTAGCCTACCATCTCCGGGGATTTGTGGTCGCATGTAAGCGCCATATTTTTATCACAATACATGCGCCATATTTTTATCACAATAGACTGTCTTGAATTTTAAGACATTAATATGCATAGTGAGCAACTATTAGAAAATGTGCCAAAGTTGGTCATTCGAGTATGGCACTATACGCCGTGTCAAAATCGAACACATCAAAGGAGATTTTGTCCTAAAATTGCTTGGAAAACCAAACATAACAAGCAGAGAAACTTGGCCAATTGACTCGGGCGAAGACCTTGGTACGATCCCATGAAATGAGTGTCGTATAGGCTTTATTCTAGTACAAGGAACTTGCATGTCATCTAGAGCACTTGCAAATAAGATATTTAAAGAACTACCACCATCGATCAACACTCAATTCACTCGACAATTGTTGATGGTGTGCTCGACCATGATTGAAAACTAACCTGATCGAGTCGAAAGGATCGACAGTCACTCTTCTCAAAAGAGATAGTGACTTCCGACCACTTCGGAAGATAATTAACAACGGGAGGGTCATTACGGGAGGCTACAGTACCGCAACACAAAAACTGTGTAGCTACAATACCATTACAGTGTCACTATAGTATCAAAAAATATTTTTTTCGTTTTTTGCTGTCTTTTTGTTTTTGTTTTGTTCTTGCTACGTTAACTGGTTGCACAATCAGAAAACAGTAGATCTAAGAAAAAAAGGCTATTTGCAGATTACAATCATTCACCTCCTTTTATTGCCATTAACAGTTCTACAGTTTTATAAAAATCTTGTATCTAGAAATAAAACAGGAGGAGCGGACAGTATCATCATAAACGTAGGCATGTGTTCGAAGAAGGTATGCACTCTCTGGCTTGAGTAGGCACTTATCCATTAAGAACATTGCCCACATGATTCTGGCCTTTACGAAAGTAAGGTTTGGATAAAAAATTCTTGGCAACAGCTCGGACGTTATGTGAATCTTCACCTTTTCTGTTGATGTACAATTTGATGCCTTACAAATCACTCTTAAGCTTCACTAGCTGACTAGTAGCATCTGACGAAGGATAGACTTACTCCAGCAGCCATAAAACAAAAAATGGTATAATGGTATAGTTCATTTGTATCTAGCAGCACTCAAGTTGTACTCTTGCAGTCGTATCTGAGTTATCTGACGGATCTGAACAGCTAAAATCACTATACAGATTGATGTTTCCTGTCAACTCAAAGATTTGGAAAGTAAGATTGTTACTCCAGGGCCTAGGCATTGGTCCAATATACAGACAGGTATACAGCGGCAGGCACCAGTGAGGCAGAGACTTCATATGAAACAACCTCCTTTCATTCCATCCAGCGATAATCGATTCATAGTTTACTATACATTATACACATTGAAAAGATATGATGTCAGAAAATTCTTAACCTGATTTCCAATGGATCTCATAATTTATTCACCGTAATAATAGCTCATTTCGTAGCTTCTTACAGTAAAGAAATAGCACCTTAGTTCATGAGTATGTGCAGTTCCATGCTGCAACAGATAAATATCTACAATTACAAGCAAGCTGGCATGCTGTACTGCAACAAATCGTCAGTTTCCCGGTGCCCCTGAATCATTTTAACTTCGTAGAAAATCCACTTGTGACCAACAATTTGAGTTTGCTCATATCTCTATGTCAAAATGTGAACTTACCGCCCTCGAATCTGTGGCCTGTCTCCACCACATTCAACTCAGATGATCGTAGAACAGATGGACATTCTACTGGACAACATCCATTTCACGACAGCCTATAAGAAAACGAACCAAGCAAGTAATGGACCTGAAAACATTTGATGTTGCTCATCTTTTAGAGGCACACTCCTAACAGTTTGCCACGAAAATTTGGGATACATGATGAAGTCTCTTCCAACGTCTTCTCAACTTCTCAGTGGAGCCTGAGCCTCTTCGTCCATACTCTATAGAGATAAAGCCACACAAATGCCTCCGTGCACAACAAACCAGCCATTTCGCAAACCATAGGGATTGCAGATAACATGTTGGTCATGCCAATCAAGCATCCAACGTAAATGCTCTGAAAAGCTTCCTGTTGCTAATGCTCAGGCAGTTCCAGAGCTGCTTGGCAACGTCACAGTTACATGGCTGCCTCACTACTCACAAAGAACTACGACGAGCGCTTTCTGTCCATTCCAGATTTCGAAAGCACGGCACTCATCAGGCAGCTTGTACCACAGAGGCCAGTGCGGCTGTGAAGTTGATCATTGATGCGTAAGTTCATGCAATGCCACCAGGCCCACCGGCCCCTATGCCGCCTCCACCTCGCCCACCCAAGCATCTCCACCATGCGCGTCTAGTGCTGCAGCGCAGGCCGCCTCCACCATCCCGGTGCACGAGAGCACACTGCGAGAACCGCCATGTCATCTCTCTCCTCTTCCCGACTGCGGGAGATATATGAGAACCTCCTGGCACCGGCCGTACGCAGGCGATATACCCTCCCCAAACACCAGAACCATGATGGATTTAATCCCCTCTAAGGATCAACACTTGGTCGGAACACGCCCGAGTGCTCTGTTGTCAGACGAGGAACAGAGCAGACCCGAAAGGAGGGATATGACCACTCGGAACACCTTCACTCAGTGGTCGTAACCGGTTCGGGGTTAGTGGTCATAACTCGTTTACGACTTGCTCATCCACGGTTGGCTCTGGCTCAATCAAACACACGCTTTGGCTGTGGATTCTAATACACGGTCATGGACAACTTGTCGGAGGTGGGAATGACAAGGCAAAGCAGATAACAGGATAGAACACAAGAACTAAGGCACGATTCTTGCAGTGCAAATTGACACACATTTTCATTGTGTTTTCCTCTGTTATACACTGGCTCAAAACTCTCAACGACTTATAGAGTATATATAGACACAGCCGGCTACTCAGACCACTCACTCACTACGACTCCTGTCGATTCTGCCCAGCTCAGCCGCCCATGACTGCTACAGTGATCGCCGCTTGCCCATACCGCTTCGCTCAACTCCCTAGGATTACTTTAGCGACCAGCCCATGACGACTGCTACAGTACCAACCGTTTGCCCATACCGGGCAGGTAGCCGACCGAGGACGATCTGCGTCACCCACGATCACCCATGCTGACGCTTGCTACCAACTACTACAGTGGTCGACGTATGACCATGACCGCTGGCTTCATCCTTGGCTTGTCTTCGACCACTGTACTAGAGCTTCGACCATGGACACGAAGGAGGTACGATTGCGACGTCAACGACTATGACTTTGGTCATTACGACCACACACAATGTGGTCGTAACCGACCACACACACAGGCACCTACGACCATGGCGCTACGACCACACACAGGCTTCAAGTCCTTCGGGTGCTTTAGTACTCATACGAGTATAGTGCCCACTGTACTCCTCTGAGTGTGACAGTACTCCTCCGAGTATGATGTCCACAATACTCCTCCGAGTATGACGCCCACAGTACTCCTCCGAGTATGCACTGATGACTACTGACCATGACTCTGGACTACGACTATCGACCATTGACAATCGACTATCGACCATCGACCATGACCATCGACTATCGACTACGACCACAACCATCGACTATCGACCACGGCGTTACAACCACAGAGTACTCAGAGCTACAATACTCGGTGTAGCTTTAGTACTGGTCGTAATGACAACACACATACTGGTCGTATCGACCACAGATACAGAGTACTCATACACACACACATGAGCACAACACACATACAACAAGATTAATCCAACAAACCACTCCTGTCACTTCGTAGCCGCGAGCAACGTCTTCCCTAGCATCGACCATTATCTCCACCATGCCATCTTTCATTCTGGTGATCTTTTTTGAAATTCTTTCACGTCATATTATGTTCTCAAGCATCAGCAACTTATGTGCCAAATTAATTTGATTTTGGTGCAGCGAATCGCTCAAAATCGAGTTTTTCCTTAAGTATCACAAAGTCGCTTCCTATCGTCGATTCGTCATCTCCGGTGAGTTTTAGCCTATGCCATCACCTCTCTTAGATTTGTCTCGTCGCGTTCTACACAATGCTTTCCTCTTTTTTCAAGAAACCCTCCACAAATTTTCGCTTCTGAAACCTAGCCATGGCCGCCTAGGGCGCTTCGCATTCCTATCTATCTGGTGATGTTTTCTCCAATTCTTTTGTGTCAAAATGTGCCAAACCATCCCAGATAGCTATCTTCCAATTGGATTTGGTTTTCGTTCACTGAGCACTGAGATATCAAGTTTTTCTTTTTTTCTTTACTATCATCGTTCAAATGTCGATTGTGTTGTCTCTAGTGAGTTTTCGGCTTAGCGGACAATTGTTTTAGCTTACCATGCTATGTTCTAGCCCATGCTCACATTGCTTCTCCATGTTCCATGCCTGGATACTGTGTCTCTCTCCAACCCATATCATTGTCGCCACCCACGCTGTCACCATGCTCTGTTTGACATGTCGTCACTTCTTATGTGTTCCTCCGGTTCTTAGCAACCCATTTTACCGGTTGCGATCATCTCCCACATCTTTCCTTGCTGGTGCCAAGCCCTCTCCTTGTGCCTCCGCGCTTTGTCAATTTCCGACCAAAAGAATATTCCAGGGAATATTCCCCATTTTGTATTTTCTAGAATTTCCATTACATTCAATATTCTGAAAGCCTGTTCTCCATCGTCCAAACTCCAATCCAGTGATTCGAGTTTCTAAATTCATTTAAAAAACTAATATTTCTTTTAGTATATATTTTATATTTTTGTGATTTTATTTGTATTTATTTGTTTGTTTGTTTTTCTTGTTTGCACATAGAACCCGACGTTGTTGAAGAATTTCTTGACCCGCAGCAAGAAGGTCCAGTCAATGTGCAAGAAGGCAAGTCTCATTTGATAATTTTGTACCCATGTTTACCAAAATCATTTCATTATTTCAAATTTAAATGCATTTCTATGTTAAATAAAACGTTAATTTCAGTCTTAAGGATATTAGTTAATCCGATAATTGTTATGCCCTCATTTGATGCTGACATCCATGTACGTTTGTCGTCCTAGACTTCCCTTGTCTCAGTATTGAGATTATATTACAATTTGATAATTTTTAGATCGGTAGTAACTACTTAGACAAGCTATTCGAGCATTATAACTCTATGAGTGGGAATAATGTTATCAAATCTTTAAATAATTGTTTTATCAAGTGTTTGGCAATAAGTGATGCTGTTGGTTTATAAAATAAAATGTTCAAAATTGGTTTTAGACTTAGGTGGATGGTAAGATTCGGTTGGTGCGGATTTAGTATGAGAAGTTATATTGTGATAGTACCGCCCTAGTCAATTAAGAATCGACATTTATGATTATCCAAACTGAGTATTATTGTACAACCACAAGTCTAAATGGGTACGATCTAACCGTATAACTCACAAATGTTTAGTTTAGATATCACTAGTGTTAAATGGGTACTAGGTTTACTGGAGTTACTTACAGAGAGGCACATGAATTTACTATACTCATACGACACAAGAGAGGGTTTTTGATTGTGGTGGATTTAATTCTCCGGTGGTGAAACCACAACAGATGGTGTCTAACTAGATTGGAGTGTGGCAAAGGCTTTGTAATAAATTATCTGGGTCACATGCCTAAGGAAGCAGTTGGCTATTAAGATGACTTATCTCTTATGGGTAAAGTTGTACAATGTCTGAGAGTGTAAAACTATTCGAATTGTGCCCATGGTCAAGGACGGGCAATGTGCGCTTTCACATGGTAGATCTTAGGTTTTGATTTTAAAGTAAAAATTTTCGAAACTTAGGAGTTGATGAAACTCTCGGGAGTCTTGAATCTTGGCGGTTAGATAGAACCCGTAGTCTTGAATCTTAGCGGTTAGAGCCTGTCTACTAATATTGGTGGTTAGAATCTTTACTAGAAAAGTATATTAGTTTTTTGTATTGTTACAATTACTTTGTTAAATTGATACTTTTGAAAATATATAATGGTATTTGAAATAAAATATTACTTTGTGTAAAAGAACTATATTATCCTTCCTTTGTTAAGCCCTACATATACTGTATTTTCTCGAGACTTGCTCAGTACTATATGTACTCACATGCTACACTCAAAACAAATATCAGAGGATTATGAAGATCAAGGGGGAGACTACGACTACTTCATGTGTGGCTACGATGAAGGATACCTGGAGTACTAGGTTACGCTTCTCTAGTGAATTGCCTAAGGTGTATTGATGGGCCATCATTAAAGGTTCATTTTGCTTCTACTGTATTTTGTAAGTTTGAGAGGTCTTGTAACCTCAGTTATAATAACGTGACCATAAGGCATGTACTCTTTATTATTATAATAAAGTATTGTTGGTTATGTAATCATTACTGTTTGACTGTGTGCACTAGATTTGATTTGTGACTAGTGTGGTAATACAGAGAGGGTTCGGATTCAGAAATTCAGTCCCAACACCAGCCCATAGCATCGGTCAAGCCAGCCCAGTGGTCCCACTGGCCATGATCTGTGGTCAAACCGCCAGAGGAGATTTTGTGCTTAGTTTTTTGTAGTGTTGGCTTATAGACTTCGTGTGCTTGATCTTCCGCTATGTGTTTCGAAGCTATTTGATGCTAAAAAAGAGTGAATTCCTATTAACCCCCCTCTAGTCATTGCCTTCGATACTACAAGTAGTATCAGAGTAAGGTTTGCTTTTTGATTGATCTTAATTGGTCATAAGCATGGCGACTAATAGAAAGTCTTGCAAGTCTTTGAATGCTTGTTTTTCTTGTGACTCTTTGGCCGATGACGTTGAGGAGGCCAATGATTTTGAGTTCCTTAATCGAATAATGAGAAAATGCAAAATGGTAAATTGTGACACGTGATCTATGCGGTGTCTTTAGCCACTCTTCTTTGTGTTGTCCTAATTTCTGGGATAAGATACCTTCGGAGCCCAAGGAGGAGAAGAAATCCGATAGCGTGTGTGGAGTGGTCATGGAAGATGATCATGAGGAGCTCTCCAAGGATGATAATCAACTCAAGCTAAGCAAGGTGAGTAAGGAGAAACTCATTGATGACTTTGTCTCTCTATATTCAACAGTGTATGTTCTTGACAAGTTGGTAAGTAGTCTAAAAATGAAAAAGAGTAAATTGATTAGTGTAATAGCTAGTTTAAACTCTTATATACCTTGTGAGTCCTTATATGTAGATATTGATAATACGAAAACTTCTTTAGCATGCTTAAAATCTGAATATAAATTGTTGAAATCCAATACTTCTATACCATGTCATTCTTGTGTTGGCTTCATCATGAGTTTGATTATGCTAAGTTAGACATGGGAAACTTAGGTCTGTTGTTAGAAAAGAATGCGGTTCTTGTGCTAGCATACTTGCTAAAAAATGAGAAGTTAAAACTGACCCATTCTACTCATCTTGAGCTTTTAAAGAAGGCTGGAGTTGAAATTGTTGAGATTAGAGTCGGTCCTTGTAGCATATGCTTAAAATGTAAAAAAATTGCTTTAGGATGATTTAGTCTCTTGCAAGATTTGTGCTAGCTTAGTAAATGATATTGATGTTTTGCATTCCGTGCATATTATCAATGCATCTTCAATCTCTTACGCATCTTGTATTGTCTTGAAAAACGAGCTTGATTCTTTAAAGATAATACACGATGATATGAGCTCCAAGTCCTATGACTTGTGTTTGTCACTCATATTTGGATTCTTCTCTCGTTGCGTGTGAGTTACTTGATGTTGGCATTTGTGCCATTACTTTGGATCGTGTGAGAGTTGATCCAAGATGATCTTCATCATCCTTAACCCACGAGTAAGCCTTTGGCTCAAAGATTGGTTTTGGCTCAGTTTTGGTGCAATCTTTCTTGTTTTAGATAAAGGTTTAAACACTGACATTGATGTTCTTCATCTTTGTTGGAATAGATTCCTGACATCCTTGTGAAGGTTTGTACAAAGTTTTGTAAGATTTAGAGTTGTGTTTTTTTAATTGGCTCTTTTGGACGTTTGATCCCGAGCTTTCTTTGCCCCTACCCGAGCTCCAATTAGACTAGCCCATGGCGCCGGTCAGACTAGCCTCGTGGTCCAACCAGTCATGATCTATGGTTAGACTGACAAATCTATCAGATCACCACCTCCTTGTGGTCAAACTGCCAGAGGAGGTTTTGTGCTCGGTTTTTGTAGTTCGGCTTGTAGGCTTCATGTGTTTGATTTTTCGCTGTGTGTTTTGAAGTCATAGATAACCTGGGTTTTCAATTTGATATTGAAAAAGAGTAAGTTCATATTCACCCTTCTTTAATCACCGCTTTCGATCCTACACCACCAGAGATCCTCGCAGACATTGGCATTGTCGACGTCCATCCATCATGTACAGCCAATGCGTTTGAGGACCTCGTGTTCCTGCCACGTATGGAGGCATATACACTACAGTAAAACAAGCTGCTAGAGATGATTTCAAAGAGATAGGTCATTAAACCATCTTATTTGTTTATGTGATTCTTCATTAGTACTAAATATAGAGTCAGCAAAGCTACGGTTCACTAGACGGTCTCCATCACAACTAGATACTACCTCCGTTCTTTTTTACTTGACGTTTTTTTTTAACTTTTTATGGTGTTCAAGATGTGACTTTGACTGCTGCTTTTATAACTTTACACTAAGATATATTAATAAAATTATAATATTATGAAAATATTTTTAATAATAAATCTAATGATCTAATTTTTGTATAGCTAATCTAGACAGTTTTAAATTTATTGGTGGCCAAACTTTAAAAAGTTTGACGGCACAGATTCTAAAAAGTTAAGTGAAAAAGAACGGAGCAAGTAATACTTAAAATATTACATCCAAATGCTTTCCGCTAGAAATTTTAGAATATCCTAGAAGGATGTGTTCAATTTTTTTTCTATTTTAAAAAGATAGCAAATCAATCGGATCCGTTTATGGGCCTGTTCTTTTTGGTTGCGGCTTATGGCTTTTGGCTGAAATTTTTGAATTTTGGCTGTTTACGGTACAGATTACGGAGAGATCGATACTCACTTGCAATTTTGGTTGGTACATATGTTGGGCTTTTAACGTGTACTACGTTTAACTTGTAGACCCCGTCTTGAAAAAATACTCCGTTTAAAAGTTAGGTACTGTAGCGGCTGCGAAAAGCCGGCCGGCTGGAGGCCAGCCGAACAGGCCCTATATTGCTTTTAGCTTTGGCTTATGAATAGTAACAGTTTATAAAGAGAGCTACTCACCTGCGATTTTGGCCGATATAAATAAAATCATTACAGTATATATTATAATTAACTAATAAATTCTCTATTAAAAAATACTTTGTTTGGAAGTTAAATACTAAAAAAAGTTATTTACCGTATAAAAGCCAATAACAACAGACTGGCGCTGTTCACATATCTATCCCCATATGTCGTGATACAGAGCCACCGCCGTTGTCGTCGAGCCGCTGCCGCCTCCTCCCTCTCGACGACAACGGCTGCCACATCCTTCGCCTCTACCTCCTGCATTCCACCCTCTCCGCCTCTACCGCATCCGTTTGATCTGCTACTGATGGTGACTAGCTCGCAGAAGTAGTTTTGGGCCTTTTGGCAGCAAAAGCAAACTACCTTGGTGGACTAGGATGATTACAGAATACAAAGTGCTTTGGGTATGAAGATAACCATTAATTTTGGTGCTTCATGAATCATGATTTCGTGGGGGATGCCTTGGCCCTGTACATGTTTTTGGTGCTAATTCTCCAATTGTTGTGTTTTTGGTAGCTCTGATTGGATCACAAGTGTTCAGAAATGCACAGAGTCAACAGGTGAAAATTATGACAGAAGCACTTTTCAGTTTCTCATTTTTTTTCTAATTAGAATTGTATAACATGGTCAGAACTGTTGATGTTGAACCATTCACGTTTTACCTTCCGATCTCTTATTTGTTTATTCCCAAAATTTCATTTGGATTGCAGTGCTCTTCTTAATTGCATTGCAACGATACGTTTTGGAACAACTTTACTCCTATCTTAAATCCTTATTTGTGATCTCAAGCTATTGCTACAAAAAGCATTGCGAGGATAAACTACGTAAGCTTCTGTAGACTTGCAGTTTGCGCACCGGCGGTTGAATCCCAATCGGTATTTAGGCAAAGGTATTTTATATATATATATATATATATATATATATATATATATATATATATATATATATATATATATATATATATATATATATATATATATATATATATATATATATATATATATATATCTTTTCTGAATGATCCTTGCCTGTGCGAGTAACAATTTTTTGGAATCATTAGCCACTAACTATGTTTTATTTGCTCTGCAAATTCACAAAAGAAACTGTCAAGAGTGAGAACCTTCTTGAAGAAGATTGATGCCTTGGTGGATCCTGGAACGTCTAGATAAAGTAAATATTACATCTGTCTTTGTGATCAAACACATAAAAAAATTCTGTTCGACAAATACTATTTTTATCAATTGGCAACTTAGTTTTCTTTATTTCCTGAAATTCTCTTGTCCAAATATAATTGAAGAGTCAATCGCATCAAGATGATATTAGTTATGTCGCCGGATGATTTGCAATGAAAGTGGATATTGATGGAGCTACAGGACTTAGTTTCTGTTTGTAGTTAATTAGTTAGAGATCCGTGCGTTACAATGGAGTCATAAAAATGGTAAGACGGAACTTACTGTCTGGCCAATTTCACACCTTAAATATTGGAGAGCAAGCGATAGAGAGAGAAGGATGGTCAGAATGCGCGAGGAGATGGGGAAAGTGGAGGGGGTGGGCGGTTGTATCCTGAGAGAGGAGAGAGACGAATGGTCTAGATCAAATCGGATGGATATAGAGAGGGAATAGGAGAATGCACCGATGACCACCAACTCCTCTTTATATAATAGTGTATTATGATTTTATCGGTGTATGATTTTACCGATGTAAATGACCCAATGCCCTTGTTGTAAACTTGCAACTGATGATAATTTCAATAAAATACTGTATTGCTCCATAGCGTGCTTTCATCTCTATTTTGTTACATTGATATGGTCGTATAACAGATAAAAATAAATGAAATAAATTATAAAAATAGTATATACAGATTGTTTCTCTTGCATAGAGACAGTTGCTAGTACTTTTGCCGATCGTTTTTTTCCAGACATAGAGTTCGCTTCAGCCGTCTCTACAAAGAAAATTGAAATAGAATACGGTTAGGTAGAGATTGGCATCACCGTGCGTACGAAGTGAAACCGTCTCTATATTTTGAAATGCGATTTTGTCAATTCAAAATAGTGATTGTCAATCCAGCCTGCTCGAAATGGCTGAAAGCTCTAGCTTTTGGCATTTTTATGTAGGTTTTTTATTGTAGCGACCGTTAGTTTCTTACGAGTCAAAAAAATAAGAAAGAAATAGTAAAAAATTTAGAAAAATAGGACAATACCGCTAAATCTTTTGAGACAATATAAAGAAATAAGAAAAAAAATCAAACAAACCTAAAAGCCAAAAATCCAAATTTTAAAAAACAAAAAGCTGAAACTGATTGAAGTTGGACCATAATGAAATCATCATCACCATGCATGCGGATCGGCGCAAGATGAGCTGCATGCGCGTCACACTAATTTATTACAATGCGTGCATGTGCAGATGTGAAGCCAGCGAGGACGACACTGCACGCGACGCGACGGCGAGGCGGAGGGGAAGAGGCCACGACACGACGGCGAGGAAGCAGCAAGCAGGCGAGCCTGCTGCATGTGGTGGTTTCAGAGACGGGATAGCAGCACGCTTGCACTGAGCTCGCCCTGCCACCGGAGTGGACTTACTGATACGACATGCATTGACGCATGCACGACCAAGTTGCCAAGGCACGCAATTGCAGTCACACGGTGGCAAAGAGGAAGAAGCCCATGCTCATTGCTCAACTCTAGTTTTTGTTTGTTCCATTTCCCTACAGTGCATGATGCGGTTGGAAAGAGACGGAATTTAACTAGTAATTAAGAGTGAAATAAAAGGTCGTTTTTTGTTTTTACGACTTTGTGTATGTAATAGTTGGAATGATATGGCGGGGCTGGATAAAAAAGCAACGGAATTGCTATGCCCCTTAGTTCTGATCTAGACGGTTTCGTTCGGACGCTCACGATTTAGTCCACCTTCCTTTTCTCCCTCACAGCTACTTTCTCCTCCCTTAGCCACTCATTCCTTATCTCCATCTCTCCCTCTCCAACTCATTCATTATCCCTATCTCTCACTCTTAGTCTCATTCACGAGCATCCTTCAGTGGGCTCCGGCGACCCTTCTTTAGTGAGCTCCAACGACCCTCTTATGGTGAGATCTAACCAAGCAACTACCATTAGAATCTTTTGCTGAGCTTGTGGCTTCAACCAAGTTGCCTCCAGCTACCCTTTCGGGCCCCCATCACCACCCTGATGAGCTCCTGACAACCAATCTGCCCAATGAACTCCTAGGCATGTTGTCTGACCTCCTTGTCTCAAAGCGATCGTGCCACCGTTGGTTTACGTCGACATCGGTTCATACCTTCACCTACTAAGATGTTTCAACAAGCATGTCCAACGAACGTTGCAATAAGCTATTTCATATGTTATATCCATTTGTTTTCATTGTTCCTATAAACTATTTGTGTTTTGTTCTCGAGATGTTTCTCTATTTTCCTATGAATACTACTACTCTTGTTGCAGGTACTTTTTGAATTGTTGCCATATTTTTTTCGACTGTTGCATGAGGTGTTTGATTTTATTACAATGTCTCTTCTCAAATTTTGACTCAAGAGCAATTTGTTACCATTGACATTTTGATTTGTTGCAACAAGGATGTCTATTTGTTGCACTAAAAAATCCGTATCCTCATCCAAACAACATGAGCTCCACTTATTTTGTTCTCTCTCTCTCTTTCTCTCTCCTTTTGAGTCATTGTATACTTCATAGATCACCGCCCTACAAGGAGCCAACAAGCTCTAATTAGAGTGGCTCATCTCTCGCTGACCCACCATGGCTCATCCTCGTGCATCTACATTTCCTCAATGTGTGGCATAGGCAGATGGCAAAGTCACCAATGTTCGATTGGGAGACAGGAGGAAATGGTGGAGCTCCGCGACAAGACCTCTCGAATTCTTGGTGAAGTATGTGGTAGAGCTCCATGATGCGAGGCGGCAAGGCCTCTTAAGTTTAAGGAGCAGGATATGCTAGTAGAGCTCTACGATGGGGCAACAAAGTCTTCTTGAGCTCAACTGTTAGTCAGCGTCACCTAGATATGAGCCCGCCAGTGACAAGATGGTGATGCAACCGGGCCACATCTTCCTCCTCCAAGCTTATTATCAAAATGTTACAACTTGTAAGTCCGTTGTTGCAGCAGTAAAATCTAGCTATTGCAATATCATATAGAAATGTTGAGGTGTCCTAGTGATTTTTCGTTGTTGCAATACTGCTTTGTTTTGTTGCAATTTGTATTTGACTTTGTTGCATCGGTGGTTCTTATATATTGCAACTTTTTGTTTTTGTTTTGGGTTTGTTGCACTAGGGATAAGGTTTGTTGCAATCTCAATAATTATTTGTTGCACGTCAGTATTTTTATTGTTCCAAATCGAATGGTCGAGATCAATCAGTTTAAGTGAGATCTAACAGTCAGAGGAGCATACGATGGGAAACCTCCCATCGTACATCTGGACACTAATCCTTCTTAAAAAGCAAATATAATGATATTGACTATTGCTTGGTTGTGTATGTTGTCCGTGGTGACTCAAAGCTTCTATGCTACTTGTCTCCATTTTTCCCGTGTACATACTCACATTACCAAATAAGCATAGAAAGACATACACACGACTTCTTGGAGTTTAAACCCAAAATAGGAGGAAAGATACATACACAATATGCCATTTTTCACTTAACATAATTGAGCAGTTTAAATGCTCAAATAGCCATAACACCATCAATTAGTATAACTAGTAACCGAGCACATGCAATATACATTTTGCCTAATATATATATTTCACCAAATATATAGTTGGATCCAAATTTTGAAAATACATTCAGCTAGTATAGGGGGCATTTGTATTGACTTTTGCTGATGACTTTTGGCTGTGACTTATGACTTTTGGCTGAAAATAAACAATAGTTGCTCAAAGAAATAGATTTTAGAAGGAAGGGACGAGCAATGGAAAAGTGAGGGAGAGATGTGTGTGCGTGACAGGAGCGACAGGGGTAGGGTGCGTGATACACCCGTGATCCCTATCTTATTCCCAGAGTGAGATGGTAACAAGAAGAGTAGAGAAACCACTTTGAGAAATCGAGTGTTTGTAGTAGCCTGTTCTTTTTAGTTTCGGCTTGTGGCTTTTAGTTTATTCGTGAGGGAGAGTACGGAGTAACAAAAGCTTGCATGCTGTTTTGGTTGATATAAATGAAGGCACTACAGTGTATACTACAATTAACTTGTAGATCCTATATTGAAAAGACACTCCGTTTAAAAACTAGTTACTATAAAAAAAAGTCGAAAAATAGCTTTTAGAAGTGAAAAGAAGAGGCTTTTAGCTTTTTTAAGCAGAAGTTAGAAGCATAAGCTAATACGAATAGGGCATAATGTTTTCGTGATGTGTTGATCCTTGTTTAGGTAATCAAGAGTAATGAAGTCTTAAAAAAATCAGGGGGGATGAAAAAAACCCAAGCTATATATACTTTCTTTTATTTTTGATATGATCCTCTACAATAAAGAAGCAACTACATATGCATATGCGGAGGTTTAGTTGCTTGGAACTCGATGTTGAGGTAATGTACTAAAAAGTTCAATGGTGTTGTTGTTTAATGAATTCTGCCTAGATGTGTGTTGATCTGTGATCACTGTGATGTATTGTTATTTGTTCAGCAAATTGTTCAGTTAGTATGTGTTCAGTTGTTCAGAAAATGAGGTTTCTATGGTATTTTTTTAAAAAAAAATTGAATGTTGCTAGTTGCTTCTACTTGTTCCTCATAGTGTCAGTTTGTCTCGGTGACGTGAATGGCTACTATTTGTTCTGGTGTATGCACTTCTAATGCATGCGTTCAGAATCATCTATCCTAAAAGAAAGAGATGATCAGGCACTACATAACTACTATTGCAAGTCTTGGAATTCTGTACTTACACAAAACTACATAGGTGCTGCTGAAAAATTCTCAGAAATTCCCTACGTAAGTTCTGCTAGCTTAT
This sequence comes from Dendrocalamus latiflorus, assembly GCA_017311315.1. NCBI lineage: Eukaryota > Viridiplantae > Streptophyta > Magnoliopsida > Poales > Poaceae > Dendrocalamus > Dendrocalamus latiflorus. Next base: position 23,785,123 of record CM029636.1, read on the forward strand.
GCTTATCTACTTAAGTTTTCTGCTAGCTTATCTTATCTACTAAAGTGTCAGAGAGCGATCGCGGTTTCATCACCTCAAGAAAAATTACACTTGTTGCTCTTGGTATGTTACGTCAAGAATGGTACATAATAGTAATAAGTCTATTTATCCTCTAAACTCTTATGAAAATCTCAAAATCAACATTAAACCACAAAATCAAATATTAGACACGTTCATTTTACTCCTTTAGATCAAAATCACCCTGGCTACAAAAAAAACCTTCTCTCTCTTCTCTCTTCCCTTAGACCAAAATCACCCCGACTACAAAAAAACTTCTCTCTCTTCTCTCGAAATAGAGGAATCGGCCACGACGGCTTGCCGAGCTCGTCACCAACAAGCCAGGTTATAGTGGCGATCAACGACCTCGAATATGGGTTACCAGGGTCACGGTGATCCTATACATGGCAGCGCGATGCACAACACCCTACCAAGGCGAGTCGAGGAGGGCTGGAGACAATGACTTGAGACAATGCGATGAGGTTCAATGGTGATGGCAAGCAAGGAAAGAAGGCATCCAAAATTAGTGGATTACTATGGTCGGAAATGAAATTGCAAGTGGGGAGGAAGAGGTGGAGCTCAGGAATACATTTTGACGTGGTCACAAGCAGCGGGAGCTTACTCGAGCAGTTGTGGCAGGGCAATCGGAGATGGTGGCAGCTTATGCGAGCGGTTGGGGCAGTGCGGTCAGAGTAGAGGAACTCATGCTTTGACTCCTTTCTTGCCGCTTTCACCTGGCGACTAAAGCGGGTGGCAAAATGTTGCCGACGACAACTGGAGTGGACAGAGGAGGCAACCCAACAACCAGGGCACATAGATCCACGAGATCTGGACCTTGTCTTCTCCGCGGAACAAGCAACAATAGACGACATTAGGGAGAGAAGTAGGTCAATAGCAGTAGGCGGTGTTGGGGTGGGAAGCAGAGCAACAGCAGCCTTAGTGGCAATAGATCTAAGCCATTGGTGACATAGCAAAACAGCAGCAATCGGTGGCGTTGGGGAGGGAAGCAGAGCAACAGCAAATGGCACGCGCGGGGGCAAAGTGGTGGTGGAACTCAATGGGGGCGAGGTGCGCAAACAATGGCGACGGGAAGGCAGCACGTTGAGGATCAAGAGGTCGAGGCCTTCGTGGTGATGCGCTTGGTGTAAACAAAGATGGTCGGGAGCAGTAGATCGCCTGAAGTGGCGAGGAGGTAGGGAGGGCACAAGGGTAGAGACAAGGAAGTCCACTAGAGGCAAGTAGGATCATAGAACATGACATGTGGAACCTTCCCTGATAATGCTGATTGTGTGTCATGTCATCCCAAAACAAGGCCATATGTCAAAATCATTGCCACTTTGGTATCACGTTAAAGCAAATTCGACTTCAGATGGCCTCAGGGGAGTAAAATAAACGGTATTAATACTTCAGGAGGTAAAACATTCGGTTTTAAAATTGGAGGTTGAGTTTAGACTATCGCAAGAGTTCAAATGTTAAGTAGACTTATTCCTGCGCAATACTTGCTGCATTATCAGGCTTCTGCACAACTCCACTGCTTTCAGAAAATCCCAGATTTGCCTCTTCTTTGACATCTGGACTGATTTTCAGAATCATCAAGGTACAGGCAATATATGATGGAGCAAGCCCAGAACAAATTCCTGATACCATTCACTAATAAAAACCCTGATACTGTTCATGACTAAATCAACAATAAAGAGACAAAATTCATGCAAGAAATATAATTCTCAATCTACCTGGATCACTCAAGAACCTTGCATCACAAATCAAGTTCACGAAAAAAAACAAAAGTTTATGAACCACATTTTTCACAAGCAAGATGATACTAGGAGCATCATCGAGTCTGCATGGACGATTCTTGCCAAACTTTGCAAGTGTCGGTTCAGGACACAGAAAAAATGAGAAATTTTTGTAAATAATCTATTTTTTATTCAAAAATTTAAAAATATACCTGCGTTTTAATTTTTTTTACAGAAATAACCTCCAGTCGTCCAACCGTTGAGTGATTGGACCCTATCGCTCAACGGCCAAGCGACAAGGATGCAACCGCCCAACGGTCAGACGACAGGTACGTGGTCAAACCGACGTTGTCAACACAATGTGGGCAAAACAACGTGGTCGAAAAAACAACGAATGAACCAATGATGGTCAAAATATCATGGTCTAAACATCGTGGTCGAAGATTAATGAGTGGTCAAAGTCAACAACATAGTTGAAGATTAGTGATCGGTGACTAAAAAGGTGTTGTTGCCAAACGGTTGGACGACAGTACCTATCTTCCAACCGTTGGGCGACTGGCCTGTGTGTCGCTTGGCTATTGGGCGAAAGGGTCCAGTCGTCCAACGATTGGACGACAAGGGGTTATTTTTGTAAAAAAAAAGGTAAAACGCAAGTATAATTTTGTATTTCCGAATAAAAAAGTTTATTTCAAAAATTTTTTGAAAAAAATGAATTCAAACAAGAGCACACTTCCCATCAACACACACTTATGCATAGAAAATGTAATTCAATCCTTCAAGATACAAGGAAGTACATAAATTGTTTTCGATTACATTGGTACAATGGACGACGACATCAAAACAAGATGGCAGCACAATAAATTGAATCTTCCCATGCTCGATCCCGTTCACTAGCACGAACACCAACTGGTTCCTTGCTCCTTGGACCGCCGCCCTCCAAATCGCCCAAAGCCTTAGGTCGTGAGGCGGCACATTTTGGGAGGTCGTGAGGTCGGAACTTGCGAGGACGAAATAATGTGACTAACATAACGTGGTCGGAGATTAGTAAGTGGTCGAAAAGAACAATGAAGTCAAACCAACGTAGTCAAAACATCGCGGTCGAACATTAATGAGTGGTCGAAGTCAACAACGTGGTTGAAGATTAGTGATTGGTGACTAAAAAAGTGTTGTCACCGAGCGGTTGGGCGACAACATCTATCTTCCAACCGTTGGGCGATTGGTTTGTGTGCCACTCGGCTGTTGGGCGAAAGGGTCCAGTCGCCCAACAATTAAACGACAAGGGGTTACTTTGGTAAAGAAAAATATAACGCAAGTATAATTTTGTATTTCCGAATAAAAATGTTTATTTCAAAAAAAATGAAAAATGAATTCAAACAAGAACACTCTGCCCATCAACACACACTTATGCATAGAAAATGTAATTCAATCCTTCAGGATACAAAGAAGTACATAAATTGTTTTCGATTACATTGGTACAATGGACGACGACATCAAAACAAGATGGCAGCACAATAAATTGAATCTTCCCGTGCTCGATCCCGTCCACCAGCACGAACACCAACTGGTTCCTTGCTCCTTGGACCGCCGCCCTCCAAATCGCCTAAAGCCTTAGGTCGTGAGGCGGTACATTTTGGGAGGTCGTGAGGTCGGGACGATTGAACAGGGAGTTGTGTGCAAATGTACACGACGGATGAACCGCTGAAGGAGGCATCTTGCAAAATGTACAGGCCCGAAACATGTGAGAAATTGCTCGTACACTTTTAATCCAACGCTCCACAGTCGGGTTTACAAGTTTCCCACTGAAGTTGTGATTTGCATGCAATTTTTCCCCACATCGGAGAACTTAAAACCTGCTCCTCTTTCCTTGCACGGGAGCGTTTCACGCGCCCGCGGAGGCCTTCGCGCGGCGACGCGTGGCGAGGCTCCCGCTGGGCGCTGGCGACCTGCTCCATCTCGCGCTGGCGCCTGCCCGAACCCCGCCTTCCTCCCTCTTGCAGTCTCGCCTCCCCCCTCCTCCCTCGCTCCCCCGCCGCCTCCCGCCTCCCCCCTCCCCCCTCCTCCCCCGCTCCCCCGCCGTCTCCCCCGCTCACCCGCCGGCCGCCGCTTCCCCCCTCCCCCTTCCTACCCCGCCGCCGCCTCCTCCCCCGCCGCCCCCTCCTCCTCCCCCCTCCCCCGCCGCCCCCTCCTCCCTCCTCCTTCCCCGCCGCCCCCTCCTCCCCCGGTCCCCCCTCCTTCCCCGCTCCCCCGCCGCCTCCCCCAACCCTCTCCTCCCCCGCTCCCCCGTCGCCTCCCCATCCCCCTCCGCCTCCCCCGCCGCCGCCGCGGGATGGGATGCTCACGGGGTGGATGGACTCAGCTGCGGCCGGATCCGGTCGGCGCGGAGGCGGAGGGGGAGGCGCCGAGGCTGGAGGGGGAGGCCGGATCCGGTCGGCGCGGAGGCGGAGGGGGAGCCGCGGAGGCCGGAGGGGGAGGCCAGAGCCCAGAGGCCGGAGGGGGAGGCCGGATCCGGTCGGCACGAAGGCGGAGGGGGAGCCGCGGAGGCCGGAGGGGGAGGCCAGAACCCAGAGGCCGGAGGGGGAGGCCGGATCCGGTCGGCGCCTCCCCCGGCCGTACCGCGACTTCCAGAAGGAGTGGCGGCTCCAGCTCAACGACTTCACCGACGCCGTCTACGAGGGCCGCCTCTACGGCCCCGACGACTTCGCGCAGCTCGAGTCCATGCCCACCAGGGCGCAGTCCTACCAGTACCTCCTCGGCTGCCTCCAGATGCCCGCCGTCAACGTCCTCGCCGCCCTCCGAGCGCGCCAGGAGGCTATGGCGCAGGGCGACAAGCCGGCCATCGAGGAGGCGGCTGTTCCGGCACCCGCGGCGGAGAAGTGATCCGTCGACGACGGGGTTTCACTCTGCCTTCTTGAATGTTGCAATCCTGCAATTACAGCTGCAGCTTAAAAGAAGCTCTCTCTCTCTCTCTCTCTCTCTCTCTCTCTCTCTCTCTCTTGCAAATTTATGTGGTGATTTGTTCTCAGCTCCGGATACGTGTAGTAGAAACACTCATAAACACATTGCTCTCATGTATTACCGTACTTGTTCATACGCCGGAAGCTATAACCCGTGATTTTAGATAGTTTTTTATCGGTGCAATTCAGTAGAAGCTCGTCACTTATGCTGGTATATTGGTTGATTTGCTATTGATGTAGTCACTAGGTTCATCTTGTTCTACTGTGACAGTCGGTGTATGTATTTTTTGTTCTGTTCGATTTGATTTGTTGGTGGGTGCATGACCTGAAATGACTGTTCTGGAATTCGGTAGTTTTATTATGGCATGCGCTATGTTTTCATTTCATAATTTGTGATCATGTTTCCTCATTTCTCTTATCAAAAATTTCATAGGCTGAAAAGAAGAAATCCCGGCAAATATTTGTCCTGCATTTTATACAAGCATTTAAAGATTGGGAGCCACACTGTATTGAGCAATCAGTTGATCGAGAATCAGTATCGGATGATACTGTTTTAGGATGCTCTACTGGGCATCCATCTGAGGTCATCCTTATTCTCATTCAGAAGATTTCTCAAACAACTTCATTTATCACTGAGAGTAAGTGGATCTAATGAACAAATGATTTCTTTCTTGACTTTGCACCCCCCGCCCCTCATTCACTTTTCTTATATTATAGCATATGACTTTTGAGGTTTGCACCCACCATTAATCCTGTATCTTTGCATATTGTTGTGACTGAGTGATTTAAGACTGTGACTGTGCCAGAAAAGGAGCACAACAACTGCAGGCTCGGGATATATATGACTTAGGCAGCAGTTGTATCCACTAATCACACCATTGCTAAAGACAGTTTTAAAATTTGTACAGTTTGAAATTGGGTGCTTGGAACAATGTAATAGCATTTTGTTTGCTAGATGCTTTGAAGCTGGTAGAGTTGTAAGATTCAGTCTAATGATACTAATATGCTACTTGGGGCTAGGCAGCTTGAGTTAGCTGCTTATTCGAACATTGAACTATCTGTTGAACATATTCAGCTTCTTTTGCTTAGGTAGTGCATTTTGCTGATATGGTGTTATACTAAAAGAATAATTACAGTCTACATACCAGATTAACAATGAACAATTGTGACTGTGTGGCAGTTGTTGATTTTTCATTCAGCATGAATTGTCTGCTAAATCGGCATAACTGTATTGGCACTTCATCCTCTACATGCACTTTGTACTATTGTTTTATGATCTCACTTCAACAACGTTGTAGGGCGCCGCGAAGCGCGCTTCCTTTTCTAGTCTAATGTATCGCAGTGGCGGAGCCACAGTGTTACGTGGGGTACAATTGCACCCTCAAAATTTTCACACAAAAAATCGATATATACCCCCCTTTTAATACACAAAGTATATATTACACATACTAACATGCTCCTGACAGCCTATTAGGCCCAATAGACAACAAGTAAGTATATTAGCCTAAGTGCCTAAGCCATCTTTACTTCCTTAATCGATCGACCACCCCCACCGGAGATTCCCCAATCGGCCAAATCATTCAGGCTTCTGCCTTAGCGCAGCAGCTGAGCTCAAGCTCAGGCACGCGGCTCTGCTCATGTGCAGATCATCACCGTCGCTTTGCTCCCCGGAGGCCGGACCCCACCGCTGCCGGCGACCACTAGGCACCAGAGAAGAAAAGGTAAACAAAAGAAGTCATCGAGCCAAGTCTCGATCCTGTGCTTCCTAATTCATATATATTTGTTATGATTTTTCTTATCTACATTGCTTCAGTTTAACTATGAAATGACGGTAGATCCATGGGGGCGTTAGCGTCGAAGCTATCACAGCTGCAGTCCAATGCGTGTGAGGCAACGAGGTTGGCGACCAAGCACAGGTGTGTGTACCACAAGACGCTTATGGAGAGAAACAAGCAGTATGTTGTCAAGCCGCCCAACATCAAGAAGTGCTAGGAGCTCTCCAAGCAACTCTTCTACACGCGCCTCACCAAGTCCCCTACGCTCCTGACTTATTATGCCTTGTTTTTGATCGCCTAACTCTTTTATACACCTGAGTCCTCGATGTCGATTAGCTTCTTGAATCTTGAATGCTGGTAGATCGTTTCCTAATGTTCATGTATCAACTAGCTACCAATTCGGTGGTGCTAACAATGCTGCTAAATCTTTGTGAATTGTCTAAATTAAGATATGATTAGAACATTATGGGGTGCAAGATGTGCCTTTGGAGAGTTCTGGTGTTATTTAAGTCTCGTTATACCAATTTGTGAGTTTGTGTGGCACGGGGTGGTGTATTGGGAGTTTTTCTTGTTACAGGATTTAGTGATCAGATGGGGATGAAAAAGGCTTTGATGAGATGGCTTTCATGGTAGTCATAGATTATAGTATATAGATTGGTCTGGGGCACCAGGAAGTAAATTGCTCCTTTCTTGCTTTCAGGTTTAAAAGGATGATCTCAGGAATCAAAACCCAAAAGGGAGTTGCAGGGCCTGTGATCAATCCTAACATGCTAAGAAATAGTATAGGTGAACAATACTTGAATGATTGTTTAGTTATATACATTGAACTCCCATACTATGTCATTTGAACTTGTTTTAGAACGACGTGTCTTAAGTTCATACTCCCATCGTGTAACATCTCAAAATGGGAACTAGTGTACTTGAAAGATAATAAAAATCTTTTCTTCACTTTTTGGTGTATGTCAGAAATTGGCATTTATTTGAGTTCTTGAATTGAAGTTTTTGCAGCCAAACTCAATAAGGAAAACAAAAATCTTGGATCAAGAACCAATTATCTGGAAAATTAATTTGAGCCAAAAACTTGAATTAAAATTTTCAAACCAAATCTTGATCAAAAACAGAAATCGAAAGAAAAATTAATATTAAAACTTCCCACCTCATCTTTGTATCCAGAAATTCAAATTCTGAAGATTCACAAACTAACTCTTGAGACTCGACAATTCTGAAACTCAAGCTTTGAATCCAAAATTTGAGCTAAGTCTTGAAATTCAAAACCAAGTTACAAATTTAACCTTGGTTTTCAAAGGTTCAAGAAATCCTCAAATTCTTTTGGGTCCTAGCCCATTTTTCCTTCTCCTCCTGGCCTCGTTCCCCTCCCTCTCCCGGCCTCTTCCTCATTCCCCTGCACTGCTCCCAGCGGTGCCTAGCCCCGCCCGCCGAGCCGGCCCAACCCCGTGCGCCAGCTGCGTCCACCAGCTGCAGCCACCCCTAGTTTTGCCTTGGCCTCCGTACGTCTAGCCGCCCCTCTCATACCACCGGCCTACCACTGCACACCCGTCCACTAGCCCTACCACCGCGTCAATGCTACCAGCCGGCGTTAATGTTGAGTCGCATCGCCTGCCCCATGAGCGTACGATGCCACCGCCCAGCATTACTTCTCCACTCCCATCTTCAATGCTCACAGGGGCGAATCACCTCCCTCTCGCCTTTAAATTGGCTGCTCGAGCCCCCTTCTTCTCTCGAGCCAAGCCGACTCTGTGTCACACCGTTGTCACCGCCCCTCGCCGCCCTGGTCGCCTTCGGAAAATATTTCCCAAGCCATCCGTGTCACAATGCACCTTTAAAGAGGGAGTTTGGATTGCACCAGTTGCTATGTGGAACATCCCGTATTACGTATGGAAGCAATCCCATAGGGGTGAGATGCTAGGGGGCGAGGTACTGTAAAGCCTTCGTGACAATCTCTCGATCTATGTGACCAAGGAATCACGTAGGCATGTCGGGTTGATTATCTCTTGTGGGTAAAGATATATAAACTCTGCAGAGTATAAATTGTTCGAACAGTCGTGCCCACGGTCAAGGGTGGACATGGAAACTTTCTCGAGTTAGTTATATTTCAAAAACCTTTATGGACAAGATAAAAATCTATCAGAGGGAACTACTCCGACTTTGGCTTTCCTGGAGAGATGTACTCCAGTGGTGATAAAAATTAGCATCGATGAAGGTAACCATGCACTGTAAAAGGTGGATGTAACCTGTGCTATTATTATTATTGCATTCTCACAATCAACTTTATAAAATCTATTTTAGCTAAAATTGCTAAGTCTCAGGAATTTTCCTACTTATTATACTTCCAAAACCATGCTTTTAGCAACTAAAAGAACCTTAAACCTCCTTGACAGCTTTGCATCTATTATTATTATATCTTGTGTAGTGGCTTGCTAAGTACCATCGTACTCATTCTTGCTTACTTACCATTACTTAGTTAGAAAGAGAATAAAGTCAAGCCTTGCATCATCAAAAAGAAATCGACAGAGCTGGAAGACGATGAGGCCAAGAACTAGGTCGCAAACCTCAGTTGGTTGCCTATGGGCAAGTCCTGAGGGTCCCACCTGTGTGAAGTTTTTGTTGTTGTATTTTATTGATTTTGGCCCAATCGGCCCATGAGTAAGTTATTAGTATATTATTTACGATTCTGCATGATATGTTTTTGGTTTATAGTAATATATCTGTGAGAATTATCTACTGATTCAGAGAATAGTACGGTGAAATCACAGAGGATCTGGGTTTGCAAACCCAAGGTCTGACACATCGTCAAAATCCTTACTTCGCCACTGATGTATCAAATCGATGTTAATTAAAAGAAATCCAGCCAACCGATTTAGAATTGGAGATTAAATGTAAAACATAGTAAAGCCAAAATGTTGGTTGGTTTTCATCATGGTCATCAACATGCATATATTTTTGGAGCAAAATTTTCATGGGTGAGAAATAGTTAGAGCATCTCCAACAGTGACAAGTCAGCTAGCTCATAGCAGTACATATCAGCAATAGTCCTACGTGGAAGAAAGAGAAACGTGAAAACCAAACCAACTAGCGCCGGATCTTGAGCTAGTCTCGCTCAAAAATCGAGAACGGATGAGCCAGCCTTTATCACCATAAGCCAACTTAAGAGATAGTGTACAGGGAAGCTGGCTTTTAATGTGCTATCTCTTATCTGAGGTGGCAAACTATGAGCTAGTTAGTTGGCTCAACCATTGGAGATGCTCTTAGGGCATCTCCAATAGTTCTAGTTAGCAACTAACTAGAAGACTTTCATATCATTTATACAGTACACACTAAAAGCTAGAGCATCTCTAATAGTGACTTATAAGCTAGCTCTAAGCATATTATTTCATATTTTAATAGAAGAGAGAGAAAAGATATCTCTTGATCAAGAGCTAATCTCATACACACATTCCAAGATTATGTGAGAGTGTCATGTGAGGCTATTTATGTTATGAGCTATGTGCTAAAAGTTAGTACTATTGGAGAAGTTATCTTAAGGCATCTCCAATGGTTCTAGTTAGCAACTAACTATAAGACTTCCACATCATTTATATAGTACACACTAAAACTAGCATTCTAAAGAACTATCTATAAGGATAGCTATTTGATGCTTACATGCACACACAGAATTTATAGAGGCTGCCTCGTTTGGCGTTATAGACTAGTGCTTAAGAAAGAGCTGGCTCGGTTTTTTTTTGCATACTCTATTTCCTCCACATAGGATATATGCTGATGTGTACATGCATATAGCTAGCTGACTCAGACCATTGGAGATGCCCTAAGAGCTAGTAACTAGCTCATACTGTTGGAGATGCTCTAAGGATAGCTATTTGATGCTTACATGCACACACAGAAAAGGACTATCATTTATAGAGTCTACCTCGTTTTGCGTTATAGACTAGTGCTTAAGGAAGAGCTGGCTCGGTTTTTTTTTGCATACTCTCTTTCCTCCATATAGGATATATGCTTACATATAGCTAGCTGACTCAGACCATTGGAGATGCCCTTAGCTTTCCCATGAACATAGGCATCATCCTTTTCACACATGCATGCATTTTTTTTTATGGACATGCATGCATTTTTGGGAAGAGAACTAAACTTTCCGTGAGTGAGAAATAGCCAGCTTTCCCATCAACAAAGCGTGTTTTGTTACAAATATAGCCACCGCTCGCCAAAATTTGCCACAACATCCATGCTGCTTTACACCCTGTCATCGCCAAAAACACAGAAATAATAAATATCCGCGAAAGCTCTCAGAAACTGGAGCAAAAAACAAGTGTTTTACGAAAAAACAAAATAAACTTAAAAAGAGTGAGAAAAAAAGATCATCCATATCTATCCATCTCCCTAGTCAGAGCAGTCGATGTGAACTGTACATACCTTTTTGAACCATTTGAAAAATCGTCTTTCAGAAATTACTTAAAAAACTGTCTTTCAAAAATTACTTTAAAAAACTGTCTTTTAGCAAATAATATATACGACGATTGCCCGATACATAGCACTTCAAAACATATGTGACGATCATTAAATTCATGATTAAATTAATCTAAATAAACGTAGCAAATTCGAACCACATAAAATTCTCAAAAATTTCATAATAACTATTACTGTATCGGGAGGCTTCACACAAAATTTTGTAATTTTTGAATCTCGTTTGCTATATGTAAAAACTTGTAAAAATATCAAAATTATATGAATTTTTAAGCAATATTCGCAATGGATAAAATTATCCAAAAATTACACTATGAGGTACGTTGTGTCGGAAGACTGTACGTAAATTTTTATAATTTTTTGATCTCATTTGATATATTGAAAAATTCAAACAAATACCATATGAAAAAAATTAGGGCATGTAATTAAGCAGACCTAATTACCTGCCGCCCCCTCCTTGGACGGCAGACAACCATGTCGTCTGCCTCTCAGGTGGCAGGCTGCCTAGCGTCTAGTGAGGGGGCGGCAGGCGCCTGCCTCCTGCGGTAGCGTCGTGTTCACCTCGCGGGCGTTGCTGCCCAGCCCCCAGATGGCAGAAATGATATTGTCGTCAATATGCTCGACGTATTACGATTTTTATAAACACGATACGAAACAGTGCTAGAAGTGACTTTGCCTCCTCTAGTCAGAGCTATCGACGTAAACTGTACACATACCTTTCAGTGCCATTTGAAAAATCGTCTTTCAAAAAACACTTGGAAAAACTGCCTTTCAGTTTTTGTTTTCATAAACTAAAAAAACCCGAAAGAACCGGGCCTATATATATGACCCCGTGTCCCCCTCCACGACGCCACAGACCAGCCGCCTCCACCTCGTCCGCTACGAGAACCACGCCTCCTTCCGCCGCGCCCACGCGCTCCCTCTCCTCTCGCTCGCTCATGGCCGGCTGCTACGCGCGGGAGATGGACGACCTCCACAGGCGGTGGCTGCCGCCGGAGATCTTCGCGGACATTGGCATCGCCGACGCCGCCCCGCCCTCCCCCGCCGCCATCGACGACATCGCGGTGCACCTCGCCGGCCTCCTCGGAGGCAAGGAGGTTCCTCGTCCGCCGCCGGTGGCCGCCTCGTACCGCCACCGCGCGCAGGTGGGTTGGCGCTTGCTCGGGACTGCAAGCCTGTGGGTTTCGTTTGCATGTGCTTGGTTTCTTGATCGAGGCGACATGCGTGCTTCGTTTGCAGATTTGCGGGCTGGAAGGGAGGGTACTCGTGGCGTACGGCGGCGGAGGCGGCGCGACGGCGGCGTGGCCGTTCTTGCCCCACTCGCCGGTGCAGTGGCAGGTGAGCGGAAGCGCTGCCTTTTCTGCTACTTTCTTTTCCCCACCTAAACTTCTCTTCCTTTTGTGTCCTCTCTTCCTTTTTTTCTTCTTTTTTTTTGGTTTGTGAATGGACTTACGCTCATGGAGTTTTGGAGAAGAGAGGAAGAAAGTTTAGACATTATTCAACCCTTGCTCTTCTCCTTTGTTTCTAGTTTTAATTCGGTTGTTTAGTTTTGTTAATCTGAAATTCGCATCGGAGCAAGTACGCCGCCATTGTTGCCCGTGTTTGTAGGAAGAGATAATCTGTGGCATTCGTTAATGATGAGGCCATAATGTAGTACTACTTGCTTTCATATTTGTTGTGTTCGGTGGAAAAGAACAAAGAAACGGGAGTTTCTCCTCAAATTTTCGTAGTTTTAACCCTGATTCTTTCCGTCCAGGTCCCGACCAATCTCGTGAACGGCGGCGGGGTTCTGGACCCGAGGCTCGCTCCGCTGCGGCCCTGCGGCGGCTCTCCGCCGGCGAAGCGGCGTTGCGGCGGCACCGGCGTGTTCTTGCCGCGCGCCGAGATGTACCAGACCAAGGCCGCGGCGGCGGCCAAATCTCCGGTGAAAGGTAACGCAGGACGAACCGTTTGTTTCTTGGTTTTCTTCGTCTTATCATGCTGTGTTACTACTGTAGTTCTTGTCTGCCTGCAATCTGCTGCTGCGTTTTTGCGCCGTTTATGTGATGAGAATCCCAAATCTTCGCTGCAAATCCATGATCATACTACTACTACTGCTCATGTCTATTAAGCAATAATTGACTGATGGCTTTGTTCCCCCTGCAAATGCGCCTCTGCCGGCTGCGCATATGTTGCGTACTTTTTGAGTAGTGAGAGGCTTCAATGCCTGGCATGCACCCAGTGTCCGCGTACTTCTGCTACTAGTGCTGATTGATTACTTCAGCCATGCTATTACCCTTGAAAAATAATTAGGGAACGTGTAAGCTCGTCAGTCGTCACCACCTGATGATATGCCTGGTGGTAAAGCGCCCCCTCTGATGCCATGAAACTGAGAAAGATAAGCAGAACATGCAATGCAAGTACCCAGCCAGCCCTGAGCTCTGAACCTGACACTTTGCGTTGTTCAGATCAACATGTACTGCCATTCCATCCTGGTTCAGCCACACAAAAAACCGTTATCCACATTAACCATTTGTTACACTTTATGCAGATGAGGCGGCAACAGCAACGAAGCAGCAACGCCAGAACGAAATGGCCGCAGAGATGGTGCGCCAGCAGCAGCGGCAGAATGCGGCGGCGGCATTGCAGGCCTGCCCGGAGCTCGCGCTGCCCCAGGAATGGACTTACTGATGGAGAAGAGGAGGCGGCGCATATGACGAGACGATGGCGAACTGCCAAGAGATGAACAATCAGAGATGCAGTTCGGATGGCTGCAAGGCGGGTGCCCGGGAGAACCGATCGGATGGAAAATGGTCTTAGTAGTCTTCACCGGTAGTGGTATGTTGAGGAGAGGAGGAAAGGCTGGTGATTTGTGGCTTTTGTTGTTGTTCTTGTAGCTTTTAGGTTAGCGCCAGGAATAATGTGGTGGTTCAGAGTGGGATTATGATGAAATGACGCAGTTGGATGTGTCCCATCTCAAAATTTGTTACGGGCTCTCTTTCTTTAGATGCTACTGTACCATGGTGCCTGACATTGCTTGGCACTTCAAAAGCAGCAGTGCAGGCAGAGGCCGTGAACGAGTGGTAATACAGTATCTGGTTCGCAGCGTCTGTCTGTGTATGCGTGATACGTACAGTACGGCTGGCGCCACTCGCTTGTAGCCCTCGACTGGAAGCACTGATCCTTGCGGTGGTCTGTTGTTTGCAGAGTCACAAAAAATTTGTATATTATAATTAATTTATATATCTTATTTTTAAAAAATATTTTTATTTAAAAATTAGTTAAGAAATTTTTTTTTAAAATCTGAGAAGAACAAGCCTATAAGCTACAAATTATATACTCCGCTCATTTCGGTTTGAACTTCTGGCTTTTGATTTATTTTTTACTACTCATAAATTTCATCCTTTTATGAACTTTTAACTTTTTTGCCGGTTCTTTTTTCCGTAAACACTTTTTCTATTTTTTTTAATTTTAATTATATTAAATAAATTACTTTTAGCTATAATAAAATTTTAATCAGGTATAATATAATTTTAATTATAAATTACTAATTTACGGCCCCATCTGAGCGGTGCCATAAACTACCGTAAACATACGATAAACCGCTACCTGAAAATACCCCTGTTATGTTGACGTTGCCTAGAGCAGGGGCCTGGAGCAGAATTAAATCCTCCTGCAACGCAGCAACTTTTCAGCCCCTCTCTCTCTCTCTCCCTATCCTGGCCTGCAGACAAGGGTCCCCTGCCCTAGAAACCGGTCAAAAGCCAGAAGATCCCAGGCGTTTTTCTTTAGCTTATTTCTGGGTGCTTGTTCCTCCTCCTCCTCCTCCTGTGCCAGTTACTCCCAGACAAGACAAGTCTCAGTGGTGCGACAGTCAAGCCAGGCAGGGAGAAGGCATTGATCTGCGGATCCTCTACGACGTGTCCCTTGTTTCAAGGTGTCGCCTGCAGAATTCTTTACCTTTGTTTACTGGGAAGAGGCATGGGCGCGAACGAGGGGCGCGTGCGTGAGACGACTTGCTGGAGCGGATGAAACATCTGCATTGTTTAAGCCGAAGTGCCTGTCCAAGTGAACGATCGAAAAGAGTATTAAACTATGGTTCTCTCTTAGTACTCCCATCGGTACCGGAAATCAACTCCGTCAGTTCAGAGAACGCTGGCTGTGGATGTGAAGGGGGGTGGCTGACAGGTAGGTCCCCCGTGTGCAAGGTCTGCCTGTCAGCTGGTACCTTCATGATGATCGGACTGCAAGTGTGCCGCATTGATAGTTAGAGGAGTTCGCTAGCGGCAATGCAATGATATTAATGATTACGTATACAATGATTATAGAGCGCGCTAGTTTCCGTTTTAGTTTCTAATTTATGAGTTATTTATTACTATTTATAAATTTCATTCTTTTCTGAATTTTTGACTTTTTAAGTTTTTACCGATTCTTTTTTTCTGTATTCGTTTGCATTGTCCGTAATGAGATCATCTATTTTTAATTTTTTTAAATTTACTTATGTCAAATAAGCAACCATCAGCTACAGTACAATTTCAACCAGCTACAATGTAATTTTAGCCATAAGCTACCATTTTTCAGTCTAATTGATCAGCAACATAATACTCCTAGGTTCGGTTTGGAGTCTTATGTGCCGTTCCAAATAGTGGTGACTTCTGTTTTTAGATTTTTTAAAGTTAAAAATCATTTAGAATATATTGGTTTTCTAACGCAGATTTTACTTTTTTTTCTCTTTGCATTATACTTAGAGATATAACTACGTATTTATTTTTTATATATATTTTTAAATAAATATTTTGTAAAAACTAACAGCATCATTTTAATCAAAAGCTAATAAACAAAAGCCCCGTCACTTTGAAAGATGGTACGAGGTTCCGTTTGTTTCGTAGTAATTTTCGTAGACTCGGTAAGAATTGAATTGTTTCACTGAGATTCGTGCATTCTAAATAGCTTAAAGATACATGGTTTCTCCTAGTACTGCCGAGCCTAAGCTTACAGAATACTATGGGCATACTTCATCTAGTTTTTAGCTTAAATTTTTAGCTATATCTTTTCGCTAAAATTGCACTGCAAAGGCTGTTAGTTTTTTCTGAAAAAATAAAATAATAAAAAATTGAGAAAATTAAAAAACCGTTATATCGTCACGAATAATGCAAAGTAATACGAAAAAAAGAAAAGACAAAGAAACAAAAAAAAGGTATAAATAGAAGCCGATGTGTTAGTGACTTGTGGCTAACGCCCCGTTCGACTGGGCTGAAAAATAGTAGCTTATGGCTGAAATTATACGGTAACTAGTTGAAATTACACTGTAATCGAAGATGTCTTATTTGGTGTAATTAAATTTAAAAAAAATTAAAAATAGAAAAAATATGTTAGCTCATCGCGGACAACGCAAATGAATACGGGAAAAAAGAACCGGTAAAAAAAGTTTAGAAAAAGCCAAAATTTCAGAAAAAGATGATATTTATAAATAATAAAATTTAAATTAAAAATTTAAATCGAAATGATCAGTACGTGGATGTACCAGTATCTATTAAAGATACATTCTAAATACCAGTACTGCCATGTACCAGTACGTAGATTGATCGGACCTTGTTCATCCACAGATGGCTGTGCGTTCGATGGGCTACTTTTCAAAGCGAACCAGGCGATGGAATTGATGGATGGAAATCGGCCGGGGGGTCAGCACTGAACACCCGAGTTTCGGTGCTACGCGACGGCCGTGCTACTTGGGGCTCGGAGCATCGCCGAAGGGAGGCGGGCCAGCCTGTCCGCGCGAGGACGGAGGAGGACGCCGCCGTACCACCGCGCTGCTGCTGTCGCTGCGCAGTGACCGGACGACAGCATGGGACAAACAGGACCACCCGAACCCTAAAGTGACGACCCGTAGAATCAGCCAGGTGTTGGGCATAGATGGACGCGGAGAGGGGGCGACCATCATCTCTATTCGGTCTTTCTATAGGCCGTTTCTGGAGCTCGGATGCACATAGTGCATTCAGATCATCAACTCTGACATAAATATTATTAGATGATATATACAATAATTTTAATTAATATGTACAATAAAATATACTAATAATAACGTAATGCTAGACAAAAGATTTGAAACAAATATAATCTAATCACCGAAATAGCATGGGAACATTATGGATCTTAGCTACGTTTTTAGAATAAATTCAAATATCCCAAACAAACAAATTCTGATATTATAATATTTGAAACTAACAATGGCAACATTCGATAATAATTGATACAATATTTTTTGCAATGATGCAACAACCGAGATAAATCTACAACAAACTATGGCAGATCATGCAAACAATTGAATATATAACAAAATTACAGTGAGACGCAAAATCAATCCGATGAATATAAAACAAAATTCTCTCACGGTTGCAATAACATATTACAACAAATACGATGAAACAATCTAGCAAACCTACTGTAACAAAAAAAATCTTGTGCAACAAATGTACAACCTTACTGCAACAAATTACCTTCTGCTACAACATTTGCGAAGACCAACTGCAACAAAATAAAATACCTCATGCAATAATTCGAGAAAAATGTTGCAATAAATTAAAAAAAATACCTACAGCAAGCATACCCGAAGGAGAGATCGGGCATTCGGGTGTCGTTGACAAGCCAAGATCAGATGAGGATGAGGCGGCAGTGACCCCAGTTTGGATGCCCTAGCCGACCGTACCCAATGGTTGTAGACCTGGCATCTTTGCCTATGCTCCTGTCGCGGTAGCTACAAATCCTATGAGCTTCGGCCACCCCTTGAAAAGAGGAGACCTCCGATGAGCATCAACTATAGCGGAAAGTCTCCCTCGAGCACAAATTGAACACTCATACAACATGGTCCGAGATATGGAGAAACCATGGTGCCGCTCGTCGAGGCAACACCCAGGTGGCTGCAGATCTCATTCTTCGCTCGTGGTGGCTGTTGCGTGCGCAGAGCGCGGCATACAGTCGGAGGACACAGTGATTGCCAGCTGCGAAGCTTGGGCGCAGTCCAATATGATGCGAGAGCTTGACGAAACCATTAGCAGAGCTTGTGCAGGCCAAGGCTGCCTCAATGCATTCCTCCCGATGGATCCACGTAGTGAGCTTGTCTTGGACTGTGGCACAAACAAGTTTCGCGTCCGGGACGACGCATCTTGAGAACAAAGCGGATGGGAAGCATCATGACCGATTAGATTAGCATATAACAATTTTTGGTATTTTTGTCAACCTTCAAATAGCACTAGTTATTGGATTTATTTAAAATGATCGATAAAATCACGTAAAGAAGTGTTGCTGCCAGAAAATTCCCGACAACGGCACCACGTTCGTATGGAGGGTGCTCTCTAGTAACGTATGCGACGTGTTAGCCGATTTTCCAGCAAATCAGCAAAATTGATAATAGGTAAATCTAAACAAAAGTCGATCCTGAACGAAACATCAATGCGAAGCAAAATGATCATGAACAAAATCTCGAAACTTGGCATAGATGTAATTCGCATATTAATCAACAAGTCAATATGAAGCAATATTGATCAAAATTGAATTATGAAGGTAATATTCTACTAGCTACGGTCTACTCCTAAGGTACAGAAAAAAAGTAGATACAAAAAGGTAGTAAAGGTTGGTTTATGTTTTTCCATTAACCGGTGCATGGTACTTATATCCTAAGATAGCCAACTTAATCTTGGATTTTGTTTTAAGTCTCTATTTTTGTATTGACTCAATCTTTTCTTGAATAGAGTTCTTATACGTGTTGAGATCTTTTTGTGTCTAATTTCTTATTGACGATTTATTTTTTTGCATCTACCTTTTTTTTTGGCATCTTCTAGTGGAAAGATACTCCTTAGCATGGTCGGTGATTGATCTTGATTTCTAATAAATCCTGACCTTTTTCTCATAATTATTCAAACCATAAAAATACTTTTGCCGGCCAATCAAATCTGGCGGCAACGAAAAAGCGTTTGACACAAATGATTTTGGGTGACCCGCCGCTGCATCTACCATACCACCTGGTTTTTGGCACCGACATTTTTTTGGGGGGCGGCGAAGGCAGCGAACGGAGGCGTGCGCTGTCACTGTGCGATGCCGGTGCGGTGGAGCTTCGTTGCCGGCAGCTGTGGAGACGCAGATCGGCCCACTGCGTGCGCGCGTGCGAGCATCTGCGGCATGCGAGACACCTGACGGTGCCGTGGCGACTGATGCGCCGGGCCCAGCTCAGAGCTCAGCGCGGTGGCCGGACGTGACGGCCGGACAGTCCACTTCGACCTGCTACTGATCGTTTGGTTGCCGTGGTCACTGGTCAGCCACAGGGCATGGCATGGCCGTGCCGATCCGAACGTTTGGCCCTGCATCAGAGATGAATTCGGCTGCCTGCGCCGGGGCGTGTCGGCGTGGTGCACCGCTGCCGCCGCCCGCCGCGTGGTGCGGGGGCGGACCGATTCGACAACGTGGGGGAGCAAGTGCGGCTGGATGTGACGCGCCCACCCCACCTTTAGGCCATATGGCGTGAGTGTGGAGAAAATGGTTTCCTTGTTCCTGTTGTTGTGTGTTTCTATTCCTGTTCTCATACACATGGATTGCATCGGTTGGTATTGATCATCGCGAGGGACTCACAGCAAGAGGATGGTGACGCCGCCACGTGTCAAGGAACATGCACAGGGGAATAGGGAAGCCTTGTTCGAGTGTGGATGTAGGTTGGGCTCTAAACGAGTTGAGCTCAAACAAGTCGGTTTGGGCTCGATGCAAACCGAGTCAAGTTTGAATGAGACTAGGTTAGGCCTCGAGTTTAAAGCTGAGCTCGAGGACGGTTCGTCCAAATTAAGTTTAATCTTGGGCTTCTCTTGTGTGTGAAGCTTCGTAACAACACAAGATCGCTCAGAGCTCAAATTAAGACCATTTTATCATATTCATCAAGACCAGTGGTTTCACTTTTGATATTAAATAAAGGCTAGGAGGTTCACGGTGTTAGGATGATCTCAGGGCTTTGGCCCAACGGCCAAAGCCCACCCCTTGACCGCGCCCTGATCGGGGGCGCCCAGCCCGTTTGGCTGGTGGGCCCCTGTCGCCAGCGCTATAAATACAGAGGTGGGGGCCGGGCGGCACGCATCACGAGGTTGACCGCGCCGCCGTTCACCCCACCGACAAACCCTAGCCGATCTAGAGGGAGGCGCTGTAGCCACGGGAAGCTCCACCGGATCCTCTGCGTCTTCTCCGGACCGCGCCGCCGCCCCGCCGTCGCCGTCTTCGCTCTTCTCCGACCACCGCCGAGATGGCCACCTCTTCCTCTACGCCTGAAGGTTGGTACCCCACTCCCTCTCGGTATACCTCAAGAACATGAACCTAGAGAAAGGATAGACCCCGGCTAGATCTACCCTAGAGATCCTAAAAGAAACCCTAGAACCAACAATGGTATCAGAGCAAGAGTAGGCTTAGATCTAGATGCGGGAAAAAGGAAAGAAAAGAACCCTAGCCCAACGGATCGGAAAAGAAAAGAATGAAAAGAGAAAAGGGGGAGGGTTTTTGGGACTCACGGGAGGGTCGCCGCCGTGCGCTGCGTCGGACGCCGCCGGGCTGGCGCCTCGGGCCGCCGTCGCGTGCTCCGGGTGGCCGCGCCGTCGCGCGCTCCGCGCCGCCGCTGACGGCTCGGGGTTGCCCCTCCGTGCGCCCCGCCTCCCATGGGGGCCGTCGCGCTCCGTGTCGGGGGCTGCCGCTATCGGCCCGTCCCGATGGCGCCGCCGCTCCGTGGGAGCAAGCCGCCGACGCCGCTTCTCTCCGCGCCGGGGCCGCTGCCGCCCCGTCGCTCCGCGCGGGCGCGCCGCCATCGCCCGGGCGTGTTTTTCGGGAGGAGCCGGTGGATTGGTTTAGGGTTAGGGTTTGCAAGGGGGCGCCGGATTTTGATCCGGCGAAAGAATCTCCCGACCGTCCGATTGGGATGAACGGCCGTGAAGGCTGCGCGCGCGCGGTGGCCACCTGGGCCGGCGGGAGGCAGGCCGGGGCGGGGGCGCTAGGCGCAGCGCGCGTGCTCGCCTGGGCCGTGGCGCGCGTGGGCGAGTGGGCTGCGGCCGCGCGGGGCAGGCCGGTAGGCCGTGGGCCAAGGGAGCGCGCGTGAGCGCTGGGCTGAGCGGCCGCCGTGGGCCGCTGCTGCGCAGGCCGTGGCCGGGCCGAAAGTTTGGGCCAAAAGGCCGTTTTTGAACAGTAAAGTCCCCAAAATGGATTTAATGTTTTTCAGAAGCATAATTTTGATGAATTTGATTGAAATTTGATTTAAAATCTCTGTAATTTTTGCACCAACGTGTTAATTTTTTCAGAGATTAAATGTTTACAGTTTAATGCTTCTGAATAATGTATTATTTTTAGAATAATTACAGTTTCCGCTGCAAAAGTTAATATTGATTGTTTTTCATTATTAAATTCGAACCAACGGGAGAATTTAATTTTGGAAAAATAGATTAAAATTCCCAGAGATTTATGATACTGTTATTTTCTGACCAACGTTGTTAATATCAGTATTATAAATTTTAATGTTGATTTCATGCATTTTTTCTATCTCTGCCCAACGGTGATGTAGATTTAATGTATGATAAAATTGATTTAAATTGTATGTCGTATTTTTGACCAACGTTGGAAATAAGGCATATGATTTTGATGTTACGTTCTCACTGTATTTGAAATATTTTTCAGGAGGATACAACTTGATGAGATGTATTAGAGAAATCCCCACTCTCAAAGGTGATAATTATGGAGAGTGGAAGAAAAAGCTAGACTTAGCTTTTATCTTGGCTGAGGTGGACTGGGTCCTCACTACAGCACGTCCCACTGAGCCTTTGGCGCCAGTGAGGGAACAGAATGAGGATGACACTGCATGGCAGAAAAGACAGAGGGATCATGCTCCCTTACAGATGTCTTATGACCTTGATCATAAGAAATGGACCACAGCCAACAAGAAATGTATGGCTGTGATAAAGAACACAATTGAGCCTGCTATTCTGGGCTCAATTGCAGAGTGTGACACTGTCACTGAATACCTTGATAAAATAAAGAGTCAGTTCACTGGCTCTTCAAAGACTTATGCTACACAGCTGATTAAGCAGCTGGTAACAGAGAGGTATTCTGGCGGTGGCAATGGCATAAGAGAGCACATTCTAAGAATGAGCAACTTGGCATCTAAACTGAAACCGATGGATTTGGCTCTCAAGGATGAGTTCCTTATTCATTTGGTTTTTGCTTCTTTGCCAAAAGAGTTTGACACTTTTGTTGTCAACTATAATATGCAGCCCGAGAAATGGGACATGGAAAAGTGCATAGCTATGTGCGTGCAAGAGGAGGAAAGAATCAAATCCTCACATGGTGGTGCTATCAACTTTGTGAGGGAAAACAAGAAAAAGAATTACAACAGTAACCCCTTCTCAAAGAACAAGGGCAAAACCCATGTACATCAGCCTCAACAGAACAAATTTGCTGTAGACAAAGACCAGTGCCTTCACTGCAAGAAGACGGGACACTACAAGAAGGATTGTCCTGACTACTTAAAGATGATAATGGCTAAGAAAGGTGAGAACATTATTACCTTTATTAATGAATGCCTGTATGTGAAATATTCGAAATCCACTTGGTGGATTGACTCAGGAGCAACTGTTCATGTTGCTAATTCATTACAGGGATTCCGTTCGACGAGGACTACGCAAAGAAAAGAAAGATGCGTTAAAGTCGCAAATGGAGTCGAAGCTGAAGTTGAAGCCGTTGGCGATCTTTCATTAGAATTAGCTAATGGCTCCACTCTTTTACTTAGAGATGTCCTTTTTGTACCCTCTTTACAGAGGAATTTGATTAGTGTGTCAAATTTGGACAAAGATGGTTATGATTGCAATTTTGGAAATGGCAAGTGCGAAATAATGTTTAATAAAGAATGTGTTGGTATTGCCATATTACAGAATGAGCTTTATTTGTTATCATTATGTGATGATGTGAATGTCGTATGCGATAATGAGAACGTTGCGTGCGAGAAAGAAATTGAATCCTCGTCTACGAATGTAAACAGAAAACGAAAGAGAACTCTAGATGAGTCGTCGAAATTATGGCACTGTCGTTTAGGCCATATTTCGAGGGGGAGAATAGAAAGACTAGTAAAGAATGATATTCTTCCTGCATTAGAGTTCTCAGATTTAGAACAATGCAGAGAATGCATTAAAGGAAAATATGTAAAGAAAATTAAAAAAGACGCTAAAAGAAGCACAGGAGTTCTACAAATTATTCACACAGATATTTGTGGTCCTTTTCCTGTGAAAAGTGTGGATGGATATGACTCGTTCATAACATTCACAGATGATTACTCCCGTTATGGATATATTTATCCAATTAAAGAAAGAAATAAAGCCTTGGATAAATTCAAGATATTTAAGGCTGAAATTGAAAACCAACACGATTTAAAGATTAAGATAGTCCGATCAGATCGTGGGGGGGAGTACTACGGTCGACATACCCCATATGGACAAGTTCCTGGACCTTTTGCGAGGTTTTTACAGGAAAATGGAATAGTGGCCCAGTATTCTATGCCGGGCGAACCTCAGCAAAATGGAGTAGCTGAAAGACGCAACCGTACCCTGATGGATATGGTGCGAAGTATGATGAGCTACTCCACACTCCCATTGAGTTTATGGATGGAGGCGTTGAAAACCGCCATTCATATTCTCAACAGAGTGCCTAGTAAGTCGGTGCCCAAAACACCGTACGAGTTGTGGACAGGAAGAGTTCCCTCACTAAACCACTTACGTGTGTGGGGGAGTCCTGCTGAGGCTAAAGTATTTAACCCAAACCTTGGGAAACTTGATCCCAAAACAGTAAGTTGTCATTTCATTGGCTACCCTGAAAAGTCAAAAGGTTATCGTTTCTACTGTCCAGACAGATATACAAAGTTTGTAGAAACGAGACACGCTGTCTTCTTAGAGGATGAAATGATGAGGGGGAGCATGGTAGCTCGAGAGATTGACCTTGAAGAGAAGCGGGTGTTTGCGCCCACTCCGATGATTCAAGAGCCATTCTTCACACTACCTGCTCTCGCTGCACCGACGGTGCAAGACACTGTGGTGCCAGCAACTGTTATTGTTCCTCCCGTGGCAACAATGAATGAGAATGAAGAACCTGTTCTTCAGGATCATATAGAACCTATTGCCACAGATGAGGGGGAGCAACAGCAGCCTCAAACAGTAGATGTACCAAATGAGGAGGCTCCGAGGAGGTCTCAAAGAGTAAGAAGATCAGCCATTTCTGATGATTATCAGATTTATCATACAGAGGAATTTCAAATGGAGGATGATCCCACCTCATTTGAAGAAGCCATGAGAAGCGAAAATTCCTCAAAATGGCTTGAGGCCATGGAAGAGGAGATGAGGTCCATGAAGACTAATAAAGTCTGGGACTTGGAAATTATTCCTAAAGGAGCCAAAACAGTAGGCTGTAAATGGGTCTACAAGACTAAGCTTGACTCCCAAGGGAATATAGAAAGATACAAAGCGCGACTTGTGGCAAAAGGATTTACGCAAAGAGAAGGGATTGATTACAATGAGACATTTTCTCCAGTCTCATGTAAAGATTCCTTCAGAATCATAATGGCATTAGTAGCACATTATGATTTAGAGTTACATCAGATGGATGTAAAGACGGCATTTCTTAATGGGGATTTGGAGGAAAATGTTTACATGGCACAACCGAAAGGTTTTGTCGTGGAAGGAAATGAAAGAATGGGATGCCGCCTAAAGAAATCAATTTATGGGTTAAAGCAAGCTTCAAGACAATGGTACTTGAAGTTTGACAGTACAATAAGAAAATTTGGGTTTAAAGAGAATGTAGAGGACAACTGTGTTTATGCAAAGTTTAAAGATGGGAAGTTTATCTTCCTAATCCTGTATGTGGATGATATCCTACTAGCTAGTAGTGATGTTAGCCTACTACTGGAAACAAAGAAGTTTTTGTCCTCAAACTTCGATATGAAAGATCTTGGTGAAGCTTCATTCGTTCTAGGGATCGAAATTCACCGAGATAGAAACAAAGGGGTATTGGGACTGTCACAAAAGGCATACATAGAGAAAGTCTTAAAGAAATTTGGTATGCATAAAAGTAGTCCATCACCTGCACCTATAGTCAAGGGCGACAGATATGGGGATTTTCAATGCCCCAGGAACCAGTATGAGATCGATCAAATGAAAGCGGTTCCATATGCTTCAGCTGTCGGAAGCTTACAGTATGCTCAAGTATGCACACGCCCTGACTTAGCATTTGTTACCGGGTTACTTGGCAGATTCCAGAGCAATCCTGGAATAGAACATTGGAAATTGATAAAGAAAGTCTTGCGTTATTTGCAAGGAACAAAAGGCCTCATGATGACATACAGAAGATCAGATTCACTCCATATAGTGGGGTATACGGATTCTGATTTTGCGGGAGATGATAGAAAGTCTACATCCGGATATGTGTTCACTCTCGCTAAAGGAGCTATATCGTGGAAAAGCTCAAAACAAACCGTCACTACATCGTCCACAATGTATGCCGAGTTTGTAGCATGTTATGAGGCTACGGGGCAGGTGAACTGGCTAAAGAAGTTCATACCCGGTTTAAAAGTGGTTGACGACATCAATAGACCACTTAAGTTGTACTGCGATAATGAACCCGCAGTAACGTATGCCCACAACAATAAGTCAAGTGGTGCTGCCAAACACATTGACATAAAGTACTATGTTGTGAAAGATAAAGTTCGGGATCAAATTATAAGTCTTGAGCACATAAGTACCGCAAAGATGCTAGCGGATCCGCTTACAAAAGGCTTACCACCCAACGTGTTCAGAGAACATGTAGCCGGCATGGGTTTAAGGGAAAGCCTATGATTCCTGGACTAAAAGATGGCCCAAAGATTAAAGTAACTGTTTCAGAACAGAGAGGTGTATTGTAACTGTTGAATCTATCGGCGATTGACCGTGACGATGAGACATGTTCTATGCACTAATCTGTGATGGAATGTGTAAAGTCAAAAGTAATTAAAGATAAAGTATAGATTGAGATCAAGGGGGAGAATGTTAGGATGATCTCAGGGCTTTGGCCCAACGGCCAAAGCCCACCCCTTGACCGCGCCCTGATCGGGGGCGCCCAGCCCGTTTGGCTGGTGGGCCCCTGTCGCCAGCGCTATAAATACAGAGGTGGGGGCCGGGCGGCACGCATCACGAGGTTGACCGCGCCGCCGTTCACCCCACCGACAAACCCTAGCCGATCTAGAGGGAGGCGCTGTAGCCACGGGAAGCTCCACCGGATCCTCTGCGTCTTCTCCGGACCGCGCCGCCGCCCCGCCGTCGCCGTCTTCGCTCTTCTCCGACCACCGCCGAGATGGCCACCTCTTCCTCTACGCCTGAAGGTTGGTACCCCACTCCCTCTCGGTATACCTCAAGAACATGAACCTAGAGAAAGGATAGACCCCGGCTAGATCTACCCTAGAGATCCTAAAAGAAACCCTAGAACCAACACACGGTACACCACTAGCTACTAATCATTTATCAAGATAAAAAATAAAAGGTGTGAGGTTGTGAAATTGTACCAGATTTCTAGATTGGCGCTGTGCCAGTGGAGGAACTTGGTGGTGGGCGCAACTTGCTAGTCCTAGGGGTTGGGGATGAAGAGATGGTGGTGGAGAACCTTGGTGGCTATGGCATCGGTGACGATGGAGGTCCAGGAGGAGAGGCAGCCCGTGTGCTGGCATCAACAGTAGAGACCTTGGTGGCGGCGATGAGTCGGGAGGATGCAGAAGACGAACAAGAATGCTGTGGCTTGCGTTCTATCAACTGGGCACTTGAGTTGCAGTTGGGTTTAATCGACTTGAGTATGGATCTACCTCTGCTGGGATGAGGGAATAAGTGAAGGGGGATCCCAAGTGAAGGTTGTATAAACTAATGAATGGATTCATACATGACGAGCTTTTATCGAGTAGCTAGAGGCTTGCTCATTGGAGCTTGCCAGCTTGATATCAGGTTTGAAATCGCCTCGTTTGAAGCATCACTCGAGCTCAAATTGAATCTAGAACGAACCGAGATCCAGCAACTCATGAACCTCGAGCTTTTCTCATAATCCTAGCCTCCTAGGCGTGGACGGGACCGTGCGTGAGTGCGTACGAGGGAGAAGTGGGGCACCGCACACGGGCGCAAGGCACGCTCGAGTGAGCGTGGCGTGCCGCACGGCATTCAGCCGAACGAGGTGTGCTAGGTTTCTTGGGTGGCGCCTTGGTGCCTGTAGACTTCTATTGTACATCGGGCTGGGCTTGAGCTTCATTTAAAGCCCAACGCAAAGCCCGGTACTGAAAAGGGCACCCCCAAAAAAAATGCAGCCTGCCCCTGCACCACTGCCAAACACCAACCAACACGGCTCGGCCGCTCGGCCATGGGGCATGGGTCGCCTGAAGAACCTGACATTCGGTAGCACGCTTACATTTTCTGCCAAGCCACCGGCCAAGCCACCGGCTCTGTACCGTACATTGAAAAAAGACGACGACGACGACCGGACTTACGCAGCACAACGCGTGCATTCGGAGCTTGGACAACAGAAATCTTCAGAGACACAGCAAGAGGCAGAACAGGTCAGGTGAAATCGTAAAGCAAGTGCTTGCCAATTTAACGTTGACACACAGAAAGATCAAACGAGTATCGACACCATGAGATCGATCGATCACGGAGAAGCACATAAGAGCAGAACAGGTAACTTAAATGGACACTGCGCTGGAGCAGACCAGCCGGGGTGGGGGTCTCGCCGCCCAACCGGGAGAAGAACACCGGAAACGCATCACTGCGATGTAGCGACGAGGGACAGAAACACCAGGAACAGCAGCGTGTAAACGCTTGACGCGGTGCTGCTCCGGCTGCTCCCGGCGGTGAAGAAGTAGTAGTAGTTGCTCGACCGCCCTCCCTTTGTCTGCCCCGGCGGAGATGGCGGCGACGAGGAGCGCGAAGGAGGCGACGGCGAAGCGTACCCGCCGCCGCCGCTATTTGGTGACGACGGCGGCGGATTCTCCGTCGACAGCGGCGGCGGCGGCGACGAACACACCGCCGGGCACGTCCCACACTTGCTGATGCACAGCACGTTCGTGTCCGGCCCTCCCGCCGGCTGACCGTCGGCCGTAACAGCCTCGCCGTTGAAGGGCGTCAAGATTGCAGTCATCAGCAGTACCAGCAACCACAGTGGTCTTCCCTCCATTGCTAAGAAGGAAATCCAACGCGAAGGCAAATGTTTGTTTAGTTTAGCTGTGAGAGTGAGATTCGCGCCACACCTGTGCAGACCTGGTATATAAGCAGGACAAACCAAACCAACCAATGTACAAGAATGTGCTAAGCTTGTAGCGGAAGCTCAAAGAGAATATGAGCTGCAGTCAGGGGCGTTGCGAAGGGTTGGCTGTAAAGGGAGATGCTCCTTAGCAGCAAAGGATTGCAGATTCTTCTTCCTCCATGATCCATCTAAATTATTCGCTCGTCCATCGGCCTATGTTATTAAGTAATCCAGTGATAATATCAGAGCATATGAGCTTTTGTCAGATACTCTAATGCGATGCTAGAGCAGCAGGCATGCATGCTGCCTTCTGAGTACAGGGCAGGCAAAGGATCCATGCACACGATGCATTACAGGTATACGGGTATACAGTACACGCGGTAGGCTGGCTCTCGCAGATAATTGTAATGCCCCCGTTTCCAGGGGCGCGTACGGACACGGCATTCCGCAACTATTCATGCATGAATAGTTATGGAGTATCGCGCAAGAGTATACCATTACATGCTTACAACAAAAGTCTAGCATATACTTCTCATAAGGATTAACATCCATTTTTCGACAGCGGGGCGTGCAAGCCCAAAGTATACTTACATTACAAAAACTCCAAGATCCGCTTGAGCGCGGCCAAGACCTAAAGCCACGGGTCCTCGTCGAAGAAGCGATCCTCAGGGGCATCCTTGACGGGGAAACCTTCATCTTAGTCTTGATCCTCTAAAGAGTGGATTAAGCAAGCCGTGAGCCAAACAACCGGCTCAGCAAGTCCCAAAAGGGACTCTAAATTACTACATGCACGGATTAACAAAGGAAGGGAGTATATTTGGTTTATTAACTTTGAGTGGATGCAGTTTTATTTGCAAACATTTTGATAAAACGGGCCCAAAACTACTTCTCAAGAACTCAGGGGTTTTTCATCAAGAGTTATTTAACCAACTAATCAAATTAAAGCAGGTACAAAACTACTTAAGCTTCACTGCTGGAATCACCCAAGTGACACAGCTCCATTGACCGGGAGCACGGCGTATTCGAATACCATTTATTTGACTCTGCAGAGTTTGCTCAGCTTTACCCACACGATCCCTTAACTCCCGCGACAGAGTTAAGAAAGCCAGGTCGTTTCACTGCTCAACTCTTTATATAGGCTCTACCCGGTAGAATTCACTCGGGTCTGGATCCCACACACACACACACGCACGCACACCCACACAAGAGAAAACAGTGTCCGCTTCGAGTGAACTCTACCGTTGTTAGGCACCCACAACACGGCTTACCTAACCTCACTGCTAAACCTCCTGTAGAGTTTCAATCGAGTTGAGCAGCTACTAGACAAGTGTTGACAAGTCAACTCCTGTGGTTGAGCGATCATTGTGACATTTGCTCAGCGTAAGGGTTTCAGTCCTTATATTTTCACATGGTCCGCAACCTCGCCAGGCCCGCGACCCAACCTAAGGTAAGCGGTGGGCGTAGACCGTCTCGCGGTTTCCCACTCACCCTTACCCTACTCCAAATCTAAGGTAAGCGGTGGGCGTAGACCGTCTCGCGGTGTCCCACTCACCCTTACCCTACCCTGTGCACGCCGGCACTCTCCGCTCTAAGATACGGTGTCCCATACCACCCTACCTTAGAGTCGGGGTTTTCAAATTCTATTGGCCCACAGCCACAACCTTATTAGTGTAAGACTTTGCATGATAATAATAACCTACAGTTATCTAGATTAACAGATAATTATTTCTAGGGTTACAAAGGCATGGCAACAAATTTAACATGACATTTATCAGTGGTAGGTCTAACTACATAACATGTCATTCCAAACATTTTATTTTATTTTTGAATTAACATTTCACAATTAGCATAATGCAAATAACATAGTAGCATAATTAAATGGCATGTGATACAACATGATCAAAGGATTTGAGACTTGCCGTGAATCGGGACGAGCTCGGCTAGCTCGAACGTAGAAGCTCCTGGATCCCGCGACTGCACTTGAGCTTCCGGAATCTCCGACACTAGCGCAACCACTGAAAATAACATAAATCCGGCTTGAGCCTAATCAAGCGAGGAAAAATAATCTATCAAAAATGAGTAAAATGCATAAATCCTCAAATGGAGAATTTTAGGAATTTATCTGGGATGAATTTGTGGAGGTGGAGGCCAAAAATGGGTCCAGAATATTATTTGGAGCAAAGTGGTGAAATTTGGGAATTTTTAGGATTTTCTGTGATTTTCTAGGATTTATTTGGAGTTTCTGGAATATTGGAAATTGGAAAATCCCGGGAAAATTGATTGCACAGTGCGGCCCGGCCACTTTGCTACAGTGCGGCCCAGCCCACGATTTGAACGCACGCGCGGGGGGAGGGAAATGGGCCGGGGAAGCGGCCCGCTTGCGCTGCGCCCGCACGGCTCAGATGACCGACGCGTGGCTCGGGGCGGACGGCAGCGGGGCGACGCGGGGCGAACGGACGAGATGTGGGAGCGGGAAGATCCGACGGTGGAGATTAGATGGGGCGAGTGAACCGGTACAGGGAGGCGGACGGCGAGGATTAGAAGGCGATTGAGGGATCCGACGGCGGGGAGGAGGCCACGTCGTCGTCTTCTTCCTCCGGCCGTGTGCGCGCAGCAGAGAGGCAGAGGCGGCGGCGCCTCCGCTCTCTGGTGGCT
Organism: Dendrocalamus latiflorus; assembly: GCA_017311315.1. Taxonomy (NCBI): domain Eukaryota; kingdom Viridiplantae; phylum Streptophyta; class Magnoliopsida; order Poales; family Poaceae; genus Dendrocalamus; species Dendrocalamus latiflorus. The sequence goes on from CM029636.1 coordinate 23,816,035, forward strand.
GCAGGGGCTCCCGGCGGCAATGGGGGGGGTACCCCGGGTAGATCTCGACTTGGGGAACCCATTTTGGGCAGTTAGAGTCTGCGGGGATCAAAGGAGAGAGAGGGAGGGAGATGGGAATGCCTCGGGTATTTGACGGCGGGGAGGGTCACCGGCGGCGAGAGGATCAAATCGGGGGCGGCTACACCATCTGGGGGTTCGGTGCTTACAGTGGAGGTGGCGATGGGAGCTGGGAAGTTGCGGAGAGGGTTGGCCACGGAGAGGGTGATGCGGCCGGCGGGGTGCTCCGACGTCAGTGCTCCATAGCAATCCTCCTGGCCAGTTGAGTTCATCAAAGTGATTAGTATATCGGGGTGGTGCTCTGGGCTAATGCAATTGAGAAATGGAGGGTGGGAGAGGGAGATCCAGGTTACGGGGTCGCCGGCGCAGGGGAGGGTGGCGGCGGCGCTCTGGGTGATGGCGCTTCAATCGGCCGCTCCTGGGGCTTCTCTGGGGTGGTATGAAGTGGATGGAGGCGGTGGAACGGTTCGGGAAACAGAAGAGCGTGCGGGAGAGGAGAGGGGGTTTTATACCCCGGGCGGAAGGGAGGGGAGCCTTAGGGGAGAAGGCAACGGGCGGGGCGCTGAGGTCAACAGGGGTGACGGGGAGCGGGTGAGGCGTCTCCTCCGCGCAGACGGGGTGTGACCGGGCGCTGAGCTGCCGTAATGGCGAGGTGACGGCACGGGGCGGGTGGAGCTGCGGCATGGGCAGGGAGGCGTCCGCGCGCGGGAGAGAGGGGGAAGCAGCGACTACCAGGTGGGGTCGGGCGCAGAGGAGCGGCGACGCGTGGCGCAAGAGCGCCCACGGTTTCAGACCGCGGTGGTCGGGACGACGCGAGCGCGAGAGGGATCCGAGCGCTGAGGCGGTGTGGGAGCGACGCAGGCGCAGCGCGCGTGCGTGGGGAGAAGGCGGAACGCACGGGAGGCGCCAGCGAGCGAGGGAGGACGGGGAGGCGCTGGGGCGCGGGAGAAGCGGGGAGAGAGCGGGGCGCCAGCGGGGGAGAGGGAGGCGTTCGCGCGAGAGGAGGCCGGGGAACGGAGAAAGCGGAAAGGAGCGGGGCGCCGGAGAGAAGAGAAGGCGCCCGGCCCAGAAAGGAAAGCGGGAACGGGGAAAACTTTCCCAAAAAGGAAAGTTTCCGAAATTCACCCAAAATGCAGCAAAAATCACAATATTTTTGGATTTTGAATTTTTGGGGTTTTTCAATAATGATTTAGCGGCTCCTGAAAAACACCGATAGACACTTTTTTTACATCAAGACTTTTTTTTCCTTTTTAGCAAACAGTTTTGACTTCCACACAGCAGTGACTTCTGACTTCCTAAAGCTGTGAGGACCGGACTAGACGTTACGAATCTCTTGTGTATTTCAAGTTAGTCTTTGGATCAGTAGCTAACTCACATAATAACATCGACAGATATCGTATCCATACATATGAGTAAATAAACTGTGTACTTCATATTACATAGTTAATCGTAAATAGGTCTTATAGCCAAGTTTTTACAAAATAGGTCACCCAGCTGTAGGATCAAGGATGGCTGACTAAAGGGGATTGAATAGGAGGTTCCTAAAATTTTAAGCCTTAATTGATAATTAGTAAGAGTGAGCTAAATTAAAATTCTAGCACAAGTTAAGAGCTAAATTTTATGTTTCACTGGGTCATCTCAAGGCTATGTCGTACTAAATACAAGTCTAACTAAACAATTGTACACAAGTAGCTAGAAATATAAATGCGAAAATAATAAAGACAAGAGAGAAAAACTGTAATGAAGACAATCGATGTTTTTCGTGATATCCAAGACTTGTCGGTCTTCACTAGTCCACATTGAGGTAAGTTTAAATGAATTTGATTGGCTCCATGAATTAAGCCTTATGAACCTCAAATCAACTAGAGTTGTTTTTCGTTCACTCCAGAGATGGTGAGCACAAAATCACTCACAATGGTGCTGGGTCTCTTCACAAACTTCTTTGAAGAAATCACAGCATAATCTTCCTTCAAGCCATCTAAGTACCAACAAATACCAAGAGTAATAAACCACATCCCTTACTTGAAGATTATCAAGTACCAAAGAGATCAACTAATGATTTAGGTTTTATTTGTGCTAAACTAAATTAAGTTAAACTTCTATATTATATACTTGGTTTAGCCAAATAATTGATAGAAAAGAGAAAAATTATAAAACCGCCTATTCAACCCCCTCTAGTCGGCCTATTCGATCTTACATCAGCAAGCACAACAAAATGACCTCTCACTTTGTTCCAAATGGCTAAGCCTTGAGGCATCGTCATCCGTGTCTTCCAATAAGGATAGTCAGCCCTATCGAAGACAAGAGGCTTGTTATGATACCTCTCCAACACCATTGCTCGAAGATCGGTTAAGATCAACAAAAGGCCATCTCACTTTGGTACCACTTATAGAATCGAGTATGGTGAGTCAAAGGGGTGGTGAATAACTCTTTTAAAATCTTCCCCCTAATATCAATAACAATATGCAGTGGAAAGCCAAATTCATAACTCTAATCAAAGCCCTAAGACAAAGAAGCAAAAACTCTGAAAATCATAGCCTTACCGATCAGACTGGAATTCGTATTCGGTTAAACCAAATATTAAGGCCGACCAGATCAAGAAAATGAGCTAGTCAGACTGAAAAATAGTTGGCGGACAAACCTATGCCAAATAGCGGTCGGAACGCCATAAACAATAACTTCAGGAAGATGAACATTATTTTAGTAATGTTTCGAATCCAAAAATTCACGTAACTTTTGATTCGATGATCCAAATAATGTGAAACTTGGCATGCACATTCTCTAGGATGTCACAAACCTATTCAAATTAACGGTTGAGAGAATCATTGCAAAAGTTATGACCTTTATATTTGAGTGAAGGGTGCACCAGAACCGATCAAAAGAGGGAAACTTCAATCTGCTATTGCTCATGAGTCCTAGATAGTCTAGGTGACCTAGGATGTGTTCTCACTTGTCATAGCAAGTTAGAACATAGCATGAACTTAACTCAAAACACCCACAAGGTCAAAACACAAAAATCACCTCTCTCTTGAGAAAAACCGAGCAAACTCAAGAACTTCCACTAGATCATGTCAGGTAGATGGGATCTTATCTCCAAGAGACATCTCCACCTCTTACATGTTCTTGGCACTAGAAAAGCTTAAGAGAAGAGAATTCCAAATAAAAAGGCAAGAAAATCAAAAGAACAAGAGGGGATCCATGGCACAACTCACTTATGCAAACTTTGGATGTTCGTTTCACTTGAAGAGAAATATTTTACAGCCAATCCCTCATAGATTATACAATTACATAGATTATTTTTGTTACACATTGTACGACTAATTTGTAAATTTCTAACAAAGTACGACTAATATATAACGATCATATATAATGTGTACTCTGAATTTAAATATAGCTCATAATATATTAATTAACTATACCACATACTTGAAATACTAAAAGAGATGTATATTATAGTAAACTGCAACATGTAGCATTGCTTTCATGATAGCCCACTATAGCCGCGATAGCTTTTTTCATCTCTCATTGGGACGGACCGCGAACCGTGATTTAAATCCTTGGGTAATATTCAAGATACATCCTTCACTTTGGAGGACTACTAAATCCCACAATAATCTTTAAATTAGAAAAATTAAAATATCTAGAAATTCTCCCATTAATCTGGAGAAAAAGAAAAGATCCACAATACTTATTTCGATGGAATGAGATTATAACAGTGACACTAATCCTATATAAAATATTATATCTATTACAATAGCATAATATATACAAATATATTTTCAAAACACAATAGAGTTATATAATAAATACAATATTTACACTAACAGCGCAAAAGAAATTATGCTAGTTTTATGAATTTCAGGGGGGGAAGTCTTCAAGAAGCAGTCCGAGAAAACACAATAAAGTGATTGATCCCACAACCGGAAAGGCACGGTGGACGCGGTCCACCCACCCCGACCTCCTCGCTCGCCGCGTAGCAAGCTGGGCCCCACTCCAAGATCCTGAGCCTACACGGCCGACACTGTTCGCACCTCTCTACGCCCGTCCCAGTAGACCAAACCAACCCTAGCCGTCCACTCCCACGTAAGGCCTGAGTCGTCCGTTAGGAAAGCGGTCGTGACTCGTGACCTGCACGAATCTCGATGCGGCGCTCGAGCATAGAAGTACAGAAAATCGCCGACCACCTTCCAGAAGCTTCGAGAAGGATCCCCTCCCACTCTTCCTCCACGGGCGACACGACACAAAATCGCCGACCACCTTCCAGAAGCTTCGAGAAGGATCCCCTCCCACCACCGCCCCTTCCGGAACCTTCTTGAACCCCGCGCCCTTCCACCTCGCGTTGCCCCGCCGTCCCCGTCGACGTTCCCTAATCCCCTTCGTTCGTTCTCCGCCGCATTCTCGTCTGCCTGGGTCCTTTCGTAGTTTTGTCCACGGGCGGAGACAACGTGGCCGGTTGAACTGTGAGACGGCTTCTAGAAGGGTGGTCGTCGGAGAGGCAGGGATGTAGGTGGCGGAGCTGCCGCAGACGATGGAAGCGCTGGCGCGGCGGGCGAGCACGCTGCGGGACTCGCTGCAGAGGAGCCAGGGGAACACGGAGAGCATGGTCGCCACCCTCGGCTCCTTCGACCACCGCCTCTCCGCGCTCGAGGCCGCCATGCGCCCCACCCAGGTCCCCCCCCCCCCCCCCCCCCGGGTCTCGTCCCCGTTTCCGCTTGGTCTCGAGGGAAAACGATCGGAGCGAGCGGTGTCTCATTTTTGGTGGTGAACTGGTCTTGCAGGTGAGGACGCACGCGATCCGGATGGCGCACGAGAACATCGACAAGACGATCAAGGCCGCCGATGCCATCCTCTCCCAGTTCGACTTCGCCCGCCGGGTCGGTGCCTGCTCCATCCCCTTATTTTTGAACGGAATGCTCTCATCCCCTCGTAAGATTTCGGGGGAAAAAAGGATGAATCATGAATTTGATCGGTTTGGGTTGGAAAGGTTGCTGGCACTGTATCTATTTGGAGGGGGTTGACGGGGCTAAATGTGCATCGGATGTCCGCAGTGTGGTACCTAGACTGATCCCTTGTGAAACTACCAAAATGTGGTCTGCTTTGTAGAATGTGATTAACTAGTTTTGGTTGACAGGGTTGGCCATCGATAGGGGATTAAAGGTGCATAGATGAGCGGTGAGTTAGTTTCCATGTCGGTGTAGTTGAAAAGTGCATTTCTTTTTCTAATGGCAAGGATTACATCAATGATTAGCTTCTTTAGTTTTGTTAATTAAGTGCTTCATCAGTTTTTCAGAAGTTCAATAATTAATTGATGTAGCATTGTTAGAGAATTAGTGTTGGCCCAGCACTTTGATGATTGTAGCATTTCTTGTGCAGAGGCTGCTATTTCTAGATAGGTTTGCACTGTTAAATTGGAATTTAATTGAAATTTTGCAACTACAATTGTTGTGGTTTATGTCAGCACAGTTTGAACACAAGGTTTGGTTTGTTCGCTAAATCTATGTGCATGCCGTCCTTTTGATCTCTAGGCTGAAGCTACGATACTGAGGGGTCCCCATGAGGATCTGGAGAGCTACCTGGAAGCTGTAGATCTGCTGAAAGGCATTGTTTGCTTCTTTTCCTCGAACAAGAACTTTAAGAGCAGCGAAGGAGTTCTGAATCAAGTCAACAGTCTGTTATCCAAATCTGCTCTGAAGATTGAGGAGGAATTCAGGCAGTTGATGAGTACATACAGGTAGAATTTACATTGTGCATTCATTCCTGAACCCTGATCATGTTTGTTAGACAGATATCTTACACTTGCCCTTTGGGCTCTTGGCTTTAGGCCCACATGTGTTTAGTATGGTTGATTAGCTACTCAGTATAGACAAAGATCCAGGTTGGCCCATACTTCTATTAGCCAAACCCTTAGACATCCTTGCCTATATATATGCATTGTATTGATATCTCTAGAATCAATCAGTTCAGCCACTCTTGCACTTTCCTAACAACCAGCACTAGAATCCAACAATGTTGATTCCTTGTATATTGCTAGAGGAATAGTTCGACATGCTTGTCAACTAGGTCGACATGTTCGTCTTCCTTTCCCTATGTCAGCATCCCGTGCTTCTCACAATTTTGATCTTATACACTGTGACCTCTGGACATCTCCCGTTGAAAGTGTTTCTGGTTATAAGTATTATCTACTTATTCTCGATGATTGTTCGCATCATCTTTGGACGTTTCCCCTTCGACTCAAATCTGACACATTCATGACACTTTCTAACTTTTTCTCCTTTGTTTCCACCCAGTTCGGCGCCAGCATTAAGGCAGTTCAGTGCGACAATGGCCGCGAGTTTGACAACTCTAGCGCCCGCACGTTCTTCCTCACCCATGGCGTCCACCTACGCATGTCCTGCCCATACACCTCCCAACAGAATGGTAAAGCTGAGCGTATCATCCGTTCTATCAACAATGTCATTCGCTCGCTTTTGTTTCAGGCATCTATGCCACCATCCTATTGGGTTGAGGCCTTGGCCACCGCCACTTACCTCCTCAACATCCTCCCCACCAAGACGTTGCAATTCTCCACACCACATCATGCTCTTTTCGGGTCTTCCCCATCTTATGAGCATCTTCGCGTCTTTGGGTGCAAATGCTACCCAAATCTTACTGCCACAGCCTCCCACAAACTTGCTCCTCGTTCCGCCTTGTGTACCTTCCTCGGCTACTCCACCCATCATAAGGGATATCGATGTCTCGACATGGCCTCCAATCGGGTCTACCTCTCCCGCCATGTCATCTTTGATGAAACCTCGTTTCCCTTTGCCACTCTTCCTTCCACCCCCTCCACGGCTGATTTTGGCTTTCTGGATGACTACGCTAATCCGGTGCCGGCGCCTATAGGCCCGTCGCCCACCTTTTTGCCTGCAGGTCACCCCGCACGCATGGGCCTCGTGCGTCCTGAAGTCCCCGCGCCCATGCCACGCGCGGCTTTGGACAATGCCGCGCCCGTCCCTGTCGAGGACACCGCGCCCCCGACCCTGCCACGCATGACAACGGCGGTCAATGCGTCGCGCAGGGCACCTCCTACTCCGGCGCCCGCACAGCCCGGTGCAACCACTGACCCTCCTCCGTCGCCACGTGCGGATCACGCTGACCGCTGTTTTCGCCACGTCTACACCCGGCGTGCGCCACCGGTGTCCACCCCGAGCTCTCCCCCGGCACTTCCTTCCTCAGGCGCACCGGCGTCCTCCCCGGCACTGCTTCCCCCGGCCCCCGGGTGCAGTGCCAGTGTCTCCCGTGTGGAATCAGCACCCGATGACAACGCGCGCCAAGTCCGGTTTTCGGCTCCCTGCTCTCTACCACGCCACGCCACTGTCGCATGTGCCTCGGACGTACCGCACCGCCCTTGCCGACCCCAATTGGCGGGCAGCTATGGAGGACGAGTACACTGCTCTCTTGCAGAACCATACCTGGGACTTGGTTCCCCGCCCTGCCACGGCGAATGTTGTTTCTGGTAAATGGATCTTCAAGCACAAACTCCACGCCGATGGTTCTCTTGACTCTTGAGCGGTACAAAGCTCGTTGGGTATTGCGCGGCTTCACACAGCGTCCGGGAGTTGATTATGCCGAGACTTTTAGTCCAGTGGTGAAGCCAGCAACAGTGCGGACAGTGCTGGCTCTTGCTCTTTCCAGGCAGTGGCCGATTCATCAGCTTGATGTGAAGAACGTTTTTCTTCATGGGACCTTGTCCGAGACAGTCTATTGTTCACAGCCATCCGGATTCGAGGATTCCACTCATCCGGAGTTTGTCTGCCGACTGAACAAATCACTCTATGGTCTCAAGCAGGCTCCCCGTGCATGGTACAGCCGGTTTGCCTCCTATCTGCTCTCCCTTGGATTTCTTGAGGCCAAGTCTAACACATCGCTGTTTGTTTACCACCGCGGCTCTGAGACTGTCTACCTGCTCCTCTATGTTGATGACATCGTCCTCACCGCCTCATCTACCGGTCTTCTCCGTCGCATCATCACTGCCTTACAGCATGAGTTCTCTATGAAGGATCTCGGTGAGCTCCATCACTTTCTGGGGGTACATGTGCAGAAGTGTCATGGAGGTCTTCTCTCACAGCGCCAGTATATGCTGGACATCCTGGAGCGCGCAGGCATGGTAGATTGCAAACCATGCACCACCCCTGTCGACACAAATCCGAAGGTGTCAGCCTCCGATGGTCTTCCTGTCAGTGATCCCAGCGATTTCCGCAGTTTAGCCGGGGCCCTCCAGTATCTCACCTTCACCAGGCCGGACATTTCTTATGCAGTTCAACAGGTGTGCCTCCATATGCACGACCCTCGCGAGCCCCACCTTGCTGCCCTCAAGCGGATTCTTCGGTACATTCGTGGCACTCTCCACTTGGGACTCTTCCTTCAGCCCTCCTCGCAGTCTGCTATCGTGGTTTACTCTGATGCTGACTGGGCCGGTTGCTCGGACACGCGCAAGTCCACCTCGGGTTATGCCGTGTTTCTTGGAGATAACCTGGTCTCCTGGTCCTCCAAGCGTCAGAACACAGTGTCCCGTTTCAGCGCAGAGGCTGAGTACTGCGGTGTGGCCAATGCTGTTGCTGAGGCCTCCTGGCTACGTCATCTTCTGTTGGTGCTGCATACTCCACCTCAGCAGACCACCCTGGTGTATTGCGACAACATCAGTTCAGTCTACATGTCCTCCAACCCCGTCCAGCATCAGCGCACCAAGCACATTGAGATTGACCTTCACTTCGTTCGGGAGAAAGTGGCTCTTGGCGATTTTCGTGTCCTGCATGTTCCCACCACTTCCCAGTACGCCGACATCTTCACCAAGGGCCTTCCATCTTCGATCTTCAATGAGTTTCGGTCCAGTCTCAACGTCCGAGGTGCGGACGCTTCGACTGCGGGGGGGTGTTAGACAGATATCTTACACTTGCCCTTTGGGCTCTTGGCTTTAGGCCCACATGTGTTTAGTATAGTTGATTAGCTACTCAGTATAGACAAGGATCCAGGTTGGCCCATACTTCTATTAGCCAAACCCTTAGACATCCTTGCCTATATATATGCATTGTATTGATATCTCCAGAATCAATCAGTTCAACCACTCTTGCACTTTCCTAACAACCAGCACTAGAATCCAACAATGTTGATTCCTTGTATATTGCTAGAGGAATAGTTCCTGTATTTACCGGACCTCTCCCGACAGTAATTTATTAATTCTTCTAATAACTTTTTAATATGTATTGTTGTATCTGTTCTTTCAGCAAACCTATTGAGCCTGATCGCCTATTTGATTGCCTTCCAAAGCCTCAACGGGCATCAAAAGGTGACCCAGAAGCAGATGGAGGAAATTCTACCCACTCTGAGCATCCATCCAAAAGCTTGGAAACTGCTGTTTTCAGGACTCCAGCACTAATCCCCCCAAGAATATTACCACTTCTGCATGACATAGCTCAGCAATTGGTTCAGGCTGGAAATCAGCAGTCATGTTACAGAATTTACAGGTAGGCCTCAAGCTGTGGGTTTAATATCTGATTGTTCTGCCACACGAATTATAATCTGATAATATGTAATTGCTGCTTACGGGGAACAAGAAGGTCAATGAAAATGAAGAGTAGACGAGTCGTGGGAAATGCATTAATGTCAACTAATTATGCAGGCAATGAGGCACACCTAGTCAGGTTTTGGTCAGTTTGCACTATATAACTAGAAATTGTGGGAGCTGGGAAAATGCCTTACTAAGTAATTTACATTTTTTTCTAGCATCCTTGAGTTGGAACTATTCATTGAGAGGCCATAGCACAGCAGTCATACATGGAATGCCTTGCAGTATGAATGATCATTGTCTTTCCTTCCCAATTTCAATCGGCATCTGTTGTGAATTTTTAACACCAGTCTCAAAATTAAGCTCAAATTTGTCCTCTTTCTCCAGAGATGCTCGTGGTTCGGCATTAGAACTGAGCCTTCGAAAATTGGGAGTAGAAAAGTTTAGTAAAGAACTAAAGATGATGTACAAAGGATGCAGTGGGAGGCCTTAGAGGCTAAAATTGGAAATTGGACCCAGTTTATGCAAATTGCGGTGAGGATTCTTCTGATAATATGCTTGTGGTGTATGTGCTTAGACAGCAAACTGACAGACTATCCTTCAATCAGGTTAAACTATTACTTGCTGGCGAACGAAGAATTTGCGATCAGGTTTTTGATGGGATCAATTTCAACAGGGATCAATGTTTTGCTGAACTGGCAGGAACTAGTGTTCTAACTCTTCTCAGCTTTGGAGATGCTGTTGCTAAAAGTAAAAGGTCTCCTGAGAAACTGTTTGTACTTCTAGACATGTATGAAGTTATGCATGAACTTCAATCTGAGGTATGCTGGAAGTAATGTATTCAGCACAGCAACTCAAAGATCATATATATGCATTACATCATCGTATTTTGTTCAGTTGTGTAGTAGTTACTGGCCATATAGAAGTTACAATAATAATTATAGTTACTAGCAATTGGCACGATGTTTTACTTGGTTATTCTAGTTGTAGTGTTAGCCTTTGCAGTTGTTATTGTTGTGATTGTGTTATCAACTTTAACTACATTGATTTTGACGACTACAGAAATTCTACTGTTACCTTTGATTAAATATTGTTACCAGGTTGAAGTAATTTTCCAAGGCAGGTTTTGCTCTGAGATGCGGGAGGCTGCATTGGGCTTGACTAAGCGCTTGGCACAAACTGCCCAAGAAACTTTTGCTGATTTCGAGGAGGCAGTCAAAAAGGATATTTCAAAGACTATAGTCCAAGATGGAACTGTCCATCCTTTGACTAGCTATGTGATTAATTATGTTAAATTCCTATTTGAGTAAGTATCACCTTTTCATCTAGCTATTACATTCTTGGACAGTGGCGAACCCAGATGGGTGTTCAGAGTTAACAAAATATTGTTCAATAGAAAAGGTCAAAGTCCACGTAGCAAAAAATCAAAGTACAAATTATTCATGTTAGAGACAACATCTCGAAATTATTTAGAGAAATACTAGGTGTAAAAGGTGGTGTATAGCAAGTTAGTTGTGTTATCAATGTAGAAGACGCAGTATTGTGTTATCAATGTAGAAGATGCAGTATTATCTTTGAAAAATTGAAGGCGATATAAAGTGTGTGAACTAAATTGCTAATATTATTGGCCTTACAAGTTTATGAAATACATTGGAAAAATGCATCTTCTATGTTTATGTTTTAGAATAAAATGTACAAGTTGTTCAAAAAATTGTACAAGTTATTTAAAATCCTGTGGAACAACAAAGAAACAAGATCTCAACAACAACAACAAAGTCGTAGGTTAAACAAGATCTCAATACCAATTAAACTAAAAGAGAGAACAAAAAAATGAGGGTTAGAGGAATAAAAAACAAGACCTAGTGTTTGAGAGAAAAGCCCAATAACCAACTAGACTCAACCAGTTTTGTGGCAAGGTACTAATGATTTTTCCAAATATTTTGGGTGTTCAACTGCACACCTATGAACCACTGTAGGTCCACTCTGGCATGTAGAGGATTTGTGTGACTTAGATGTTAACTAATACACGGTTACAATCACAATGGGTCTTAGGCCCCGCTCGGTTGGGCGGAAAAACTGTAGCGGCTGAAATTTTACTGTAGCTGAAGGTGGTTTATTTGGCGTAATTAAATTTTAAAAAAATTTAAAAATAGAAAAAAAAAATATAAAAAAAGAACCGGCAAAAAAGCTCAAAAAAGGCGAAATTTATGAATAGTGAAAAATAAGTCAGAAGCTGAAGCTGAAATGAGCGGGGCCTTAACTTCGAGGATGTGTGGTTATTTTTTCAGATAAATATTTAGAACGCCATCTTCTTTTGCTGGCAGCGATGAGTTCTCCGTCTTGTGTAGTAGTTGAGTTAGTCAGGCATCGTCCAGGCATCGTCCTGATTCCACCTTTCTTTTTCCCATCCTGCAAACACAGATTAGTTTAAATCTCATATTTTTAACACGTTTTGAAGACTGTAATACCAGTGAGGTAAATACAGAACTTTGAAAAACCTGTGGCCTGTGGGGTCCATCCTTTTAAATTTTTAGTCACGGTTTTAGCATCCTCACTTTCACTTATCAGTCCCAAAATGTTGTGGGGTCTACTGGCACCATATTTTTGAACTTTTCCTGCTACTATGTCGATGTGTTGCCAGTTGTTTTCCAGCGCACTGCATGTGTTGTTTTTCTTAATAAACTTGAGGTGGCATATTTGCTTTTTTTTATTTGAGTATTAGTTTGTTGATTATCTTTGTGCCATCATTTTGCAAATAGCATTCTAACAAGTATCTGTGCCTGACCTGAACAGTTATCAGTCAACACTGAAGATACTATTTCAGGAATTTGAAACTGGCAGTGAGACTGAATCTCAACTCGCAGTTGTTACGATGAAGATAATGCAAGCTCTTCAGAATAACTTAGATGGGAAATCTAAGCAGTATAAGGATCCTGCATTGACTTACATATTTCTTATGAACAACATTCACTATATGGTTAGGTCTGTTCGCAGGTATGCCTTGTTTTTCTGCTTCAGGTCCACATATTCTGTTGTCCTGGCAGTGTGCCTGTTCAATAATTTTTTTCTCACCTCAGATCAGAAGCCAAGGATATACTTGGTGATGACTGGATCCAGAGGCATCGTAGGATTGTACAGCAAAATGCCAATCAGTACAAAAGGGTAGCATGGGCGAAGGTCAGTGCATCAATGAAATCTTTCAGTAATTGGAGGTGTTGTTTTTCTTTTCTATTTTACGATGTTAAGATTGTTGATCTTTTTACCCCGACTAGACTGTTATATTTTGCTCTTCAGCACAGTGGTTATTGTATAAATTTCGAATTTAGATTTCTATTTGTACTTATAGTTTAAAGAAATTAGTGATCTGCGTATTCCATCATGAATTTAACACAAATTGTAAATTAAAGCTTGTGAAATGATGAGCTGCAGAAGACATAGATTTTGCTTTGCATTACTGTCATATATTTACCCCTTGCTTTGCAAGGTTTACTTTCTCATCCTGCAGATTAGATAGTTCCAAGATTATTTTTCCTCTTGTATTTACATTATTGGAAATAGTGAATGACCATTGCTTCCTGTTATAACTACTCTGCTTCTATTACTTTAGATTCTCCAGACACTCTCCGTTCAAGGTGCGGGTAGCACTGGTTCATCAGCACCATCTGATCTTAGCAGCAGTGGAGTTTCAAGAGCTATGATCAAAGAACGGTCTGTACCATGGCAGATTGTTTTGAATAAATAACTTAAAACAGTGGTCACAAAACTGTATGCTCTTCCCTTGCCAGGTTTAAGTCCTTCAATATGCAATTTGAAGAGCTTCATGCAAAGCAATCTCAATGGACTGTACCCGATCAGGAATTGCGAGAATCTCTGAGGCTTGCTGTAGCTGAAGTTCTCTTGCCAGCCTATCGGTCTTTTGTTAAACGTTTTGGGTATGTTAAGTACCTTTTTTTTTATCTTCTTAGCCTCTTGACCCAATTCCTCCACTCAATTAATTGGTTACAGAATGAAGTTCTATCGTAGTTACATGTTAGGGTTTTACCCCAAAATCTTTATCTTGCATAATAAAAATTTTGAATGTTACAATGCATCCACCTCCATCCATTTTTCCATCTAATCCATAAAGTGGTTGAATAACTCACAAATGGCCAAATGGGGAGCCCAAATGGGACCATGATAGTAGACAAAACAGCAGTTGCATTGGTGCCCATTGCAATTCTTCATGTTGTTCCTGTTTTTATTATAAGACTGTACTACTTTAACTTCCAGGAATCTTGTTGAGCATGGAAAAAACCCACATAAGTACATCAGATATACCCCAGAAGTGGTGGATCAGTTGCTGGGTGAGTTCTTTGAAGGACAACAATTTGGTGAGCAAAAGCGGTGAACACTGAGCAGCAGTAAAAAGGGTGGAGCACTGCTAGTAAGTTTTATAGCACAAATTTCGCATAGATTGCTACAGAAGCAACTAACTGTTCTTTGCACTATCACGTATATGGTAACTACTGATATTGTGTATGTGACTCCTTCATAGAGCTGCTCTGGCAAGATCTCATGTTCTTTCATTATTTGACTGGTTAATCTTTCATGTTAACGGCTGAGAGGGCATTAAGTCACGTCAGCAATCTCAGGATTTTGTTTCTCAATTTGTCTTTGTTACATCATGTGCTGGTATTTATAATCTGCAAATCCATTTTTGTGTAGTCTTATTTATGCTGTAGATTTTCATGGCAACACTTGGCAATGAGGTTGATCTATTTGACTATATTGATTACACAAATTGATCGAACTGCTCTGCTCAGCATACAAGCGGTGTATGGTTTTAGACAGTTCATTAACATCTTTTGTAAAGTAGAAATTTGGATGCTGGCTGGCTGGCTGGCTCTCTCTCTCTCTCTCTCTCCCTCTCTCTCTCTCTCTCTCTCAGAGATGGTTCTAGCTACCCCTGTGTTCCTCATTTCGTGATGTTCTCTTCGATAGTTATTTTCCTTTCTGTTTTGAGATGGAGAGGCTCTGGTAAGTGAGAAATATCGAAAAAAAAGAAATAAATCTCAGTGTTTAGATATCAAAGAGAAGGCAAAGAAGAGACTGCCATTCGTTTTTTTTCCATGTCCGCTGCCACTAATATGATAGGAGCCAAAATATTCCAGTTGTTTCTTAACCGAGCGGACCACTCTCATTGATGCCTTCAGATTGAGGTCCAGAGGCATAACAAGGAAACAGGTATACCCTTACGTTTTTTTAGAATGGTGATCACTTCTGTCTTGTATTTTATAACACAGTATGACATGCTGGACAAAGCTAGACAGCATTTTGAACAGGCATTAAGATTTTAGATCACAATATTGTGTTGTTTGAATACGCAAGTGCTTATCATTAGGAAGTTGTACTTCGGCTGTTTCAGGGCCATACTGTAGATGATATATTTCGACAGTGGTAACTACTGATGAAAACAAAAAACTCGGTTGCTTCTAAATAAAGTGACTCTCGGTGAAGCATAGCTTCTAGTGTGTAGTAGGCCGATGCTGGCCTCTATCCTATTTTGATGCGATAAGCATTACTATTGCCATATCCACTGTAAGACCGTTCTGGGTGATGTCAAGTTAGGTCTGTTGATCATTGCCTAGCCATTAAAGTGGGCATACTATCCGCTCAAAACGGCTTTTGCTGATAGTTCTTAGCTATGGTTTTTAGTTGAAATAAGTACTAAAGTGACTGTTAGATTTTGATTGAGGCATTCAATTAAAAGAAATGAAGAAATGAAAAAGAGAAATGAAAAAAACTATTATATCTTCACGGACAATAGAAAAAAAGAAAAAAAAGGTACATTAAAAGCCAGTATGTTTAAGGGCCTATTCTTTTTTGTTGAAACTTATGACTTTTGGCTGTAGCTTGTGGCTTATGGACTGTTTGTGTGAGAGATTACAAAGTAACAGAAAATCATGTATGGTTTTTACCGATATAAATGAAGTCGGTACAATATGTACTACAATTAACTAGTAGACCCTATCTTAAAAAGATACTCTGTTTAAAAGCTAGTTACTGTAGAAAAGTAAAAAAACAACTTTTAAAAGTTAAAAAGAATATACCCAAAACAATTTTTGAAAGTTAGAAGTCAGAAGCTAAAAATCGTTTTTAACAGACAAATTGTTTGGTTTGACGCTTGTTGTGTTTTTGGTTAATTGTTGCTTGCTTGTTGGTGCTGCCACCTAAAAGTTTACGAGAGCCTCCAATAATAATTGGGACGAGGCAACACTACATGGGTATGGGTATTCAATCTGGACCATCATCCGTTTTGCTGGGTTCGGTAAGCATGCTCAAATAGGCCTCAGAATTTTAATTTCTTAATACACAACTGCAAGTATCGGGGGTCACTCATCACGGTGTATAGCTGAACAAATTGCATAGTTGTAAGTTGAAAATTACTATCATTTCTTGCAACACATGCTGTGTTAGTGGCAGAATTAATGTGACGTACGTGGATTATCAAGCACTGACGAAAAGCATGATGGTAATGGAGGTATTTGAGATCATGGTTGGTAGGTGGTCAATTTGGAGTAGGAAGAAGATTTGGTCTTGCGTGGGGTCCCTGACAGAAGGTTTAGTACAAACTGCCCTGCCTCCAGGTTCTGGAAATTGCTTTGGAAATCTGGGCCTCGCGGATTTGTCTGTGGTCACCCTGTAGAGAGGAAGGAATGATGTGCTGAGAAATCGTCGCTGGTGACTAGTCTGATCGATTTCTCTGTTTAATACGAAACGAGATCAATTATAGAAGATAAAATAATAGATCGAAAACACACAGAGATGTAGAGAGAACTCCTGATCTTTCTTTATTGCTTTTGATTGCATGAGTACAAAATATGCCGGTACGACTCTCTATTTATAGTCTATCGATGAGGTGTCTATCATGGACCAAGGTTGTTGATCCACATCCAGGTTTCTAACATGATGATCCCTGATGTTTTGGCCGTCAGGGCCACGGGAGAATTGGAAGCAAGATTGTGACGGTTGGCAGGGTGCGGCTTGGAAGTGTAGCGCAGATGATCTTACACGCCTCTTGGAAAATGGGGCTTTGAATGGAAACTAGCAACAGGGGGTCTTCTCTCTCTTTACACACACATTTCCTCTGCACCGGTGCGCGATTAAGGTGCCACTCGGTTGGACTGAGATAAACTGGTTTATGATTAAAATTACATTGTAGCTGGCTGAAATTATACTATAACTGATGGTGATTTATTTAGCTTAACTAAATGTTTTAAAAAAAATTAAAAATAGAAAAACAGGTTAGCGCATCACAGACAATGCAAAACAAAAAAACAGAAAAAAATGAAATTTAGAAATAGTGAAAAATAAATCAGAAGTTAAAAGCTCCAGTTGAAATGAAGGGAGCCTAAGAATGGAAGAAAGAAAGAAAAGAGGCATGATTGATTATTTTTAGCAGATGCTGACTGGAAAGAAGTCTGAAAGTAGAATCGGATTCTAGGCAAAGGAAAGAGCCCCTGAATTTACAATTGCCACCATCGTCGATCGACCGGCCACCAGGATTCCTGGCTCCACATTCCCCCAACAATAAAGCCACTTTTTCGCTCTAAGCCACCGAACAAAAGCTAGCAAGTGCACTGAAACCCTGAAAAGGCTGGCAAGCCCTGCACAGCTGCACTGCATGATGTTGCTGTGCCTCTGTCGATGCAACGCTACCAACAGAGTAGCTTAACGATAAGCCTATGGTCCTCCTCCTCCATCGGCCGTGCCTAGGATCTGGCCGGCGTCCCGGGATTGCTAGCGCAGTAACGCTCCTAGTACTTGCTTGTTGCTACTACCGATGCGCCATTAGCTTGCTCACGTTGCTATTTATGGCTTCAACTTCTTTGACATCAAAGTAAGCAGGTAGTTTCTTCAGACTCTCCAAATAGATTTTTGAAGCTAAAATTATATACATCGTCGACATCGATGTCTCTACAGTATATGGCTGTATCGAAAAACGTATGCAAAAATTAGCAACCATAGCTTAAAAAAAATATCAACCGCAGTCTACATGCGCCATTGCCCATTAGCTTGCTCACGTTGCTGCGATCCCCAGGAACCTGCATGCCGAGCGAGCACGTCAGAAAAACAGTAGTACAACATGGTTCCTTTACATGCAGTAGCATAGCGGAATTTTGAAGACCCGTCGTCTGCTACACGTACTGCTACGTGGTGATGTGATTGTACCATACCAAAAAAGAAAAAGAAAGAAAGAAAAGCAGCATGGCCGCGTGAGTTGCTGCGGCCTCACTCGTTTCGACTTCAGTTTTTAGCTTCTGACTTATTTTTCATTATTCATGAATTTCGTCTTTTTCTGAACTTTTGCCTTTTTTTGAGCTTTTTTGCTGGTTCTTTTTCCCTGTATTCATTTGCGTTGTCCATGATGAGCTATCATATTTTTTATTTTTATTTTTTTAAATTAATTACACCAAATAAGTCACCATCAGATACAGTAAAATTTCAGCCATAAACCACAGCTTTTTAGCTCAACCAAGCGGGGCTAAGCGCTCCAGTTACTCTGTTGTAAGTCACTAGTACTCTACCGTTATCAGCCTGCCTGTGCCATAACTAGTAAGAGCAACTTGGACTCGATCGTTGGCCTGCCATTAATCTATGGCAGCTTCTCTGATGACTCTTGGTTCTCTTCTTGTACCACTCCACAGATTAGCTTCATGCAGGAACATTAATTTAATTGCTTGTTGTTCCGTTACGTTGGAAGAGAACAGGCTCCCTCCCCGACACATAGGCCCTATTCTGTTTTTGTACTTTTTTTTGTTATTTATGGCTTTTAACTTCTTCGAAATCAAAGTAAGCAGGTCGTTTTTCTTCGTACTCTCCAAACAGATTTTTAAATCTAAAATCATATACATCGTCAATATCAATATCTCTATAGTATATAATTATCTCGAAAAACATAGACAAAAATTATTAACCATAACAAGAAAATATCATCCGCAATCTACATGCACACTATACATCTCGCGGTTTGTCAGCGGGTCCATTGCATAGACCCAACACGCTGTTCCGTGCCAGAAACAACGCGTCTACTCTGCTCTTCTCCTCCGGGGCTCCATGGATCGATGCGTTAAAGGTGCAGGAAATTTCATCACGATATTCTTCGTCTTTATTCCATCCGGGCGGCTCAACCATCTCGCGAGTGGTTGTGTGCGCTGCTGCCTCTCTGCCTGCCTGTGAGGTAGGCTGCTCCTTGGTCCTTGGGCTCATCTCATCTCAACCAAAAACAATATACTAGAGAGAAAAAGAGAGAGAGAAATGGAGCAGCCAACTTCTTTTTACAAATCGTGCACCTTACTACTCCTTACAAAGGTCTGGGCTTCCGGCTTATTTTTCACTATTCCTAAATTTCGTCGTTTCTGATTTTTTTAAAGTTTTTTCCTGGTTCTTTCCCATATTCGTTTGCACTGTACTTGCTGGGCCAACTTATTTTTTCTATTTTTAATTTTTAAATTTAATTATGCTAAATAGACTATTATCAGTTATAGTGTAATTTCAGCCAACTATAGCAAAAATTTAACCATAAAAATATAGAAAATAAGTCTAACTGAGCACACTGTATATAGTTGACCGGGGTACTAGTACGTACAATGAGATGCCTTAGTCGTTAAGCAGAAGCTTACAATGTGGAACTCATAGACAAGCTAGTATATTATCACCGAGCACTAAGTTTCAAAGAGGGCCAACCAATCCATCACCAAAAAGGTAGTAGAATCTGCTTACGCTTTACCTGCTCTAGCAGAAATTCCATAACCTACCAGCACTAGACGGACACTGCCAACACTACCCCGCCCTGATCAATTCGGCTTGAGTTTCTGGCTTCTGGCTTATTTTGCATTATTCATAAATTTCATCTTTTTCTGAACTTTTGGTTTTTTGTTGAGCTTTTTTGCCGGTTCTTTTTTTCCCGTATTCGTTTGTATTATACGTAATGGGCTAATATATTTTTTAATTTTTTTTAAATTTAATTATGGTAAATAAGCCTCTGTCAGCTACAGTGCGTTTTTCAGCCAGCTACAGTGTTTTCAGCCATAAGCCACGAGTTTTCAGCCGAACCGATCACCACCACAAAGTCCAAATTTTTAATCGCCTCAACGGCACCTTTTCAACAATGCAAAAGATGCAACGTAATACACGTATACTATCGCAGCTCCGCTAATACGAACGTCGACAACCGTAGCTAGCTTAAGCTCCTGTTTGGAATACAGAATTTCCGTAGGAATTATGAATAGGCCAGCCATCGTTTGTACGCAGCTGGTCATTGATCAATAATTATAGTCTTATATCTTATGGTTTATAATTTTTTAAACAAACAAATAGAACGGTTTTTTAATCGTCGTTTCAAAGTGGCTCATAGAAATTCAATTTGTTTACATAAACTTCAGCTATAGGTATAAACTATCTTCAGCAGGAGCTGAAAGGAACTTTTACCCTGTTGATCCTCACCTACTGAGAAGAGACACGTCGTCGGCAGAATCGAATCGAATGCCCCCAACATGGAAGCTTCTCCCCCAGATGATCACAACACGATAACCACGAGCCACACCATCACCACTTCACCTTCTACCTCTCTCTCACACACACCATCGCTTTAGGGCTCTCTCTCTCTCTCTCTCTCTCTCTCTCTCTCTCTCTCTCTCTCTCTTAAAATGGAGAGGAGCTGGCCTATTGATTGACCCATAAGCCCAGTTTACTCGCCTTCCCGAACACCACCACCTTCCTTCCTCTCGAACAACACTGTGTTCATTCGTTCGTTCCACCAGGAAACTCCAAGAAGAAGAGCTCGAAAGTCGAAACTCCCAAGAACCCACCGAAATCACAAGCAAATCGACCACGCCGGCAGCCATGAGCAAGGACTGCGGGAAGCACGGCTACGACCAGTTCCAGGACGCGTGCCGGCGTTTGCTCGTCATCCTCGTTGGCCTGGCCTTCCTCGTCGGCATCATCGCGCTCATCGTCTACCTCGTGCTCCGCCCCACGCACCCGCGCTTCTTCCTCCAGGACGCCTCCCTCCGCCAGCTCGACCTCTCCAACTCCTCCGGCCTCCTCTCCACCTCCATCCAGGTCACCATCGCCTCCCGCAACCCCAACGATCGCGTCGGCGTCTACTACGACCGCCTCGACGTCTACGCCTCCTACAAGTACCAGCAGATCACCGTCGCCGCCTCCCTGCCGCCCGTCTACCAGGGCCACGGCGACGTCGACGTCTGGTCGCCCGTGCTCGACGGGCCCAACGTCCCCTTCGCGCCCTACCTCGCTGCCGCCCTCTCGCAGGACTGCCAGGCCGGCTACCTCATCCTCCAGGTCAAGATCGACGGCCGCGTCCGGTGGAAGGTTGGCAGCTGGACCTCCGGCCACTACCACCTCTTCGTCACGTGCCCGGCCTTCTTCATCACCAACGGCGGCAACGGCGCGCCGGGCGCAAGCGGATTCAGGTTCCAGACCACCACCTACTGCCACGTCGAGGTCTAGGCCGCCCGCCGGCGAGGTAGGTTTCTTGGGCTGGCGTTGGCGTGTCCATACTGAAAAGAGAGGCAGATCGGTGGTAATAATACCACTATTAATTACGTGGGGGTTATAAAATGTAAAGGAGGGGTAATTTACTTAGAGTTAATAATACGATGGTTATATCGCTGCCTTCATTAGCTGGTGACCGCTATCACAAAGTTTAATTGTTATTAAACCTTTTTTGTGTCACAATTAAGAGGAAAAATTGTTTCTTTTTTTGTTGGAATTTTTTTGGTTGGTGTGATTTGGTTTTATTACTAACTTCCCCCTTTTTTCCTCCCCTCAAACGATCTTGGTGATAATTCTTTTGATTATGGGACATACATAGGAGTTGTGGCTTAACTAGATTTTTGGAATTACGTTTGTTGTCCAATTAGTTTGGTGGCAACAACCAGATCCGAGGCAGCTCTCAAGGCGTGAGTTTTGTTGACGCTTGGGAAGGTACACATGGGATTCCTGTCCAAGCAGCAGTTGGTCGTTTGTCTCTCTCTCTCTCCACACTCACACATATGTGATTTCCCGCTCGTTCCGACTTAAAGCTTCTAACTTATTTTTCATTATTTATAAATTTCATCTTTTTTAAAAATTTTGATTTTTTTAACTTTTAAGCCGGTTCTTTTTAGGTATTCGTTTGCGTTATCCGTGACGAGCTAACATATTTTTTCTATTTTTAAATTTTTTAGATTTAATTATGTTAAAAAAGTCACTTTCAGCTAGACTCCAGTGTTTGTTTGTGGCGACCATTTTTCTCCTCTCCTCTTCTCTCCCCCCTTCTTCTGTGCCAATTGCCGATGCATGCGCTGGCATCCGCATGTGGAAGCATCTGTTCTGAACCCAAAAAAAATATGTTTGGAATTTTGGCTCTGGAACCATCTCAATTTTCCCCCTTAATTAGCCCATTGTTCAAGCAATGACTGTCGATAGTTACATCAGTTTATAGAACATCTACGGCAGTGGCTTTGTGAGAACACCAGAGCCCATGATCGCTACCCCTCTCGTAGTAAAGGATTTTTCTTTTCTGAAGCTTTCAGAAAAGCACTTGCAGGATGGATGCCGAGCTAGTGGCCTCTGTGTGGTTGCGGGGGGGGTGTGGAAGAAGGCCCATGTTCCCTGCAAAAATGATAAGGATTCACTTGCTTTGAGAGAGAAAAAAATGTGGTAGCAATGGACCACCGACTGAATCTGAAACAGGGTATGTTCTTTTAAGTCAAAAGCTGACGGCTTTTAGTTTTTGCTATAGTACCTAACTTTCAAATTGAGTATTTTTTCAAGACGAGTCAACAAGTTGAATAATCTACACGTTAAAAGTCAAATATCTGTACTAGCTAAAATTGTAAGTGAGTATCCGTCTCTCCGTAATTTGTACCATAAACAGCCAAAATTCAAAAATTTCAACCAAAAGCCATAAACCGTAGCTGAAAAGAAGATGCCCTGCAATTGGTCTCTGCCTTTCCCTTAAGACGTGGGATGACTTACAACCTTTTAATTTCTAGCTGTAACAGTACAGCTTGCTGTACCCAAGAGGTCAAACTGAGCTGTTGGGCACTTGGATTTGTAAACACAGGTGATTGAGACTCCTTTCTACGAGTATAGTATTGCTTAAGAAGAGATCTGTAAGGGGTTAAGAGAAACTGAGATGGATTAGAAGAAGCTAAACCACTACTGGCAACTATTGGCAGTCATCAGTCACAGATCGATCTCCGTGCATGCACGTGCTCACTCGCTTTCCTTTGCTTCGCTTGCGCTGGTTGCATTGCTTGCTAGCGTGGACAGTGGAGCCAGCGGTAGCGCTTGACTTTTGGATTTTGAACTAGCTTCTTTAAAAGTTTTGAAGCTGACTTTTTAAATAAATTTCGAAGTCTAAAATTATATATATTATTCATATTAGCATCTTCGTTCGTTATCGTTTTAAAAATTGTAAATAGAATTTATCAATCACAATAAAAAAACTATCATCCGTAGTCCAACAAATAGGACAGTCACAGTCAAAAAAAAACATGACGGCAGTCCATGTGTAACTACACAGTAGTACAGCTTTTGAGTGGACGGATCGGCTGGCTGCTTGTTTCGTTTCTTGCTGCGTGATGGCCGGCGCGGTGGCTTTCCATCCACGCGCAGCCGAAAGCGATCGTTCCCTGCTGCTGCTCCTCCGTCCGTCGTTAGTCGGTTTGATGCCACCGGTTTGTCCTATGTACTAGTAGACACATTGATGACGCGAGTTCATCTCGAAACCAAGGAGACTGAATCACTCAACTACCAACCCCAACCACTGCACTTATTAATCGGGTGCCTATCAGCGTCCACTATCGTTGTATGGACTGAAACACCTCAAAATTTTAAAATATTTTATTCCTTTTTAGGCCCTGTTTGGAATGCGGGAATTTTTCCCGATTCCTGCGGGAATTGAACTGTTTCCTGCAAAACTCCTGTGAAATTCCTCTGTTCCAAACAGGCCCTTAGAGTTTGATTGGATTATTAAAATCCTTCCCAAATTAGTATCTTCCCTCGAGAATCCATCTTTTCACTCTTGGCTTTCCCACCTTCTCCCCTCCTTGACGCCCTACAAGAAACCGCCTTCGCTGCCGCCTCCCTGTGCCTCTGATCCACACGGCCGCTCAACCTGGCTCGAAGTTATGGCCACGCCTCCCCTGAGTGTTCACACCACTCTGGCCAATGACTGCCACCGTGGTCTCACCAGCCAGTCACCCCATCTCCCTACCAGCTTATCTCTTTTCTTCCTCGCATGGGTGCCGGTTGACTCGCGTCACCCCATCATGATTCTCAGCCATTCCCTACCTGACGCGCGCTCCCGTCGTACTAGATGCCGTCATGCCTCGCCAACTCCTGTAGACACCTTATGCCACCTCACATGCGCGCCCCTCTCCCTCAGAAGGGCTCCACTCTCTCTCTCCACACGTAGGCAGCGCTGAAATCGACCTACTGCTCCCACCGCCTCAAGATGACTTTAAAGCCCAATCCACTGCCTGAATCATCTCACACACACTTCAATCAATCGACCAAGCCATCCAATTGAGCCCTTTTGCATCGCAGCTCCGCCGCCGTTCTCCCCTAAGCCCAGTAAGCCGCTCACTCAATCTCCTGCTTTCCGACCACCATCTTTCAATTGCTTGCAGCCATAGTACCTTCAGAGCACTACAACCGTAAGGCCAAACTCAAATCTACGTGAGCATTATCCAAGAGCCCCGCTGCAAAAAACCACCATCGGTTGAAACACCTCTCCCGTGAACAGCTCAAATCAGACTTCCCCACCCAAAACTGCACTACCATGATGTTTCTTATGTCTCAGAGATGGTTAAATCACCCCTGAGCTCGCCGGAAATTCACCGGAGGACCCCTGAGCTTTAGGAGAACCCGTAGCCTTCTTTCCTACCGCCAGCCACCACAACCCATCTCCATGCCTTCCAAAGCCCCAAAATGGACTCCCCGTCCTCTAAGGAACCCAACCATACCAATCTTTTCCACTGTAGAGTCTCGCCGGTGCTGGTTTTTAAAAGGTGCCACACCTCTGTTTCACTGGGGAGAGAGAAGCCGGAGGTAGAAGAAGACACCCCCGGACGCGGCATGGCTACATCGTGGTCATTCGCATCGCTGGCCGAATGGACGTGATCACACGCGCGCAAGTAACTGGGCCAAACTATCGCGCGTTCTTGGGCCGAGATGGCCGGCCCACCCAGCCGTTTTATTTGAAATTTAATTCCGCATGCATTGTTCACTTGGTTGGCCCGTTACTGTAGCGACTACTGTTCATCCAAGCCCAAAATTCAAATATACCCCATTTCGATTGTTTCGACACCATGAGTCCATTTTTTGACCTCCATTCCACCAATCTCAGCTCCAATAAAATCCAAACCATCTCCATTTGGTTTTTGTTGCATTTTACTCTTTTTTATTTTATTTATTTTTCTAGCTTGATTAGTTTCAAGCACAGACCTTATGTTATTATGTGTTTGCGTTAGTTCCTGAGTATTCCGAGGCGATGGTACAACGACCGAAACCAAGCATCGAAGTATACGAGATAGTTGAGATCACAGAGCAGTAAGGCAAGTTACAAATTTTTGATCATTTTGAATCCCATGAAATTTAAATTATTTAATTGCAGTATTTCTATTAATGTTATTTGTGAAATGTTATCTAATTAAAATAAATATTTAGCATGACTTGCTAATTAGTTATCTTGTACAACTGAAAAATGCCCTGTTTAATTTGAGACCATATTCATCTTGACAACCTTAGTAATACTTAATTATTGTATGAATAAATGTAGAATAGCCCACTCAAAACTTTTGTACTACTAAGTAACTTGGCTTTTGACCGATAGAATTGCTAAAATGGTTCTAGGGGTAATGGGGTCTTGTGGAAAACCACAAAATGGTCCTCATCCACGGCTTTACCATAGGGTGGAGGCTTGTGCAGAAGAGTGACAGTGTTGTTGAGGATGGCAGCCTCAAGGTGAAAAGTAAGGGCAAAGCTCGGAGAAAGTAAGGATAACCTTATACTGAGCATGATCGCCTAACCACATACTTTGACTTGTCAAACCTGGTCTAATAGCTGCTTAAATCGATTGAATCTCTACAGGAGTAAAGGAGAGTTTGCATGGGAGGGGGTAAAACTTACTGAATAATGGTAGATTCTTCTCAAGATGGGCAGAAGATATCTGTCCGAGTCAGTGGATACCTGGGTTTGAGCTGGAGATCTACCAGGTGAGCCTATATAAAAAAAGTAGTGAAATAACTTTATTTTCCTAACTCAGTCATGAGGATTATGAAATCTCGTGGGTAAAACTGGGAAACTCTATGTAGTAATCACAATAGTATTTTCAAATACGCCATGCTTTTGGTAAAAGAAGCTATGCTCAATGGGTGATCCCAACAGCGAGCCATAAATAAGTTTTATTATGTTTTAATCTGAATAAGCTGAGTAATTAAGTGTTGAAAACCCCCTAATCTTAAGAAGTTTTTGTTTGTGTTTTCTTTTCAAACGTTTACAAATAAAATTGCATCCACACTCATTAATAAAACTAGTATATTTTCATCAATTGAATATCCTTGCAAGTAAATACGTTAGGATTTACTCTTGTAACTTGCTGGGTACGATTGTACTCATTACTTGCTAAACAACAAATAGAAAATCAATGGAATTATAATGAACAAAGTGTTGATGAAGTTTCAGATGAACCTTACTTCACCGAAAACAACTGATTTTAGGTCTTAGCCGCGCTCAAGTTTGCATATGAATCCTTCTTTTGTAAAGTAAGATAACTTTAGACTTGCATTCCCGCTGCGTCAAAACCTGGTTGCTAAACCTTATTTCTATATTAAACTTTGGCTCTTTTGTTGTAAACATATATTGTTAGAGTGTTTACTCATGTATAATACTCTGCAATTGAATGTACAGTACATATAAGAGATGGCGAAAAAGAAGAGGTTACGGTGTGGTGTGGCAGTGACGTTCACGGTTGTACTTTTGTTCTAGCAACAGTCCAAAGTTGCTGAAACAACGAATGGACGGTGCGCTGATCATAAAGCGAGAGACGAAAGGCGAGGACAACGAAATGCAGCGAAAGAAAGATAGCATGAGTAGTGCCGGAAGAAAGGCGTGGACAATGCATGGCAACCCCCCAGCTAGGTACGGACATCATGCAAGGTACCATCCAGTCGATGCAGAGTAGTTTTTAGATGGGTCCATCAGTCCATGATAATTTCTGCGTTTCAGCCCTCTAAAAATTCTATGTTAGTCCTTTAACTATACTTTTATTCAAAAGTTTGCATGGAAAACTCCACGAGCAAAAAAATATTACAAAATATCTCCAGGTCCACCTGTCAACCACCCTTTTCATTTTTTTGAGGCAGACATATGCCTTTTCTCTCCCTTTCTCCATAGACCACTCTCCCCCAAAGCACAGGTGCTCTGCAAGTCTCCCTAACACAATGCAAACCACTTCCTTTCCTTCCTCCCTCCTCCACCGTGGCTTGGCTCATCACCTTTTCTTCCTCCCTGCTTCACCGTTGCTTGGCTCCAACGTGGACCTGCAAGGCCATAGGCCATAGTAGAGTGTCGTACATCCTCTTAGGAGCCAACCAGGATCAAGACTCAAGGAGATGTATGCGAAAATGGTCCATACAGCCAAGGGCACACATCCTTCTTTTTCCTACTGTTCCAGCACACATCCAAACTCCCATTCTCTACGACTTTTTAGACGATTTGTGGCTTTTGCTTCTATCAATCGGTATTATTCATCTGTTCTATCAGCCACAGCTAAAACCCATCGATCATAGTCCAAAAGGATGGGCCTATTCGCATTCAATGGTTTCTTAGCAAGAACACTCACCGGTACGTATGTAGCTTATTTACAACAAATTAATCAAGTGTCAGGCAAGGTAGCTACCATACTGATCACAAATTGAGCACCAACGTAGCAACATAAAGTGATGGGTTTTTTATGATCTTTTTGACCGTTGGCCGCGCTGACGGTGGGCACATAAAGAAGTAGCCCTAAGCGTCTACACCTCTTTTCAAATAATTATTGGGGGAGGGGATGATCACATAGATAACATTCAAAGGGAAGCAGAGGAGGTTATGAATGAACAAGACTTGCAACTTCTAAACCGCTTAGATATTGACAGCGCTGAAGATGCTGAAGTTGAGTCAACACCATTATATTCAGATAGCAAAGATGACTTTTCAGAAGGCCCCGAAGGAGGGGATGCGAAATTTTTGTACGGATAACCCATTTTTTATTTGAAAATACAGAAATATATCCGCGACAAAATTTTTTACACAAATAGGCTCGAGTCGCCAAACCATTGGGCGAATTACGCTTGTCGCCCCCCACCAAAACGCGACTTATAAAGAATCTGGTAACCGTTGGGCGATTAAATGCAATCGCCTCCCCGTTAAGCGATTCAATTGAATCGCCCCCCCGTTCGGCGATATAAAGAAGAGTCGCCCAACGGGGGGGCGACTGCATGTGCATACAGCCCTACGGCCAAGCCCCTTTCTTCCCCACGCCTGCTCGCCAATCTACCTCTAGGCGACTGCATGGATCCTGTTAAGGGTTTTGTGAATTTTGTAATTTGAAACTCGTAAAAAATGTGGTATAGTCACATATACTGGTATATGTCACATTATTTTGTAATTTCGTAATTAAGTCACACAAGAACTGGTATTTAATATTTGTCACATTACTTGATATAGAAATAATTTTCTATACGAAAAGAAGAGATCATAGCATTATTTGAATTTAAATGAACTTTATAATATAACGCAGTAACATACCGCGTATTTATCCATTACATGCATGACATACACCCCTCACTCCCCACCCTAAGGTGCTCCATCACCGCGCCCGCGTCCTCCCATACGGCCCCGCTTGGCCGTCCTCCGGTGCAACGGATTACGAGGCGGTGGGGGACGAGGGTCCGAAAAAGTAAAACGATCAGGTGGGTTTCGCACCCGCGGCTGCGCCGGTGGAGTCACCTGCACCTCTGGCTGTGTGGCCTCCGGTGCACCGGGGAGGCCACCGCTGGAGAGAACCTCCGGTGCTGCGTCGGAGGACGGCCCAGGCCAGTCCGCAAAAAACTGGTCCACCTCGATGTGGCCCGGGGAGAAGCGTCCCTGCTGCTGGTAAGGACCTGCAATAGTAATATCGTTAGTTCATTGCATGTCGTCTTAGGATAAAAACAAGCTCGGACGATGCGTACCCGTACATGGCGCCATGAAATCATCCGTGTGGAAGCCGGGGATGTACGTAGGAGGCCGTGACCAAGGAGAACTCCCTGGCTGCTCCGGGGGAGGTGGACGTGTCCACGTAGAACTCCCTGGCTGCTCCGGGGGAGGTGGACGTGTCCACGTACTACCTCCGGAGTAGTGCTACGCTGGTCGGGGTGGCACTGGTGGTCGGGGTGCACTGGCCGTAGGTGTGGAGACCACCGGTAGCCTCGTGCAGGACAGTAGGCTGACGATACGTCTACACCCTGCCTCCATCCGTCGCGCAAAGCTAACGGCCTCCTCGCGGGTCAACTCCCCACCTGTGCCCCACCTCTGCACTAGAGCGGAGGACTCCGACCACAGCGCGGCACCGACGTCAGCCTGGACAAAAAGACATAGAATGGTCCATCATCGAAACGATATTGCCATTTGAGAATTTTTGAAATTACAAGTTACGTACCGCGATGTGAGCGTCGCGTGCGAAGTGCGCAGGGTACGCGTCTGTCGGTGCGACGACGTGTGGGGCAGGTGGGTCAACGACATGTACCAGCCTGGTACGAGTCCGCGCCTGGTACCAGATGAGGTACTCCGCGTAGTCGGCTATGTCGTATGGCCGGTCCTCCTCCACGCGGTCATCCAGCGCACCCTCCCACTGCGCAATCCAGGGCTGCATCCTCCTGGACCAGTCCGTGCCTTTCTTGACGCCCTTCGTGGTGTGCCTGTTTATGGAACCATTACGTAATGTAAGTACTTGCGATCACAATAGTAAGTACGTACAAAAATATCAGAAGTGATCACTCACGCGTGCACGCGGGGCGGAATCGTCGGCCCGACTGGTACAGGAAGTGTCTGCCGCAGCCCAAACTGCCGCATGACGCGCTGCGGTGCGTAGTCCTCGACGTAGATGCCGTACACGAGCTTTCGGCGGGTCAGCCAGAAAGTCTGGTCGCGCCAGCACAGTGCAGACAGCCCGTCAGGAGCACGGGCCTGCACTGCCTCCGCTGCGTAAGGCTCCCAGCGCACGTCGGAGTCTGCGAGGCGGTCCAACTGCTCCACAAAGGGGTGGTACGCCCGCGTGACCTGCACACGCGCGAACTGTACCTGCAAGAAAGGCAAATTATTTTAGTACGACGATCGTTAATAAGTTGGCTACGATAAAATAAAACTCACTCGTCGACGACACCAAATAGAACCCATCGTCGGCCGGTCGATGTCTCCCCCCGGGTGCATCTCGGCCCCGTAGGGACCCATGTCGTCTAGTACAGGTCGTCCGAGACTGAAGCGCTCGAACGACCACAACTGCAGCAGCAGGGGACATCCCGTGAGGATCGAGTTCGCCTTAATCCTCGTGCACGCATCGCACAGGCCGCGGTACGTCGCGGCAAGTGCGGCCGATCCCCAGCTGATCTGGACGGCCTCGCCGTCCGCAATCGCCCTCGCATAAGCGATAAGGCGCGCGTCAACGGTGTTGCCGTGGCTGGTGGTGAAGAGCACCCAACCAAACAGCCACAACAAGTAAGCCTCCAGGTGGCGCGCGACGGCATAATCGTCGGCATCTGCAACCATGCGCTCAACCTGAATGCGAACAAGTTTTTATTAGTATGTAATTGCACAAATAAGAGTTTTGAAGACGCGATCGACTTGAAACACCATGTACCCGGTACTGTGCCAGCCACCTCAGCGTCGGTCCATGCTTCTGCCTCTCGTCGAAGATGTGGTGCTGATCGGCCGGTGGAAGGACCCCCTGGAATCTGCCGAGCAGGTCCTCGCGCCACTCGGCGGGAGCCTCCGGTAGGAAGGCAGCGTCTCCCGCGACCAGAAGGCCAAGGAGTAAGGACACGTCCTGCAGGGTCGGCGCCATTTCCCCGACTGGTAGATGGAAAGTGTGTGTCTCGGGCCGCCAACGGTCCACCAAAGTCGTCAACAGGGAACGGTCGAACGGGAAGCGTCGTGATCGCTCCACGCCCGCCTCGTCCCCCTCCCCGGCCAAGGCACCTCCGTCCTCATCCGTGGCCTGCACCATCCGGGCAAGAGGGAGAAGTCCGGCATCCCGCAGCCTGCAAATAAAGTGAAGGTCAGCATTAAATATTTTTATGGTAATACTAAAACGTTGGCGTAGTGCAAACCTGGCAGTCCAACGGGGGTCGAGTCCCCAGGCCACACGATGTGTGCGTGTCCGGACCACTCCCAGCTCAGTCGACTCGTCCGTGCTCCCCGGTGGCGGCGCACGACGGGAAGCGCGGTGCACGCGGTCCAAGTGCTCGTCCAACAGCGTGTACCGCCAGTCACCCGCCATAACTGTAAAATTATCTAAATGTAAATTTGTACACTACATTTTCTACAATAATACATGAAAAATAGTATACAAAATTTCGACACAACAATTTTCTACATTTAAATTTTCTTCATTTCAATTTTGTAAACTGCATCTACATTTGTACATTGAATGATCTACAATAAATTTCTAAAGTAAATTTTCCACAATAATACATTACAAATATTATACAAAAAAACTATATTTTTCTCCATTTAAATTTGTACATCTAAATTTGTAAACTGCATCTACATTTCTAAATTTAATGTTCTAAACTAGATTTTCTAAACTAAATATCTAAACTAAATATCTAAGCTAATTTTCTAAACTAAATATCTCTACGAAATATCTAAACTAAATTTGTAAACTAAATATCTACACTCTACACTACATTTTCTAAACTAGATTTTCTAAACTAAATTTTCTAAACTAGATTTTCTAAACTAAATAGCTAAACTAAATATCTAAGCTAATTTTCTAAACTAAATTTTCTAAACTAAATATCTAAACTAAATTTGTAAACTAAATATCTACACTAGATTTTCTAAACTAAATTTATCTAAACAAATTTTCTAAAATTAGGAAAATACCTGCAAATCCCGCGGCTTCTCCTCCTCTCCCTCTCCTTCTCTTCTTCCCTCTCCTCCCCCTCTCCTTCTCTTCTTCCCTCTCCTCTCCCTCTCCTTCTCTTCTTCCCCTCTCCTCCTCTTCCTTCCTCTCTTCTGCCGCTTCCTCGCGCGTAGGAGACTGAATGGCGAGCAGGCGTGGGGAAGAAAAGAGGGCTTGGCCGTCGGGCTGTATTCACATGCAGTCGCCCCCCCCCCCCCCCCCCCGTTGGGCGACTCTTCTTTATGTCGCCGAACGGGGGGGCGATTCAATTGAATCGCTTAACGGGGAGGCGATTGCATTTAATCGCCCAACGGTTACCAGATTCTTTATAAGTCGCGTTTTGGTGGGGCGACAAGCTTAAATCGCCCAATGGTTTGGCGACTCGAGCCTATTTGTGTAAAAAATTTTGTCGCGGGTATATTTCTGTATTTTCGAATAAAAAATGGGTTATCCGTACAAAAATTTCGAGGGGATGCCATCCTAGATGACTACTAAGTATGATGCACGCTCACAAATGAAACTTCATTTGCAAATGTTCCCTGTTGCACAGAACTGACACCGGCTGGTTGAACTCAGCAAGATTTTTCAGCATGTTTTATAATCTGCACTAGCTAATGTAGCTTCATCTACAAATGAAATTACAGTCTCTTCAAACACGGGTCAATGGCACACCGCTTGCAAAGGCAGTATCTAATCCGGTTAGCATGCTAAACATCATCTGACAATTACTTCAATGCCATACGTTCTTACTTGCTAGTTGACATATTTGTAACTTGTGAAACTTTAGGAAACAATCATCTTATGGCACCTTGAGGTTCAGAGATTGATGCTGCTACTGCCATGCATTGTTTGTACTCCTGGTTATGCTATGAAATGGTGCTTGTGCCACTGGTCTTGAATTGGTGAATGGATCTCTAAACCATGGGATAGTTTTTACTGCCGCAGAACACAACCCATGGCATGAGCAGTATAGGAATGACCATGTAAGAGCGCTGTAAGCTGGATCAGGTAAAAAAAATATCAGTGTTAACCTCTATCGCCAGGTCCATTGTTATTTTTTTCCTTTTTAGCATGATATCAAAATTGATCTTTTTAGATTATTGAAGCTCGAGCATGCAGCAAACACATTCAGGACATACCTTAGAGTCACTTTTGGAGGCCTCAAAAACTGCCTTTGTTGTTAACGTTGCAGCTAATGGTACAATCCCACCAGTCATCAGTTTTAGCACAGCATGCAACATCTGGTAAGCCAACACATCTCCTGAGTGTTTGTCGGCCAACACATAGGGAAATATAGGCCTGTTCTTTTAAGTCAAAAGCCGGCGGCTTTTGGCTTTGGCTTTTGACAAGCCAAGGAAAGCTGGTTTTACTACTACCTGGGCACCATCGCTCCGGCCCAGAGATGGGCTCTGGCTGCTTGCGCAAGTTCACTTTGGTGAGCATGGCCTCAAGGATGGGCTGGGCTCCGGCTTTGGGGTTTTAGGACAGAAAAGCGAGGTCCGACCACGACCTCTCGTGGGCTGTCTTGGCAATCTTCCGTGCTTTTCTATTTCAGGCTTCACCGAGAGCTTGTAAGCTATCTGCCTTCCCGCTGGGCCTGTCTACAGAGGCAAAGCCAGTTTTTATCGAGCTTAGTTTGAACTTTATGTATTTTAATTTAGTATAATTTTATTTATAGTTCAGAAGCAATTCTATTATCAAGCTAACGAGTGGAGCTAAACAGAGTCTCATCGTAATTATGTTTCATTCAAAACTGGCTTATTTTAATTTTAAGCTAAACACGAGACTAATCAGAGCAATTTTGTAACGAGTCCACGAGTCTACTAAACAAAGGCTAGGTTCGTTTCAGCTTATTTATAATTTATGTTTGTACTGTCTACAATAATTAGCTTTTAAACGATACTTTTTAAGACGAGTTCAATAGAAAAATTGCAGTAACCGGCTAAAATCGCATGTGATTATTTTTCTTTCGTATTGCTTCTCGTGAACAACCAAAATTCAAATATTTAAGATATACGTCATTAACCTAAAAGAACCCATCCACAACCTTTTTTTTCAGCCCTGTTTCCCACCTATGCACTCGGATGGCCCCGTCCTTCTACCCTGCACGCCGATGCTCTCCTGCACCGGTCCCTCTGGGCACCGTTTCTCCACGGTGCTAAGGGTGTGTTTGGTTGAGCTGTGGCTTCTGAAAAGCTGCTGTGAGCTGTGGGCTGTGGAAAAGCTGCTGTAGGTTGTGGGCTGTGGAAAAGCTGTAAGCTGTTTGGTAAATAAGTATAAAACTTTCCTCCTATCTCTATTTTCCTTGAAACAACTGTGAAACAGCTCTCTATTTTCATCATTTCAAAAAGCAGAAAGCCAAAAGCCAAAAGCAGGGTCCAAGGTGTTTTCAAAACTGTACTACCCAAAAGTAGCTGCTTCTGAAAAAGCAGCTTCTGATTTCCACCCCTTTGGTTGGCTTTTGGCTTTTTGGAAGCAAAAGTAGCTCCCAAAAGCTCAACCAAAAGCACCCTGAGTACTCTCACCGCGACGCGCGCCGACCGCGCATACGATCGATCGTACGGGCGTTGCCGTGTGTTTCCCCACGCGCGCGCTCATGCCCGACAAGAGGTCACCGCTTCACCTTCCTCGCACGGTCCGACGACGTGCGCGCGAGCGTGCTCTGCGCCGTGAGGGGAATTCACCGAACGTACGTCCGACGCATCGAGCTCCATGCGTGACCGCGTCTCGGGCGCGGCCGGGCTCGCTGCATGCCGTTGGGTAGCCTACGCTCGGTCGGTCTTCGCTTCTGCTCTGGCATATGAGCTTCTATCCGTACTAGCTCCTATTTTTGTCTTCTATTTAAAAAAATCAATATAAACATCCAATTTTTTTAAATAATTTCTTAACTCCTCTTTGATACTATCTCACCCCAGAGATAAGATAGGGAGTTTTGGGAGTATCACGCCTCTCACTTCTCTTGCTTCCGTTATGTGTACGCATCTCTCTCTCATTTTTTTCACCGCTCGCTCCCTCCTTTAAAAACCACTTTTTTCAGCTATTATTGCTTAATTTTTAATAAAAAATCATAAATTACAACTAAAAAACTACCAAGAAAAACCAATGCAAACGGCCCAAAGTACAATCCAACCCAACCCAAACACTCGCAACACCAGCTGCCGTGAGACTTGCATATCATGTCACTAGCTAGCTCGTTACTCGACAGCACCAACATAAGGAATAGACAAAGACTAGGGCACACCTAAGTGGCCAAGCTAGTCTTCTCCAAAATGCCATTAAGATGAGACAAGGGAGAAAGGTTGGTTTGTGTACGTACGCACGCGGTTTTGTTACCTGATGCTTCGAAAGAGTCAAGAAACCCTCCTCCTGGCAATAATCTAACGGGCTTCCTGCTAGCTACTTGGTTGCTCAAGATCAATTGACGGGTCTATTCTTTACGACTTTTAAAAACGGCTTTTACCTTTTGCTACAGTATCTAACTTTTAAACGAAGTATTTTCTCAAGATAGAGTCTACAAGTTAATTGTAGTACACGTTAAAAGTCCAACATCTGTATCAACTAAAATCGCAAGCGAGTATCTCTCTCTGAAATTTCTGTCGCAAACAGCTAAAATTTAAAAATTTAAGTCAAAAACCATAAGTTGCAGCCATATCAAACAGGCCCGATAAATACGTAGATCCAACATTTAGCCAGTTATAGTTAACTCAAAAGGGCTAAATCAAACATGCTAGCGTACCCCTAAAATTTAAGGAGATGACAAAGTCAGTTTCGCATGCAGCATCGTTCTATTCCCTTACAAATTAGCGGCACATTGATGCATGCTTCCCATAAAAAAGGCGCTTATAAAGGCATGAAGCATTCAACACATTTTCTTATGTAAAAGAGATTCCCCGGCTTCATAATCCAAGCCTGAAGTATACCACACATTGTCTTTTTTCTTTTTGCCAAAATGAGCCTCCAATTATTTCCTATCTACGTGGGCATCTAACTCTGATGAACCACACATTTTCTTATGTAAAAGAGATTCCCCGGCTTCACGATCCAAGCCTAAAGTATACCACACATTTTCTTTTTGCCAAAACGAGCCTCCAATTATTTCCTATCTACGTGGGAATCTAACTCTATGGTCCACATCTTATACTATACAAGATGAATACCCGTGTGTTACTACGGATTTTTAAAAGAAACACACGGATGATAAAAAATTTTAGAATATACATACAAACATGTTCTAAAAATTTTTAAATCCGTAACAACACACGTGCATTCAGCTAGTGCAGGTCAATTGTCAAAAGGCAAAAGGAATCAGGGCATAATTCGAATGATGATGAGTTAATTTTCATCAGTTTCTAACTATATAAATTTCACAGATTTGCATCACCAAGAAAGATAGGGCATTTAAAAATTATACAGTCCAAGCAGGATTATATTAAAAAATTATACACTCCAAGCAGGACTATATTAAAAAATTATACAGTCCAAGCAGAACTATATTAAAAAATTATACAGTCCAAGCAGGACTGCCTACAAATAATACATCGCAAGTGCAACAAGGCTTAATTATGTCACATACATCTTCCTAAGTTCAGGTGAATTAAAACCCGTTCTTTTTTGCCAAAAAGCCTAGGAGGAGATAAAAATGCCAAACAATACTTCCATAAAGGGAGATGTTCCATCCGCAACTTCAACACCTGACCGTAAAATTCCTTGTCGAGTGTTGATGCCCCAATATCACAGCAGGCACTCAGCATCCTGGTGATGGCAACAGCATCCGGCCGGCGGTTTGACAGCAGCAATGATCTAAACACATCAACAACAGTTGAAGGGTCTCTGTTCTTTAGGTAGGCATCAACCAACGCAGTCCAAGCCTGTACAGTCTTCTTGTCCATGACATGGAACACTAAGAGGAGGATCTTATACTATCTTAAGAGAGTAAAATAGAGTGCCAAAAGTTATCCTCCAACCGACCACAAGGGGGTATATATACCCAAACCTCGAAACTAGCTGTTGGGATAAAAAATCAGGATTCCCAGAAGTACCGCAGGCAAACGACCAGTCCTTCTGCTCCCCTCAGCAACGGTCAGAAAACTAACTGTTGCAGGAAAATCCGGTAGTTCCAATGTGCAAAGTCCGGTACTACTGATCATTGAAAGTACTACAGAACTCATGCGGAACTATCGATTTTCTCGGGGACGAGGAGACTCTACGTAGGTGTCTCTCTGAAAAAATGTACCGCTACACAAGCCGGACATTCCGCAAATCAGAAGTATCACTCACACAGAATCGGTAGTACCGCTCGCTGATCAGATCGCTCACACAGAGCCGATCGGATCGCTCACACAGAGCTGATCGAAAGTACCGATCATCGACTACACTGTTCTCTAACCATGTCGGATGGTTCGACCACTCAGATGTAATTTAAGACAGCTACACTGCAATTTTATCCATAACTCACTAATTTTCAGCACACGAGCGTTGTCCACCGCGCAAACTTCCTTTACGCAGTACACGCCCACGCCAACCACTTCACGTGGCCCCCGACCGCGCTAGAGGACTAATTCCGGACTTCCCGTCTGCCGGGGACTAGCTAGGGCCTTAGGGAAAAACCGGGAACAGGGGCCAGATGGGTCCAAACGTCGCACATGGCTACCCAAGCTCTCATGACTCATGTGTTGAATTATGTGGGCCAAGCCCATATAAGGCAAATCTCAAAGGCCCACTCATGCAAAGGAGGCATGCATGTGAACTTTAGTACCATATTGCTAGTTCTAGGAGAGGAAGACCACCTTAAAAGGGAGGGTGCACTCCTACCCACTTGAGGCATGTGTGGGAGAGAACTAGAGGAACACACGCGCGCGCTCGCTCGCCTCGCCGGGCCGGGCCGGGCGAAGGGCGCGGGCGCGCGGCACCTGCTAAAATCGGCTCCAGGTGCTTGCGCAGACGCAGCTTCTTTTTGCAGTTTTTATTTTGCTGTTTTGAGTGGCGGTAAATCCGGATCGGTTACGTTATGCGCGACTAATCCGGTTCGGTTACGAGTTATGGAGAACATGCAGGCGTTTTGATCACGCGTCTTGATTTCTCTATAATAACTGAGTCGCCGCCTCCATGTAAAATACAGTGGAAAATCAATCTAGGGTTTTTGCCTCGTCCATTGTGCCGCGCCGTCCCACGTAGTCTACTCCATCCCGTCCGCCGGCGTGCACCCTCGTTCGGGAGAGCAGGTCTCCGGAACCGTCGCCTTTGAAGTTCTGCACCGGGAGAGGGCGAATAAGGTTTTTGGAAAGCGCTCTGCGCGACTGCTCGCTGTAGCTCTGGCTCGTCTTCCTCATTGTTCGGTTTCGGCGCGTCATCATTGACCTCGTGTGATTCACGTTGTGCCTGCAGTGTCAACACCGGCAAATCGATCAGAACAGAACCGTCGGTACGTCACAGTCCTGTTCTCCCTATTAGATCTGTTCATGTATAGTTGCCTGGTTTACATGTCTAGATCATTTATGCATGTGATGGTTCTGTTACTTTGCGTGCTTGATGTCATGATTTATTTATGGAATAAATTGAACCTACGTGTGCTTATGTTTTCAACAATCCAAAAACCTTATTATAGGCACTGTGGTTTTACTATGGCTGGATTTGCCGATGCACTAAGGCCGGATAAATTCTCCGGTGTGCACTTTAAGAGATGGCAGATCAAGGTCACTCTGTGGCTTACTGATATGAATGTATTCTAGGTTAGTAATGGCAAGCCTGAAGGTGTTCTTGATGCTGAAAAGCAGAAAGAATTCGAGGATGCCACTACTCTATTTGTTGGATGCATTCTTAGCGTTCTTACTGACCGTCTGTGGGAGGTGTATATGCACATGACAGACGCGAAGGAGTTATGGGATGCACTGAATTCCAAATACGGTGCTACCGATGCCAGCAATGACATGTATGTCATGGAGCAATTTCATGATTACAAGATGGTTGATAACCGTTCTGTAGTCGATCAGGCTCATGAAATACAGGCCACTGCCAAGGAACTCGAACTCCTGAAGTGTGCCTTACCCGATAAGTTTGTGGCTGGATGTATTATTGTGAAATTACCTTCTTCATGGACGAATTTCGGAACAGCACTCAAACACAAGAGACAAGAGTACTCTGTTGAGAGTCTGATTGGGTCTCTTGAGATTGAGGAGAAAGCTCGGGAAAAGGACGCCGCGTCTAAGGGTGATGGAGGGCA
Source organism: Dendrocalamus latiflorus (assembly GCA_017311315.1). Taxonomy (NCBI): domain Eukaryota; kingdom Viridiplantae; phylum Streptophyta; class Magnoliopsida; order Poales; family Poaceae; genus Dendrocalamus; species Dendrocalamus latiflorus. The sequence goes on from CM029636.1 coordinate 23,855,053, forward strand.
GTCTAGTGCAAATATGGTACAGAAGCTCTCAAGCAAGAACAAAGGGAAATTTGTCAAACCTCAACAGACAACCAACTTCAAGAAGAAGAAGAACAACAACAATCAGGATGATAGAGCTTGCTTTGTGTGCGGTGAGCTTGGTCACATATCCAAGAAGTGTCCACAACGCAAAGAAAAGAAGGCACCTGTTGGAAATGTAGTCAATTTTCGGCATATTTTAATCCAGAAATTCAGCATATAAAACATGACATAAACATGCATGAGTGATCTATCAACGATGATGTATTCATATTCGCTAACGAACAAGCTAACAGTAACACCTATTAACATATTCATAGCGCACAGAAACAAATACATCAAAGATGTGTTAAGATTATACCCTCGGGCGGGGCCAGTGTCGGTGACACCGGAGGCGCCGTTACCATCAGTCGACATGATGGCCTATTCGATGTAGTCGATCAAATCGTGATGCAGGACGAAGCTTGATGCAGGAAGATGTTCGCAGTGCAGTCCCGCGAACAGTTCACCACCAGGAAGTAGACGTCGCAGATTGAGTAGTCGCGCCGATGCGCTCCCCAAAAACTTGATCGCCCGCCTACCCGTGCAGGTACACAAACGGACGAAGTTCTGGAGGCCTACTCGCCCAGAAACTTGTGCGCGCAAGGTTCTGGACCGGAGATTGCAGAGAGCAGCAACAAAACAGAGGGAGAGAGAACTGTTCTTTCGTATGGAGAGGAGAGCCTTCTTATGCTGTTCTCTTGTAACAGCAAAAATGAAGAGACCAGAAACTGCCGCCATTAGTCACTAGTAACTGCGCACCCATTACTCGAAAGTAACCACAGCCATAATCCACTAGTAACTGCACCGTTACTGCCAGCGAGTCAGTGCGTTTCGATTTTCGAATAGATAAAGAAAAACGCGCCCGCACCCGACACGCCTGCGCGCGTACGAACGCACGCACACGCACACGCACACGCACACGCACACGCACACGCACCGCACGGCACGGCACGGCACGGCACGGCTCGGCGTGGCGTGGCGTGGCGAGGCGAGGCGAGCGAGCGAGCGCGCGCGCGCGTGTTGGCTCTCTTCAATTTCACAAGGGGGTTACCTCGTTCCACCTTTTAAAGTGGTATAACTCCCATTGAATTCTCCATATGGGACTAAACAATTTTCCACCTAGCATTAGTTGTGGGCCTAGGAATTCCATTTGATTAATTGCTAAATTAAAATGGGCCAATCCCAATTAATCCAACAATCCCCACCAAATTTCAAGGCACACGAGAAATGCTCTCAGTTCTGCTGATGTTTGATATACCAGTGTTTCGATGGAGACTGTTAAGTTGAACATCCACCTAGGAAAGGAGTTACACTCATCCACAACTGAACAATGGACTATGCCTTGAATTGACAGTTTTGTGCGAACAAGCTTTACCCAATTCCTTTACTAGTACTAGGCTGCCTAAAGCATCCCCTCTGGTTGGAGCGTATAAGTCATACTCCATGCCTATTCATGAGTATCTAGAGATCACCCAAATCTCATAGACTGTGACCAGCAGTCGAACTCATATAGGTGTGTTCCTTCTAAGATGTCCTGTAGGCCGACATCTCTGCTCTAAATAAGCCACTCGGATCACATTAAGGTAAAAAACCAACCTGCCATACAGAATAGGAGAGAAGTGCATCATTGAAGAAATGAGCCCTGTAAAGATCTCTCCTCCCAGTCAATCAACAGCTTGTTTCACCATCCTACTTCACGGGATCTCCGATCACGTAGAACAGGTTACCACTGTGGTATGACTCATGTGGGTCTCAGGCCCATCTCACTCGATGCACTATCTATCACATTACGTGATAAACCCTTTGTAAATTGGTCGGCCAGATTATTAGCTGTCTGGACATAGTCCAGCGCTATCACTCCGGAGTTTTTCAGCTTTCTGACAGACTTCAACCGCCTCTTAACATGCCTAGATGACTTCATGTTGTCCTTAGAACTGTTCACTTTGATAATTACAGTCTGATTATCACAGTTCATCAGGATAGCTGGTATCGGTTTTTCAACCACCGGCAAATCCATAAGGAGTTCACGAAGCCACTCAGCCTCAACAGTAGCGGTATCTAATGCTGTGAGTTCTGCTTCCATTGTTGACCTCGTTAAGATGGTCTGCTTGCAAGACTTCCAGGAAACAGCACCACCTCCAAGTGTGAACACATATCCACTCGTGGCTTTTATCTCATCAGCATCAGAGATCCAGTTTGAATCACTGTAGCCCTCCAGTACCTTTGGGTACCCAGCATAGTGAATTCCATAGCTCACGGTTGCCTTTAGATAGCGCATTACTCTCTCAAGAGCACGCCAATGATCATCTCCCGGATTTGAAACAAACCGGCTTAGCTTGCTCACAGCAAACGAGATGTCAGGCCTCGTAGCACTAGCTAAATACATCAATGAGCCAATAATCTGGGAGTATCTCAATTGATCCCTTGTTATTCTTCGGTTTTTCCTCAATAACACACCAGGATCATAAGGAGTAGGAGCAGGCTTGCAGTCACTATAACCAAAGCGACTCAAGACCTTCTCTACATAGTGAGATTGCACAAGTGTAATCCCACTATCACCTCCTCTCAGTAGCTTAATGTTAAGAATCACATCAGCCACTCCCAAATCTTTCATCTCAAAACTCTTGGACAGAAAGTCCTTGACCTCCTCAATCACATTGAGGTTGGTCCCAAAAATCAGTATGTCATCAATATACAAGCACAAGATCACTCCTTCTCCCCCACCATAGCGATAGTACACACATCTGTCGGCTTCATTCACAACAAAGCCAGCAGATGTCAAAGTTCTGTCGAACTTCTCATGCCATTGCTTAGGTGCTTGCTTTAAGCCATACAAAGATTTCAACAACTTGCACACCTTTCCTTCTTGACCTTCTACCACAAACCCGTCTGGCTGATCCATATAAATCTCCTCCTCCAACTCTCCATTTAGGAAAGCTGTCTTAACGTCCATTTGATGAACGAGCAGACCATGAGAGGCAGCCAGGGCAAGTAGTACTCGAATTGTGGTCAATCGGGCAACAGGTGAATAAGTATCAAAGAAGTCCTCGCCTTCTTTCTGGGTATAACTCTTGGCCACAAGCCTTGCCTTGTACTTTTCAATTGTACCATCAGGCCTAAGCTTTTTCTTGAAAACCCATTTACATCCTATAGGTTTACACCCATAAGGACGGTCAACGACCTCCCAAGTTCCATTAGACATAATAGAATCCATCTCACTCCGTACTGCTTCCTTCCAATAGTCAGCGTCAGGAGAAGAATATGCCTCTTCAATGGTTCTAGGAGTGTCATCCACGAGGTATACAATGAAATCATCACCAAAAGATTTTGCAATCCTCTGTCTCTTACTCTTTCGAGTAACTTCATCGTTATCCTCCTCAGGATTTTCCATAGGCGTTTCCTTAACATGTTCTATCGGCACAAAAGAATCAAGGGAAATTATAGGTTCTTGACTAGATGAGCTAGGTACATCACATTTCATAGGAAATTCATTCTCAAAAAATGTAGCGTCTTTGGACTCTATGATTGTACCAACACGCATGTCAGGTACTCCAGTTTTTATAATTAAGAACCTATAACCCACGCTGTGCATAGCATAACCAAGAAATACACAATCTACGGTTTTTGGTCCAAGTTTGCGCTTCTTGACAATTGGCACGTTAACTTTGGCCAAACATCCCCAGGTGCGCAAGTATGAGAGAGTCAACTTCTTCTTTTCCCATTCCTCGAATGGTGTTACTTCTTTATTCTTTGTAGGAACTCTATTCAGGACATGACACGCGGTCAATATAGCCTCACCCCACCATTCCTTAGAAAGTCCCGCAGTGTCTAACATGGCGTTAACCAAATCAGTTAGAGTGCGATTCTTTCTTTCGGCAACCCCGTTTGACTCGGGAGAATAGGGAGGCGTCCTCTCATGAATAATTCCATGTTCCTCGCAGAATAAAGTAAACTCATTTGAAAAATACTCTCCCCCACGATCAGACCTTACCCGCTTGATTTTCCTCTCAAGTTGGTTTTCTACCTCAGCTTTATAGATCTTAAAATAATCCAACGCTTCATCTTTTGTTTTTAATAAGTACACGTAGCAAAATCTAGTGCAATCATCTATAAGCGTCATGAAATATTTCTTTCCACCTTTAGTCAACACGCCATTCATTTCGCATAAATCAGAATGAATGAGTTCTAACGGTGCCAAATTCCTCGCCTCTTTTGCTGCCTTGTGAGGCTTGCGAGGTTGTTTCGATTGAACACACGCATGGCACTTAGAACCTTTGACCAAAGTGAATTTCGGAATTAAACTCATATTAGCTAAGCGCGTCATACACCCAAAATTAACATGACAAAGTCGTGAATGCCAAACATTAGATTCATCATCATCGTTACACACATGGTTCACAATTTTATTATAGGAATCCATCAAAGAAAAGCGGAACAAGCCTCCGCTCTCATAGCCTTTACCAACAAATGTTCCATACTTAGACACGACACATTTATTGGACTCAAATGCAAGCCTAAAACCATCTCTACACAGTAGAGATCCGCTGATGAGATTTTTCTTTATGGAGGGGACATGCTGCACGTTCTTCAGCTGCACGGTCTTTCCTGAAGTAAACTTCAGATCGACCGTACCAACACCATGAACAGCTGCATGCGATCCGTTTCCCATCAACAAGGAGGAACCTCGACAGACCTGATAAGATGAAAACAAGGAAATATCAGCACACACATGAATATTAGCACCAGTGTCAACCCACCACTCAGGTGATTGACAAACAGAAAGAACTGTAGGTAAATAATTACCGTACCCCGATGTTCCTCCAGCATCACTAATAACCATGTTGGCAGACTTCTTCTGCTTATCCTTGCGGTCTGGACAATCCTTAGCCCAATGGCCAGAATCACCGCACACAAAGCAGCCGCCCTTTCCTTTGCCTTTCTTCTTAAACTCAGTAGTAGCCTTGGGCTTGACAAAAGGCTTATTTTTCTTCTTATTGTGGGAAGCCTGAGGGTTCTTCTTCTGCACCAAATTGGCACTAGAACCTCCCTCAGCAGCAACTTTCTTGCCACGAGTATCTTTTGCCCTCGCCTTCTCTTCAACACCAAGAGTGCCAATGAGATCAGTAACACTGAACTCCTGCCTCTTGTGTTTTAGAGAAGTAGCAAAATCCGACCAAGAAGGTGGTAACTTGGCGATAATACCGCCAGCCACAAACTTGTCCGGTAACTCGCACTTATTGTTCTCAAGCTCCTTTGCCAGCGCCTGAATCTCATGAGCTTGTTCTACTACAGAACGGTCATCGACCATCTTGTAGTCATAGAACTGCTCCATGACATACAGCTCACTGCCAGCATCGGAAACTCCGAACTTGGCCTCAAGTGCATTCCACATCTCTTTGCCCGTAGGCAAATGCATGTACACATCCACAATGTTATCTGCCAGCATGTTGACAAGTGCACCTCGAAACAAGTTATCCGCTATATTGAACTTACGTTCGTCCTCAGCAGATAGAGGCTCAGCGGGCTTGCCTTGTACAACATGAAAACATTCCATGGCAGTAAACCATAGGATCGCACGTGCACGCCATCTCTTAAAATTGGAACCATCAAACGGAGGGTGCGGTTTAAGTGACGCAGCAAAGCCAACTACCGAAAAAGACCTATCAAGTTTTTGGATTGTTGGAAATGTAGTCAATTTTCGGCATATTTTAATCCAGAAATTCAGCATATAAAACATGACATAAACATGCATGAGTGATCTATCAACGATGATGTATTCATATTCGCTAACGAACAAGCTAACAGTAACACCTATTAACATATTCATAGCGCACAGAAACAAATATATCAAAGATGTGTTAAGATTATACCCTCGGGCGGGGCCAGTGTCGGTGACACCGGAGGCGCCGTTACCATCAGTCGACATGATGGCCTATTCGATGTAGTCGATCAAATCGTGATGCAGGACGAAGCTTGATGCAGGAAGATGTTCGCAGTGCAGTCCCGCGAACAGTTCACCACCAGGAAGTAGACGTCGCAGATTGAGTAGTCGCGCCGATGCGCTCCCCAAAAACTTGATCGCCCGCCTACCCGTGCAGGTACACAAACGGACGAAGTTCTGGAGGCCTACTCGCCCAGAAACTTGTGCGCGCAAGGTTCTGGACCGGAGATTGCAGAGAGCAGCAACAAAACAGAGGGAGAGAGAACTGTTCTTTCGTATGGAGAGGAGAGCCTTCTTATGCTGTTCTCTTGTAACAGCAAAAATGAAGAGACCAGAAACTGCCGCCATTAGTCACTAGTAACTGCGCACCCATTACTCGAAAGTAACCGCAGCCATAATCCACTAGTAACTGCACCGTTACTGCCAGCGAGTCAGTGCGTTTCGATTTTCGAATAGATAAAGAAAAACGCGCCCGCACCCGACACGCCTGCGCGCGTACGAACGCACGCACACGCACACGCACACGCACACGCACACGCACCGCACGGCACGGCACGGCGTGGCGTGGCGTGGCGTGGCGTGGCGAGGCGAGGCGAGCGAGCGAGCGCGCGCGCGCGTGTTGGCTCTCTTCAATTTCACAAGGGGGTTACCTCGTTCCACCTTTTAAAGTGGTATAACTCCCATTGAATTCTCCATATGGGACTAAACAATTTTCCACCTAACATTAGTTGTGGGCCTAGGAATTCCATTTGATTAATTGCTAAATTAAAATGGGCCAATCCCAATTAATCCAACAGCACCTGTAGGACAGACTTCTAAGTCTGTCAACGTGACCATTGGCAAGACTGGAGATGGGACTGGGTATGGTAATTTACCTACTGTTCTTTCAGTTAGTCAATTTACCAATTGGTGGATTGATACAGGAGATAATGTACATGTGTGTGCTGATATTTCGTTGTTTTCTTCTTATCAGGTCGCCCGGGATTCCTCTGTCCTAGTGGGAAATGGGTCACATGCTACTGTTCATGGTGTTGGCACAGTAGATCTGAAGTTTACTTCGGGAAAGATCGTGCAGCTGAAGAACGTGCAACATGTCCCTTCTATAGACAAGAATCTCGTTAGTGGCTCCCGTTTATGTAGAGACGGGTTTAAGTTGGTGTTTGAGTCTAATAAAGTAGTCGTGTCTAAACATGGATATTTTATTGGTAAAGGCTATGAGTGCGGAGGCTTGTTCCGTTTTTCCCTTTCAGATTTCTACAATAAGTCTGTGAACCATATTTGTGGCAGTGTGGATGATGAGGCTAACGTTTGGCACTTACGTTTATGTCATATTAATTTTGGCTTAATGTCTCGGCTTTCCAGTATGAATTTAATTCCAAACGTTTCCATCAACAAATGTTCTAAATGCCATAGTTGTGTGCAATCAAAGCAACCTCGTAAGCCTCACAAGGCTGCCGAGGAGAGAAACTTGGCACCACTAGAACTCCTGCATTCAGATCTTTCTGAGATAAATGGCGTGTTGACGAAGGGTGGAAAACGATATTTCATGACATTGATTGATGATGCAACTAGGTTCTGTTATGTGTATTTATTGAAAACGAAAGATGAGGTTTTAGACTATTTTAAAATCTATAAGGCAGAAGTTGAAAATCAATTAAACAGAAAGATAAAAAGACTTAGGTCAGATCGTGGTGGAGAGTATTTCTCAAACGAATTTGACTTATTGTGTGAGGAACATGGCATTATACATGAGAGGACGCCTCCTTATTCTCCCGAGTCAAATGGGATTGCCGAAAGGAAAAACCGCACGTTGACTGACTTGGTGAATGCCATGTTAGACACTGTGGGCTTACCTAAGGCATGGTGGGGGGAGGCTCTGCTAACCTCTAATCATGTATTAAATAGAGTTCCTAACAGAAATAAGGACAAAACACCATACGAGGTATGGATTGGGAGAAAACCATCACTTTCTTACTTGCGTACATGGGGGCCAATAACTAAGAAACGCAGGCTTGGACCTAAAACTGTGGACTGTGTCTTTCTGGGATATGCTAATCATAGCATTACATATAGATTTTTGATAGTTAAAACTGAGGTACCTGACATGCACGTTGGTACAATTATGGAGTCTCGAGATGCAACGTTCTTTGAGAATATCTTTCCAATGAAAGATACACATAACACTACTAGTCAATCCTCTGAAATAATTCCCAGTTCAATCACACCACCTGAACCTTTTGAACATACACATGAACTTGTCAATGAGGAGGATGACAGTGAAGCTCCTAGAAGGAGCAAGAGACAAAGGATAACCAAATCCTTTGGTGATGATTTCACTGTGTACCTTGTGGACGACACTCCCAAATCTATTTCAGAAGCATATGCATCCCCTGATGCAGACTACTGGAAGGAGGCTGTCCGTAGTGAAATGGATTCCATTATCGCTTATGGAACCTGGGAGTTGACAGATAGACCTTATGGGTGCAAACCTGTAGGATGCAAGTGGGTGTTCAGAAAGAAACTTAGGCCTGATGGTACTATTGAAAAATACGAGGCTCGGCTTGTTGCCAAGGGCTATACTCAGAAAGAAGGCAAAGATTTCTTTGACACTTACTCACCTGCTGCTAGATTGACCACAATTCGAGTACTATTCGCTTTGGCTGCCTCACATGGTTTTCTCGTTCATCAAATGAACGTTAAGACAACTTTTCTTAACGGAGAGCTGGATGAGGAAATCTACATGGAACAACCTGATGGATTTGTAGTAGAAGGTCAAGAAGGCAAGGTGTTAAAACTGTTGAAATCTTTGTATGGTCTGAAACAAGCCCCTAAGCAGTGGCATGAGAAGTTCGATAGAACATTGACATCTGCAGGCTTTGTTGTCAATGAGGCAGATAAATGTGTATACTATCGCTATGATGGGGGTGAGGGAGTTATTCTATGCTTGTATGTGGATGACATCTTGATTTTTTGGGACAAACATTAATATGATAAATGAGGTCAAATCATTCTTGTCTCAAAATTTTGATATGAAAGATCTGGGAGTGGCTGATGTTATTCTAAACATTAAATTGGTTAGAGGTGAGGATGGGATTACACTATTGCAATCTCATTATGTGGAAAAGGTCTTGAGCCGTTTTGGCTATTCTGAAAGCAAGCCTTCTCCAACACCTTATGATCCTTTCGTGTTACTTCGTAAGAATAAGAAAATTGCTAGGAATCAGCTGGAATACTCCCAGATAATTGACTCACTTATGTATCTAGCTAGTGCAACAAGGCCAGACATCTCCTTTGCTGTGAGCAAGTTGAGCCGGTTTACTTCTAACCCAGGAGATGATCACTGGAAGGCGCTTGAGCGAGTGTTGTGCTATCTGAAAGGTACATCAAACTTTGGACTTCACTATACTGGGTACCCGTCGGTACTGGAGAGTTATAGTGATTCCAACTGGATCTCTGATGCTGATGAAATCAAAGCCACTAGTGGATATGTTTTCACTATTGGTGGTGGTGCTGTTTCATGGAGGTCTTGCAAACGGACTATTTTGACGAGGTCAACCATGGAAGCAGAGCTCGCGGCACTAGACACTGCTACTGTTGAGGCAGAATGGCTACGAGATCTATTGATGGATCTGCCTACAGTGGAAAAGCCAGTGCCAGCTATTCTTATGAACTGTGATAATCAAACTGTTATCGCTAAGGTGAACAGTTCTAAGGATAATATGAAATCGTCTAGGCATGTCAAGAGACGATTGAAGTCTGTCAGGAAAATGAGAAACTCCGGAGTTATAACCTTGGATTACATCCAAACAAATAGAAACCTGGCAGATCCCTTTACAAAGGGACTATCACGGAATGTGATAGATAGTGCATCGAAGGAGATGGGTATGAGACCCATGTGAGTTATCTATGGTAGTAACCCAACCTATGTGATCGGAGATCCCGTGAATTAGGATCTGGTAAAAACAAGCCATTAGTTAACTGGAGGAGAGTAATTTCAACCCTCTCTATGTGAAGATGCAATACTCTCAGAAACTGCAAGGCAGGTTGACTAAGGTCTTAATGTGTCCTATTGGCTTTTAGAAGCGAAGACGCTATCCTGCAGAGCGTTCTTGAAAGAACACACCTATATGAGCCCGACTGTTAGTCGCAGTCTATGGAGATTTTGGGCAAATCTCCTGCTAAGCTCATGAAGAGACCAAGGAGTATGACTTATACGCTCCAACCAAGGGGTAGCCTATGGCGGCCTAGTATCAGTTAAGTCTCTAAGTGAAGCTTGCTTGCACCAAAACTTGCAATTCAAGGCGTACTCCATTGTTCAAGTTGTGAGTAAGTGTAGCTTGAAGTTCTAGATGGATGTTCAACCTTAATCGGTCTCCATCGAAATTCACTGATATATAAACAGTACATTGGAATTCAGGCAAATCTTTGTGGGACTCTGAGATTTGGTGGGGGATTGTTGAATTATGTGGGCCAAGCCCATATAAGGCAAATCTCAAAGGCCCACTCATGCAAAGGAGGCATGCATGTGAACTTTAGTACCATATTGCTAGTTCTAGGAGAGGAAGATCACCTTAAAAGGGAGGGTGCACTCCTAGCCACTTGAGGCATGTGTGGGAGAGAACTAGAGGAACACACGCGCGCGCTCGCTCGCCTCGCCGGGCCGGGCCGGGCGAAGGGCGCGGGCGCGCGGCACCTGCCAAAATCGGCTCCAGGTGCTTGCGCAGACGCAGCTTCTTTTTGCAGTTTTTATTTTGCTGTTTTGAGTGGTGGTAAATCCGGAACGGTTACGTTACGCGCGACTAATCCGGTTCGGTTACGAGTTATGGAGAACGTGCAGGTGTTTTGATTACGCGTCCTGATTTCTCTATAATAACTGAGTCGCCGCCTCCATGTAAAATACAGCGGAAAATCAATCTAGGGTTTTTGCCTCCTCCATTGTGCTGTGCCGTCCCACGTAGTCTACTCCATCCCGTCCGCCGGCGTGCACCGTCGTTCGGGAGAGCAGGTCTCCGGAACCGTCACCTTTGATGTTCTGCACCGGGAGAGGGCGAATAAGGTTTTTGGAAAGCGCTCTGCGCGACTGCTCGCTGTAGCTCTGGCTCGTCTTCCTCGTTGTTCGGTTTCGGCGCGTCGTCATCGACCTCGTGTGATTCACGTTGTGCCTGCAGTGTCAACACTGGCAAATCGATCAGAACAGAACCGTTGGTACGTCACAGTCCTGTTCTCCCTATTAGATCTGTTCATGTATAGTTGCCTGGTTTACATGTCTAGATCATTTATGCCTGTGATGGTTCTGTTACTTTGCGTGCTTGATGTCATGATTTATTTATGGAATAAATTGAACCTACATGTGCTTATGTTTTCAACAATTACATCTAGGGCATATCACTGACACCCAGCTACGTATTGCCGTGTGCAGCGCCGAAAATTCACGCCAAATCGCCCGTATGCCCAGTGGCGGAGCAACCTCTCGGCGAGCGCTAGAGTACTCCATCACCGAGTTTGCCAGGTAGCAGGGCGTCAGCACTGGAGGCAGGCCACAGGCACCACTGCGCTAGGCGAGCAAAACTGAAGACTGGGCGTCTCACATCTGGGCCGGCAATGTGGTGGCCTGGTAGGTCTTCATGGCCTCATGGGCCGTGCAGGATGGCCTGCAGCCCATATGGAAATGGCTTCATCCCCGATCCCTTTGCCCCTAATCGGCTCCTCCCCGATCGATCTACATTGCATTTGGTCATCTCTGAAATCCCTAACCCGATCCCTTGATCGATGCCACCCCTGCCTCAGTGCCTCCCCCATTCAACCATTCCTAGTTGCGGGTCGCCCTCAATGCCAGGGGCTTGCCACTCGCCTCTCACCGCTCGCTGGGTAGAGGGGAGGGCCAGAGCCAGGACAGCAGCAGGGTGAGCGGCCAAGCACCGCTGGGTGTGGCGTCGGGTAGAGGGGAGGGGCGGCGGCAGTAGGATGGGTGGGCGGGCTTGCTTGAGCTTGCTAGAGGAACTCACAGGTCAATGATGGATGTGAGCTGGTAATGATATTGAAATTGAATTGTGAACTGTTAGGGAAAATAAGCAGCTTCATTTAGCTCATGAATTGAATTGTGAATTGTTGTGAACTGTGAATGATATTTGTGAACCAAGTATTTACTATTTAGTATGTTAGTCTGTTAGGGAATTATGAGAAGAATAGCTATTGTATTGTGAATTGATGTTAGGGAATGATGTGAACTATGAATGGTATTTATGAATTGAATTGTGAATTGTGAACTATGAATCCGTCATAGATATGATATTTGTGAATTGTAAATTGTGATACACTGATTCATAGTCATAGTCACAATCATATATATATATTTGAATATTTTTTCTGAAATTATAAATATTTAAATTGTCAATTTTCAGAAACGAGGAGGTTTTTGGTTGATACAAGGAGCATCGCAATCGCAAATGATACAACTTGTGGAAGCATAAGTACAAGTTACCCATTTTCAGGCTACGAGGGTAAGGATATGATGGAGGTTCAAATTTAAGAGGTGAATTTAATGGCTTACAGAGAAAGATTCTAGATGAAAACCTGTATGCTTTGTATATGCATTACTTTGCGCACCAATTGCAATTGGTGGTTGTTTCTATTGCTAGTTATTGCTCATCTATTCATGATTTCTTCAAGTATATCTCCTTGATTGTGACAACAACAAGTGCATCTCGCAAAAGAAGGGATGCATTGACGGAAAGTCATCACAAAAGTATTTTAGAAAGGCTTGACAACGATGAGATATTTACAGGAAGAGGTTTGCAGCAAGAAACTAATCTTACTAGATCTGGAGATATTAGATATGGTTCACATCATACAACTTTGTTTTATTTGGCCCAAATGTGGAACTCGGTGATAGACGTGCTTGGCATACGTCGAAATAGTCTTTTCAGCAATGAAAATTATCAAGTCTAAATTGTGCAACAAAATTGCTGATGATTGGCTCAATGACATGATGGTATGCTACATTGAGTGGGAGCTATTCAAAGCACTTTCCAATGTTACCATTACCTGGCGGTTTCAAGCCATAAAGACTCGAACAATGAATTTGCCTGATACGCGTGATTAATACATTTATGATATATTGTGTTTCATTCTCTTCAGTCTTCAATGTGAATACATTACAATGTTATACGATACCCTAATTTATATATCTGTATTTTATAGAATCTCTTCTAGATGTGTGATTAGACTTTTGTTGGCGCGTCAGTGAAATTTTCGTAATGTCGTACTGAAATATTTGTTATCGTATCTTTTTTCTTTTCATCTATGGACATTGAAATATGTATTGGTTTTTAAAACTATTGCAGTTATTAGTTTTGCTTATGTTACATGTATATAGATTTATTCACACATATCACCTATATTTAGCCTCACAGCACATCTAGACTCATAAAATTTTCTGCCCCACCGCTGCGTTTGCTCGAACGACCATGGCTCTGTTTGGATACGCTTAAAATCCGATTCTGGTAGAATTAAGCGAGAATTCCACCCAAACGATTTGATTATTTTTCGATTCTTTCAACCGCCGCGGTGGGAAAGATCGGCATTTGCACTGGGAATCAAAAATCCTGTACCGCGAGCCCAAGGGGCCGTTTCTTCCACCGCGACGATTCTTCAGATTGTAGATTCTTCAGACCGCGACTTATCAGAAAATCCTGATTAAATTAAAATCGATTCTCAGATAAGCGTATCCAAACAGGCCCACGGGCAGAGCAGCTCAACGCACGTCCGGACGGGGGTTGGCGTGTGTGTCCCCACGCGCATGCTCATGCCCGACGCGAGTCCACGACTTCACCTTCCTCGCACGGTCCGACGTACGCGCAAGCGTGGGGGAATTCACCCGAACGTACGTCCGACGCGTCGAGCTCCACTACATGCATGCCGTTGGGTAGCCTACGCCCGGTCGGTCTTCTCTTCTGCTCTGAATTACATATAGTACAATCTTATCCGACCCAATCGATCACTGGCTATATACACATGACCAGCTGCCTTGAGACTTGCATATCGCATTATTATTAGTTCACTACTCTATTGGCAGCGACACACAAGTAGACAAAGACTTGGGCACACCCAAGTGGCCAGGTCTTCTGCAAAATGCCATTAGGATAAGAGGAGGCGAGAAAGGTTGGTTGGAGTTAGTACGTATGTACGCACGCGGTTTTGTCCTCTGATGCATCGAGCGAGCCAAGAGACCAGTCTTCTGCCACTAAACTAACAGACTTCCTGTTACTTGGTTGGTCAAGGTCAATTGATAATTCGAGTGTGTACACATTTAGCAACCTATGGTTAACTCAAAAAGGCTCAGCAAACCTGACAGCGTACCCCTTAGAATTGCAAGCTATGAAAAGTCAGCTAAGAATGCAGCATATTTCTATTTCCTTACAAATTAACGCTACATTGACGCATGTTTCCCATATAAAAGTACATGTAAAGGCGTGAGGTATACAACACATTTTTTTTGGACCAAAAGGGATTCCCCGGCTTTATTAGAAAGCCAAGAATGAAGTATACATCATATTGTCTTTTTACAGACTCTATGTATCAGTCGACTAAAAATTTGAACGATTTTAGTTAAATTTTGGGGCATTAGATCAAATCCATGCCTATTCTTATGGTCAACATGTGTCCCACCTCTCAAACCCTATCTCCCATTCTCCCCACCTTCCTATAGTCAAATGAACAGCGCGTATCTCACTCCACCACCCCTACTTACTTCCTCCACCTATCCGTGCCGTCTTGTCAGCGACCACTTCCTCAGCTACTGTCATCTCCCGGTGCAATTGCCGACGCCACCCTAACCTCCTCCACTGCTACTGCCATTTTTCCTCATCTCCAATGGTTGTGCCATTGGATCTAACACCTCTTCCCCATCACCTCTTCTCGTTCAAGCTCATCGACACACCCGCCGTTGTTGCTCACCATTGTGCCTTCGCCGCCCCCTCCCTCCCTCTAAAGGTCGGGGCTCTAGTGAATCCCGAACCCTAACCCGGCAACAGCGGGAGATGGCTATGCTGGAGAGGAGGGCGATGAGCTCATCGGAGCATGAATGTCCAAACCGATTCAAAAGTTAAAAATTTGACTAATTTTAAAAAAAATATTCGACTGATGTATTACAAAACCTTTTTTTTTGACCTAAACGAGCCTCCAATTGTTTTCTACCTACACGAAAATCTAACTTTGATTGTGCAAATCTTAATTTTTTTGGGGCGCACTCTTTGAAGCATGTGTGTTCTCGATAATCATCAAATTCTGTAGGCCTTGTTCTTTTTTGGCTTCTGTATTTCTAGATGTGTTCTTAGGAGGCGCATTTGCATGTGCGTGCGTATGGTGTATACACCTGATCGTGGTATGTGCGCGTACACAATCAAAAAAAAAAAAAACAAGCATAGCATAGTCTTGCCTGCTAACGATCCTAAAAGCATGTGTACCTCTACCAAAGAAATGTGGTTAGAATATCCTAAACACCGATGAACAGCTCAAATCACCAATACATAAGCCCCACTGGGCAAAGCCCACATCACTATTCATAACACACACGAACCACCCGCCTCCCTCCCTCATTGTCTCATTGACCAAGGCACCAGCCAGCAAGCTCCTCCTCCTGTATCCACCATGGCCGAAGCCGGCGGCCGCGAGAGGACTTGTTGCGGCAGCTTGTTCACCTTCCTCGTCACCGCCGGCTTCGTCATTCTCATCTACTGGGCCATCTTCCAGCCGCACCAAATCCGCGCCACCGTCGACTCCGCCACGCTCTCCAACCTTACGGTCTCCAACGCCACCGTCTCCTACCGCCTCGCCGTCAGCCTAAACCTCTACAACCCCAGCCTCCGCGTGAACGTCTACTACGACACCCTTGACGCCGACCTCCACTTCAAAGGCACCTTCCTCAGCCGCGCTAACGGCACCTCCCCCGCCGAGTTCTACCAGCGTGCGAAGAAAGGCGACAACGTGACCGTCGACTTCGACGGGAGCGGCGTCGGCGTCCCTGTGGACGTCGCCGTGGAGCTGGAGAAGGAGAAGGTGAGCTTGGAGGTGTCCGTCGACGCGCGGGTGAGGTACAGGTTTGGCAGCATCAAGATTCGGCAGAAGCCGAGGATATGGTGCTCGCTGACGATTCCGGTGAAGCCGGAGGGCCGCGGCGGCGGTGTCGGCGGTGCTCTTGCCTCCGGCGACCGTTGCAGCGTCAAATACTAGAGGGTAATGATTGGGATCGTGCGTTTGGTGCCTTATTGTTTGGAGATTAGTGTTTCGGTTTGATTCGATTCATGGAAAGATTCATATTGTTTGGGACATTATGATCGCTCCTCTAGTATTAATTGTGTGTTACTATTAATTCTTGATTCGTTCTTGATGCATTCTTTGGGCAGTTGTAATGGTATAGACGTGTTTCTTGGCCTGCTTCCGAGTAATTTCGCTTAAGAAATCAAGTTGATCCGTAGTTCGTCAAGTCTGTTAAAATATGTGTGGTTGCACTAGTTAATTTAGAGGTTTGGTTTGAGCTGCCATGTGATGTGATTAGTGGGCCCGTCCACCACACCAAGCCAGCTTGCTCCAGCTGCGCGGTCGGTTGACTTACGAGTCAACGGCACATTTGGGTCATTTCCCCCGAAATATCTGCGTCGTCTGTTCTTTCGAAGGCATCCAAGAGACCAGGACGCCTGGGCCACTAGTCTTGAGTACCGTGACCTGCACGGTTGGACTGAAAAGCTGTGATTTGTGATTAAAATTATATTGTAATGATTGAAAATTTTACTGTAGCTGAAGATGGCTTATTTAGCGTAATTAAATTTAAAAAAAATTTAAAATAGAAAAAATATGTTAGCTCATTACGGACAACGCAAACGAATACGGGAAAAAAGAACCGGCAAAAAAGCTCAAAAAAGACAAAAGTTCAGAAAAGAACGAAATTTATGAATAGCGAAAGATAAACCAGAAATCAGAAGCTGAAAAATAAGATGTTTTTTCTTCTGCTCATGGTCGTACAGCTTGCTGCTACAGATGCACCGAAACTGTGGCCGTGGCTGAACAGAGTGCCCGAGCTTCTCTTCTCTTCGGATTCTTCACGGTCAGTATAATCTCTCTCTTGATGAACAACGGCAAAGTAAGCTGCTGTATGAGCGAAAAAACAAAACAATCCTCTGTCCGATAAGCAGCTACTCGCGCTAACGGATAAACCACACAACGCTGGCTGTGTGTTTCAGTCTTGGTAGATAGGTGCCTGACTCGTCAAAATTCATGCATCATCATCTTGGGGCCTCACCTGACACTGACGCGCATCACTGATTGATGGCCTCACCTGACACTGACACGCACCACTGATTGAGCTAGTAGCATATTATTGGTTTGGGGCCGTTCCTCCTGCACTTCCTCGTCTGAGCGACGTGCGGGAGATGGGGGCTATTTGAGCCGAGGCCCGCGTGGCAATGAGTTTGGTGGACATCGCGGCGGAGCAGGGCCGCGATCAGCCGGGCAAGTGATCGAGGCCATTATCGAGGCAGCAGTGACGAGGGAACGGTCAGCGACGTACGGAGAAGGGAGCGAGGCGTACGGAGGTGCCTGACCCTCCTCGTTCTGCATCGCTCGCCCGCTTCGTCGACCTCCTCGTTCCTCTGCCGCCTGGTTGTGAGAGGCGAGCGCGCGACGGTTCAAGGCTCCGGCGAGGTTCGGCGCGAATCACTCCAGTGATCGACGGTCAGGTCAAGGCGAAGGAATTTCCGGCCATTTTGGGCCCTAGCGGTATGAAAATATCGCATTTGGTCCCTCTCTCGTGTGCATTGCCGGTTCTAGCCCCCTTGCACGGCCGAGGTGCGCACGAGAGGAGTGGAGCGGTCGAGTGCACACGAGGGAAGGTAGTGCGGTTGGGGTGCGCACGAGAGAGGTGGCGTGGCTGGGTTGCGCGCAAGGGGAAGGTGTGGCGGCGTCTTTCTACCGGTACAGTTGTATCGTCTCTCATTCGACGACGGCGTCCCCTCTCTACCGGCGTTGTCATCCTCTCTTTGTCGGTTTCGTCGTTCGTGCGCTCATCATCGTGCTGCTTTCCAGGCGCATCGCACCGTACCGCGCCACCTCCTTGCGCGGCCCCGTACCGCGCCACCATCCTTACGCACACCCCGACCGCGCCATCTCCCCTAACGCAATACCCAACTGCACCACCTCCTCTCGTGTGCTCCCCAGGCGCTGGAGGAACCCAAAGATGGCAATACACACGGGAAAGGGCTAAATGTAGCATTTTTCATGCCGCTGGGGCCAAAATAGCTGAACCCTCAAGGTGAAGGAGGTCAAGAGACCATGTACATGGTTCATTACACGTTTGTGATAAATAATTTGCACCTTGGTTGAGTTGAATTTGGATTTTGTTTAAGTTTCAGAAAATTAAATTTTCAGTTTGTGGTTTAGTCAGTCTAACAGCCATAGGGTTGGCGGTTTGACCGGCAGATGGCTGACGGTCTGACCACTCCAACTATGGACCTTTGGAAAATTGAACACCAAACGTAACAGTTATGTGGGTTTGTTTAGAGATGAGTTTATACTTGGTGTCACTAGAATTGAAACTGGATATAGTTTAACCAAAATTCTAGAGAGAGTACTTTTTGAGGTAGTTAAGTGGTCAGACCAGTTAGTAGCTAGCGGTCCGACCGGGATGGTTTGACCAACACGGTGTTGACGGTCAAACCAGCCCAAGTAGTCTGACTGGCTTTTGGCGAATTGTTTTGGTCAAGTTAGGATCAATGGTGATTGAGTGTGTGCATAGTATGGGTGCCATGGGTTGGTTGTGTTGTGTCGTATGATACATGTGTTTTGGCTAACGTGAGTTAAGTTTAAGGAACTTGTGCTCGAGATGGTTGCTTAATATTTGGATTTGTAGGTGGCTTGGAGAACGTTAGTGGTTGACAGCAATGGACCGGTACTAGGTGGGAGAACTGAGGTCCGGTTGGTTATGTAAGTCCGGGTGAGGCTACGTGACTCAAGCAGGAAGCACAGAGAAGACAATGATCGTGAAGAGACGAGTTGGTGCATGTGTTATGCCAAGTGATGAGGTTGATGTACATAGAGACGGTTCGAAGTGTCCAAATGCATAAAGACGTAATGACTAGTCATTGGGCACTATAGGTTGTGTGTCAAATCATGTGAAGATGCTTTGATGTGAAGATGAAGACAGAGTCAAGGGAAGTTGCCCGAAAGTTTTATTGATGGTATTTTGATAGTTGGCTAAATACCGGTTAGTGCCTTGATCAAAATCGCGGCGCAAAGAGGTACAAAAGAGAAGTGATTACGTCAAGGAGAGCTGTAATTGATAAGTGGATTAATCATTAAAGAGTTAGCAGGTTGAGTCTTGTAAGCGTTTTGAGAAGCGTGTGTGAGTGTGTAAAACCCATGTTAGTGGGGTTGACGGATTTTCCCGTTAGGCTTAATGGGTTGGATACATTAGGGTTGTTGCTGGTTATTAAAAAGGAGGAGAGGAGGTTGTTGAGGGCAAGTATTCTGTATTTTAGGTATTATGCTGCCATCTTGTCTTCTTACAAGGTTTTGTGAGAGAAAAATTTAGAGAGTGAAGAATGGTGCTTTGGCTACACCATGTAATCATTCATAAGCATGTAAACTTTATCCTCCATTGGGAATAATCAAAACTTTGTCTCAATTATGTTCTTATTTGCATTCTTACTTTGATTTGATTGTTCTTGGGTTAGATGTATGATTTCATATTCGTGGGTGTTTTATCTAGAACTCTTGCTTAAATTACGTTGCTAAAACACTTGAGAATAGATCTAGATGACCTCATGTTTAAGAATTTCATGAGCAAGACGTAATTTGAGTTTTAGGGTTTTTGGTGTACTTATGTCCTAGATTTGATTGGTTCAGGTTTCTAATGCCTTCAAAAAGTCTAAGGTAAAACTTGAAAGTGTTTGGATAAGAATTGAGTAAGTTCATAAAATTTGAGTTTTGTCCCGAAAGACTTTCAGGTCTAGAAACAAGGGACTTATCAGACCGGAGTTGGTATTGTTCCCGTATAGTTTTGGCACAAAATTTGTATTACATTCAGATGGCAACCTAATCGTTGTAACATATGTGGGCCATCGCATAGATGCATAAAATCTTTTTTTGCCAATTAATGTGAGTTTTTTTAGGATTTTCTTTTTTCTTTTGAATTTAGGATTATTATGTGAATTTCTAATCTGCAAAGCGAAAGAGATGCCTTTAATCTTACAAATTGTTTGTAGATATATAGATGTCAAAATCATATTTATTTTTCATTAGACCGAAGGTGATATCAACTTTATTCAGAAAGCTATACTGTAGACAAAAATCATATCCATCAATTGTATTTAAAGTCTTGGATCAGAACTGACATCTAGATTAAACTCCTTACTAGCATTAACCCTTTTTTTTTTGGGTTGCGCCGTTGTATGTGCGCTTCATTGAAACAATGTTAAGTACTTCTCAAAATTAACCTATGGTGGATGAGCTTTTGAAGATAGTTCGAAAACTAATAGAGTAGGGGGGGGGGGGGGTGGCCAATGGGATTATGGACTCAAATCCTCTTCTCTCTCCCGATCTTGCAAAAAGAACTTGTAAAACATATTTGAAACTTGGTTGAAACTGGTATGAAGCCTGCTAGAAAACTTCACCAGGAAACCTGCTAATTAATCCCCCGCAAAAAAAGGGGAACATGTTTAATTAACACGCTGGAAGCATAATTTTTCCTTGTGCATCCTTCCATCAATCCTCGTCTTGATCAAGCCTTAGCACGTGTACCACTGCCATTTCTTGCACCTGCGATTAGAATATTCCAAACCCTGATCGTCAGCTCGGTATTAATTCCCCCAGCTCAGCTCGAAATCAGCACAACATATATATAAACTCCACAGGGCAGAGGCCGAATTACAACCCACAACACCACCCAAATTAACCACCAGCAACCTCCTGTTCTCCACCATGGCCGCGGGTGCTGGGTGCTGCGAAGCCTTGTTGGGCTCCATTGTCAGTGCCGGCCTCCTCGTTCTCATCTACTGGGCCAGCTTCCAGCCGCACCACATCCGCGCCACCGTCGGCTCCGCCACGCTCACCAACCTCACCGTCTCCAACGCCACCGTCTCCTACCACCTCGCTGTCAGCCTCAACCTCTACAACCCCAGCCTCCGCGTCAACATCTATTACGACACCCTCGACGCCGTGCTCCGGTTCGGCGGCGCCGTGCTCGGCCCCGCCAACGACACCTCCCCCACCGAGTTCTACCAGCGCCGGAAGAGCGGCGACGACGTGAAGGTGGATTTCGACGGGAGGGGCGTCGCTGTCACCGGCGACATGGCGGCGGAGCTGGAGAAGGAGATCAAGGGCGAGGGGGCGGTGAGCCTGGAGATGGCGATCGATGCGCGGGTGAGGTACAGGTTCAGGAGCATCAAGATACGGCAGAAGCCGAGGATTCGGTGCTGGATGAGGATTCCGGTCAAGGCCGAGCGCAGCCGCGGCGGCGTCGGCGGCGTTCTTGCCTCCGGCGACCGGTGCAGCGTTAAGTACTAATTAACGAGTAGTGCATGGCTGACTTTCGTCGTTGCTTAGTTCGGTGCTTTTAATTCCTCATTTGTTGTTTGGACACTAATGGTCGAATTTGATCATCCAGTGTCCCATATTGATATTGTTTAAGTCATGTACTAATGCTGAATCATGATTTAGTCCTTTGGCATTTGTTAATCTCATGCACGTGCATGTTTCATTAGGGCTGAAAACGAAAACGAAATTCGACCATGCTGAATTCGTCTATTGTTACCGTCACCGTTTTCGTTTAGGGGAAAAATCGGTAATTTTCGTTAGCTAGCTGGGGTTAATTTTCGTTAGCTAGCTGGGGTTAATTTTCAGCGTGTTTTTTACGAAGAGATGAACGCGTGCCTGATTTTCCTGTATCCCGCGAAAACCATGTAAAGTCTTAATCAGTATACTAAATAGACTTTGTAGCGCCCGCAATTGCGTTGCGGAGTATAAACGCTATAGGTACAGAAGCGGTGGTTAGAAATAGCGGCTTTAAACTTAGCGGCCACTATAGAGGTCTGAGAAGCGCTATAGTGACCATTACATAGCCAATTTAGCGGTCCACTATTGCCGCATTATTCCCGTGCAAAATAAAATCCCAAATAAGTAATGGTCGCCGCACTCCATACTCATTCTCCTCAGCCACTGTGTCATCATGCAACTACGCTGATCTGCATTTCATGTTGAAAAAAGTGATAAAGAAGAGTCGACAAGCAGATAGAGATGCCTGCATTCAAAATAGCAAAGAAGGTGAGGGAACTTGCCTATTTAAAATGGTGGCACTGTAACTTGATGAAGGAGGTGCCGCTTGTACCATCTTGGAGGCTTGAGTGTGGTAGCTGATCACACTCTCGGCTTTTTGGTGGCACGTAGATGAAGAAGATGTGAGGGAGAAATGGAGACCTTATTTTTGTTCGAGCAAGGGAGGAAACCAAATCAGTTTAATTCTTAGAACTTGCAGTATATATCAATTTAAAATGGGGATTAGCAATGACCTGACGCATACATACCTTGACTGATGTTTAGAATATAGTGTGATGGATGACAAAACATTGTCAATTTTTGTGTGTGCTAAAGATTCTGCCAAAAAAATAGACGAATTAGAAATAGATGAGAGAACAAGCAGAGGGGGCCAACAGTGACTCGACGGTTGAAATTGTATACAAATCCAACTTGTATTTTTTTATTTTATTTTTGTTCCAAATTTAACCTATTTAGGGATATTCCTTTAGAGTTTGTATGGAAATCAATTTAATAATTTCATTTTATTTTTTGTTCCAAATTTGACTTTTAGTTTAGAATTCATATACAAAACTAACTAATAATTTCCATTTAATTTTTGTTCTAAATTTCATTTTTTACTTTAAAGTTTTTATGAAAATCAAATTATTAATATTTTCTTCTATTTTTATTCCAAATTTCTTTTTTAGGTTGCAATTTGTATACAAATCCAACTACTAATTTTCATTTAAGTTTTTTACTTTCAATTTTATTTTACTTTGATGTTCGTATGAAAATCAAATTGGTAATTTTATATTATTTTTATCCAAATTTCAATATTTTTATTGTATTTGACTTAGACTCTTTTTTTAAATCTAAACTGTTATATGTTGGATCTGCCAGATGGACAACTAGATTTTTTCTCTAATTAACGTGGAAATTTCTTGCCTTTGAGAGCAAACAAGGTGGCTACTTTTGTCTTTGCTTTAATAATATAATATATTTTTAGCCCTTGAGAGCAAACACAGTGGCTCCTTTTGCCTTTGCTTTAATAATATAATAGATATCTTGTTTGGTTTATTTACAAAAACAAAATTTGGCAAAGAAAACATATAGTTCAAAGTACACAATTCTTACAAAATTATGAATATACTATTTTAAATTTGTTACAAAATTCACTTGGCCCCATAATTTCTGTCGTACGTACTATTTGAACCTAGCTCATGTTAATTTTTCATGCTCGAACACCCTTGTCTCTCGTTGATCCGATCCGATTTGTCCAGGGAAGCCATATCTTAAAGTACAAAGTACACAATTCTTACAAAATTATGTATTATATCATTTTAAGTTTGTTAAAAATTCACTTGGCTCCATAATTTCTCTGATACTATTTGAACCTAGCTCATGATAATTTCCATGCCCCAATCCTTGTCTCGTTGATCCGATTTGTCTAGGAAAGTCATATCTGTAGTTTTGCAAAATTGATCCAATAAATCTGTGCCCAAGAAACTACAATTTACCTATAGTTTTGCAAAACCTACTAAATAATTTAAGGTCTCGTCTAGCTTTTCTGAGAAGCCTGCTCTGAGAAGCTAAACTCTGTTAAGTAAGCCCTAAGTATACGTATTACCAATATTTCCTAGTTGAATGAACTAATCCTACTTTTACCCGTGGATGTTCAATTCAACAATTTATTGCTATTGCTCGCCTTTTCTTGTCATGCACTAACAATTTAATACACCATATATATTCTTGTAATTTTTTGCTCACCATTAATTTGGACCCAAGAAAATTCTTTCATGTAAAAGAACGTTTGTATTAATACTAAACCTTTGTTTGAATAAGCTAACATGCCTATATATATTATTACTCCAAAATAGTAGTGGATATGATAACTGTGTAAATTGTAAACTATATCTAGAAAATGCAAGGATGTATATATATATATATATATATATATATATATAAAGAGAGAGAGAGAGAGAGAGAGAGAGGATACTCCTTTTGAGAAGAAGCAGTATGGAGCTTCTCCCACTACTATAGAAAGCCTAATACTAGACGCCAAATCACAGACAGTTTTGTGAAACCGTCTGTGATGTACACTATTACAGACGATTTTAATTTGGAGGCCGTCTGTGGTATTTGTGGCGGGAAAAAGGAGTATCACAGACGGTTCTTACCGCTGAATTGTCTGTGATACTGGAATATCACAGACGGTTTTCATTATAAAACCGTCTGTGATATTCCAGTATCACAGACAGTTGTATAATAAAAATCGTCTGTGATACGTTTCCGCCTTGCAATCTCTCAAAATTTCATATTTTCCCGCTTAAGTCCGAGTATGATGCAGTTTTGAGACACTTTCAGTAAAATGGGCATAACTTTTGCATACGGTGTCCGTTTTCGACATTCTTGTACTAGTTCGAAAGTTAACAACGAGCCCAATCCAAAAAAAATGATTCGCTTGTGCCAGTCGCCCTCCAAGACCCCAAAAATCGGCCATCTTTGCACCTAAACCTGCGTCGCAAGTTTTTGTTTATGTTTTTACCCTTTTTCTTGGTCTTCCTTTTGGAATTTGGATTTTGCTTCAACTGAAAAGTTGTAGATCTCATCGAAACCTTTCAAATGAGTATATATAGGCTATATAAAACTTTGCTATTTTATCTTTTCAGACTAGTTGTTTATATTGCATCGGTATATAAAATTTTGTGCTCTAATTCACAGACAGTTCTATATATAGAACCGTCTGTGATATTCATTCATCACAGACGGTTCTATATACAGAATCGTCTGTGATAATCTGACCGCTGGGCCCATCGATCCTCCTCAATCCAATCATAGCCAATAGAAATCCACCAATCCTCACCCCACGGATCGTAGCTCCGCCTCTCCGTTCCCGCGCCAGTAATTTTGAACTCCCGCCTCTCCGTCCGTCTCCCTCCCTTATAAATATAACCAAAACCCAGCCTCCTTGCTAATCTCCTCTTCCTTGCTATCCTCCTCCTTGCTGTTCTCCTCCTCCTTGTTGTCCTCCTCCTTACTGTTCTCCTCCTCCTTGCTGTCCTTCTCCTTGCTGTTCTCCTCCTCCTTGCTGTCCTCCTCCTTGTAGACGACACACAAGTCTACGGGAGGTAAGACACCGTTTAAGCAACTAGCTCGTGCTAACCGTGCAAACGCTCAATCAACGTCGACAATGGTGGGCGTCAAATACATCCAGTTCATGCGTTGCATTAGGGGCGAGAAGGCATAGAGGATCTTTGCTTTTCTCTGTTCTTGTTGTGTAACCTGCTCGTTGTTTTGGTATATTGTAATGGTAGGCTCTAATCTTAATAAAAATGAATGTTTTATGTTTGTGAAATGAATTGAGATGTGAATTGGATGTATACATGTACATGTTGATCTGCTTGTTTCAGAGGGTACGGCTAGCATTTCCTGAGGCTAGCCAATAAACAGAAATAGGTTTAGAAGTAGAGGGGAATATCATAGACCGTCTGTAATAGTTATAATCACAGACGGTTTTTAGTCAAAAACCGTTTATGATTTATAAATATCACAAGACGATTTTTAGTTAAGAACCGTATATGATATTTACATATCACAGATGGTTTTTAGTTAAGAACCGTCTGTGATAACTATATATCACAGACGGTTTTTAACTAAAAACCGTCTGTGATTACAACTATCACAGACGGTTTTTAACTAAAACCGTCTGTGATATTTGCACCACAGACGGTTCGAAAACTGTCTGTGATGACCTCGTATTATTACTGACCCATAAATTCAGACGGTTCATAAAACCGTCTTTGATGATGTTTTTGAACCGTCTGTGATGACCTTTTCTGTAGTAGTGTCCCCTTTTGAGATAGCAAGAAAAAGGGAATTGCAGGGTAAAAACGCAAAACATAACATGATACACGTAATTAATTAAGTACTCCATATAGAACTGGTGGAAGCATTTCAACAGATGTTAGTCAATTTTTATCCCTGAAAAGAAGCGTACACGACAAATTCCATACTTACACTTGGTTTGTCTATTTTAATTAGTGAGTGAGATCGAGATAGATCTTTCCTAGATCCTAAAGCACCACACTTGAGGGTCTCAATGACCAAGAAGAGATGCTTATCTGGCTTTAAGCTATTGCTTTGCCTCATGTTTAAGCTTTTCACACCCACTAGTTTCAGATGGCAAATGTGGCACGAAAAGGGGATCCTTTTTCTTTCTTTTTTCTCAAATGTCATCACCATACACTAAAAGTAAATACCTTTTGATCATCTCCTTAATAAAAGATTGCTAGCTCCGCTTGCCTTGTGTGCCTCCTCATTTCTACAACCCCGAAGTTTTGAGTCATATGCAGTACTAGCTATCGTGTGGACCGAAGTAAAAGAGACGATAATTTGCGGGGAGTTTCTTAAAAAAATCGAGGACACATACGTAATTTCGGAAAAACCAAAAACCTTTTTCGCAAAAAAACCGAGGACCTGTAAGGATCTGTACGTAACTAAATAAGGACCTATACGTAGTTTTGGAAAACTGTGGGTTGCTATCTAACAAAGAATACGCAATTTCGGTGAACTGGATGGTGCTTTCTGGAAAAAAAACCTAGCAGAGACCTTTTTGCGAGAACGAAGAACCTTTACGCTATTTCAAAAAACGCAGGGGCTCTTTTTGGAAAAAAGCTGACGTGGCTAGCCTCAGCAGTCAGGGAATCCCCCGGCTATAATATAGGTATTATTATACCACAATACCAAGAAATACGCCATGGTTGTTACTACGTAGTACTCCAAACTGTTGTGTGCAACGAACTTTTATTTTTATCGCAACTATGAGTCTATGGCCCTGTTTGTTTCCACTTAAGATTATTATAATCTAGCTTATAATCATAAGTGGAAACAAACAGCCTAGATTATAAGGTAACTTATTATAATTTAATAGCTCAGATTATTGTAATCTAATAAGCTCAAAAAAGGAGCTTATTTCAGCTTATAGATCCACCTTTTATCTTAAGGACCATAAAATTTTAGGAATATTACCCACCTTTGCCATTCATCCATTCCCCAACTCCCTTGCCTCTCTCTCAAGGACATTGTAGTCTTTAAACATTCGAATACAACAATCCATAACTCTGATAATCCAGGCTGCCAAACACTTGACAGCTTATTTTCCACCAGTTTATTATAATCTAGCTTATATAATTCCACATCTATAAGCTGGATTATAATAATCTTAAGTGGAAACAAACAGGGTCTATGACGAACGAACAATATACAATTGAAGATGCTTTTTACGTCCTGTACGTATGGGTAAAAACTACAGTACCACCTCCCAAAATTCAGGAACATTAATTTCGGACAGCGTAGTGCAGATGTTGTCACGTACACTGAGAACTTTGGGTCTGTTACTACGCAGGCGGTCAGTGTTGTACCTGATAGTCCTAGCATTGCACAATGCTCTAAGGATTTGCTGGTTACAACAACATTTCCTAATTAATGCTTATGACAAAGGACTGGCAGCATACAATTTGGCACGCGTCCACAACAGCGCCATGGAAGCACTTAAGGGCACTGCCCATGGGTTATGTTAGCAGTGTTTACAACATAATTTGCTAGCCACATAGGATTGGGAAGTGATGTAGTAAAGAGTTAGGAGGTGTTTGGTTGCCAGCCACAGTTTACCACACATAAGGTTAGGCAAGTTTGACCAACTGTGGGAGCTGTTTGGTTGCAGCCACAGTTGTGGCAAGATTCCCTTCTAGCAAATTAGGTCCCACGCATCAATGACTCAAAAAAAGTGTGACAAGATTCCCTTAAGCTTGCTAAGGTGTGGCAAAGAATTTGAGCACCTCAACTTAGGCTAGTGTGGCAATTTTTATTGGCAAAGTGTGGCTAGCAACCAAACAGCTCCCACAATGAGGAGAGAGAGACAAGCGATGTCTTGTATGAGATATTGTTTGAGCACACAATCAGCAAGTAGACATTGCTAGCTAAATCATCCTAGATCCATTGGGAGGAGGCTTGTGTCTAAATCGTCCTTGAGAAGTAGATATAGCATTTATTGTTTGGGTCCATCCATAGGCACAATGTACTGAAGGTGTTGCTTCTAGTATTGTTTTTAGATGACATAGAGGGTATAAACATTGATGTGCTATGTCTTTCATTTTTCCAATAATCGTTTCAACTTGTTACTGTAGCTATGTCATACCATCTTTTCGATGATGTGGGAATGATGTGGGAGAGAGAGGGAAGAAAGAGAATGTGCTTGTAACTTATGCAAATAGTGAATCTTTTTTAGTGGGGCCTTCTATCTCCAACCTGGCTAGTCTATCTCTCTCCTCTACATGTAAGTTTTAGTAACAAGATAAAGATACAAACTATTGGAGTGCTTGTTACTAAACTCATGTTTAACCACTCCTCTAATAACAAGGTATAGTAATAAGCCATTGTTAGTGCCCTTAGTACATTGATAATTACGTAAGAAACACAACGTATGTACCCTAACAGGGCATACATTTTTGGAAATTAAAAAAATCAGACCCCCTCAAAAATTCCGAAATTCGGAAATTTTGGAAATTTCGTTTTCTTTTCGGAGATTTTCGGTCAAAAAAATAATCAAATTCCCAGTTTGAATCGAACAAATTCAAACAAGTTTAAATTCCCTGTCCTCACAGGCACAGCAGCCGTCGAGGAAGCCGGCTTCGTGGCGATGCCTCGGACGTCCAGGCTATCCGGGCGCTCCCCGAGGGTGCTCTTGGGCACAGCCGACGCCAGCGACCTCGGGAAGAAGGCCGAGGCGGCGATGGAAGCGGCCATGGGAAGTACGGCCTGAAATCCCCGTGCCAAATCAAATGGCCCGCGAATCGGGGATCCTAACCTGAATTGGCACAAGAACGACAGTAGCATCAATAGAAACCCAAAAATCAAAAGAAAAGAAGCATCTTTCATCCAAATCTAACAAACCAAACAAAGCGAAGTTTGCTGCACAGCACAGAGACATCATGGGACGCCAGTAGCTTGGCTCCGGCACAGGCTCACGGTGAGGCGGAGGCCGAGTAGCAACCCGGTGAGGAGGACGAGACCAGCGACGGCGGCACTGTGCCATGGTGACTGGCGACGTCTCGTGGCTACGACACGGACGGAGGCGGAGGCGTGGGCTCTCGGCGTGGCGGTGCCGACGGCGGCGACCCATTGCCGTGGTAGACAGATAGGAGAGAGAAAGAGGTGAGGATGGGGGAGCTGCACGAATCTTGGTGAGTATTTTGGGCTTGGATAGTGGTGGCCGCTCATAGAAAAAACACTATTTATTCCTCCACTTACCTATTTTGCATGAGCTAAAATGATATCTAAATGATAACACAGGAAGTACCTGCTCAACTAATTAATGTTGTATGGATCTGTTTATATTGGCTGCGACTGATGACTTTTAACTGCAGCTAAAGACTTTGTCTAAATAAATAGTAGTGGCTTTTAGAAGGAGGAGACGGGGATGGGGAAAGGTGGAAGAGTTGTGTGTGTGAGATGGGGCGAGAGTAGTGGGGTGCAGATATGTCCGTAATATCATGTCTTATCCCCAGAACGAAACATGAGTGAGAGGAGTGGGGAATCCGCTTCAAAAAACTAGATGTTTTATATTGACTTCTGAATTCTCTAGGCAAAAACCATCATGAATATACCCTATACGGTAAGACAAGGAGATCAGGTCCTAGCCGGCACTTGCAGACTCCAACCAAAGCATGTGTCGGGGGTATTCTTCTCTTTTGAAAAGATCACCTCAGGAATATTAATGCATGATTAATTGCAGAGTATTTAACGAAAAAAACCATTTCCACGTTGTGTGGAGCAGAATATTACATCACATATATTTATGCCTGTACACAAATTGTTATGACCAGCAATATAATGACCTAAATGTCTCCCTTGCTACATGGCTAAGAAAATTATTTGCGAATCCCAAATACGTGTACTGATGGCATGTGAATTAAAGTACCACTCAAGACTATTGCAGGAGTACCTGAGTACTCTCCAACAAATCAATTGCATAAATCTTAAAGCAGTACAATTAGAGGTGAAATAGTAAAACATGATAAAAAAAACCTGCGTGCTTTAGTTAAATTTTATTGCATGAAAAGAGGAAAGCAATCAGGGAAAATTATTAGCAACTGGAGAAAATATTGAACTATTTTTTTTAAGATTAAAAGAAACTAGCTATTACAAAACCATATATAGTCGATGCCAACACAGAAGCATGGTTTTTATACATGCTTTCTACAAATTACCATAGTAATTAACTTCACCACAGAACCTAAATTACCCATATGCCTCCCTGAAGATTATGATGACTACGAAAAATTTACGGCAAATCAAAGGAAGACAGAAAGAAAAGAACAGAAAAAGAAGGTGAATTTGGCGACCAAACACGGCAAAGCTAACCGTCTGTCAATCGGAAGAAGAAAACACCATCGACAGCAGTCAGGATCTCCACATCATGAAGCGAACTTCCTTCCGTCTCTTCTCCATCCTCCGCGCAAGCATTTAGATCCAAGATAAAACGCGACTTCACTTCCTTCTCTGCGCCGTCTTCTTCCTCGCCGTCTTTTCCAATGGCTCTTGGCTTCACCCGAGGTGAGAAAGCTCTAGACGTCGAGTCGAACATTTCACAACTGAGCACTACGATGGCATCCTCCAAATTGATCACATCACCATTGCATCCTCTTATTCTTCCTTCTACGATCGCGTTCTTGATACCGATTTCTGAATCATAGTCCAATTTCTCAACACCGTCGATCATTATAACACGATGTGGATTATCGCGGATTGCTTCATACAAACATTGCACATAGCTGTGCTCATTGTCAGGTGATCTTTTCCTTTTGAGGGTGAGCTCACCGCTGGAGCTGCAACCGGAGTTAACTGGGGTGAACTCCGTTATTGTGATGGCGGTGAAGTCGATGTAGGAACCAAACACGAGCTTCGCGAGCTCCCGAGACATTACCTTCTTTCCACCACTATCCCTTCCTTGGAAGATCAACCAAGTCGCCGAGCTCGACCTCTCTCGCCTCCCCATGCCGGATCGGCTCCGGAGCACGGTGCTGGCGATGTCCGGAGCGATGTCCTTGTGCCGGGAGACACTCATCTCAAGTGCACTGCATAGAATCTTGAGGTTCTCCACGGTGAGCTCCGTGAATTTTGGCCGGCGGCAAGCAGCAGCCTCCGTCGTGCCGTCCGATGAGTTGCACGCCGTGGTGGAGTAGTCCGGTTTAGGGTTTGCATGCGATCGCTGATGATACGCCTCGGCCATTGGATCGTCATGTCGGTGGTTTGGCCATGGTTGTCTCGGCTGGCGGGAGAGAGGCCATGGCATGGTCTTGGAGCTCGTGTTAGTGAAGCAGTTGTTGGTAAAGCCAGAGATGGAAGAAGCTGCCGGAGAGGCAGTAGCCGGTGAGGAAAAGGTCAGTGTGAGCTCGGATCCGCAGTTCGTGCTTCTGAGAGCCGATCCATTGCACAGATCTTGCAGCTGCACGGATGGAAGTGGAGATGATCTTTAAGTAAACGAAAACAAATTCGCAATAGGAGATGATTATACTTTATGCATTAGGACCAGAGTATGTCTACGACCACGGCGTAGTATGTCTACGAGTCTTCAAGTCTAGTCGAGTCCACAACCAAAGTATGTCTACGACCACGGCAGGCTACGACCACGACAAGTTGTGGAAGTACTGTAGCAGTCATAGTCGTAAAGTATTGTAGTAGTTGTCGTTAAGTACTAAAGTCGTAAGAGGTCAGGATTTAGAGTAGTTGTAAAAAAGGAAAGTCAGGATATGTCCGTGTCGGACTCTCAGCATGGTATGCCATGTTGGTTCTGAAGTCTTTTATGTTAATTCTCAATATAAGAAAAATAAAAATGATGCAGACGGAGAGTATCGCATCGCAAAAGAAAAGAAATCAATATGTGTTTACTCGTGTTCGCGTGCGTGATCTCGAAGCTTGAAATTCATCGCTCGTCTAGGCCTCGGTCAAATTCCCCAACAAACCTTGCTTAATTATTATGCGTACCTGCAGAGTGGTGCCGTAGCCTGCCGATCTAGTGAGGACTGGATCTTGGTAGCGGCGGAGCCACGACGGGAGGCTCGCCGTCGTCGCAGGGACCGTGTCGGTGCCGCAAATTGTCAGCTCACTGTCTCCTGCTGCTGCGCCGACGAAGCCCGGACGCCTCGTTCTTGTGAGACTCTCACTAGCTTGCCCCTCACTGCAGGAACAAATCAAGAATGGATTATCTATGTATAATCACACGTTAACCGGAAAATTAACTGGTGATTAAATTGAAGCATGCGACAATATCCGACACCGACACTCTAAGTCTCAATACTCAGTACCTGTCGCAGCGGAGGCTTAACGCGAGGCCGCCGTCCGGCACGACGATCGGGTGTAGCTCCCACAAGGCCGCAAGGGAAGGCTTCCCGGCCCTGCAGTTCGTGTAGCACTGACAGGTCCCGAATCCTAACAGGCAGAGCCTCTCGTCGCCTCTGCCGCCGCGCACCAAGCTGCTCACTTCCATGACCGCGTGCTCGACGGGGCAGTAGTGATCGTGCGCACGGCCGCCTTTTCTCTTCTCCGACGCGGCGGCCCAGGCCTCGGCGGCGCAGCTCAGGTCCTGCAGGATGAGTACCACGCCTTTTCCGGCCGCGCAGCCCTCGCGCGCGAGCGCCCGCAGGTTGCCGGCCTTCGCTTTCACTTCTTCCCTTGGCATGCGTTGGAAGGACGCGATCGAGAGGGGCACGAACTGGAGGTTCTTGAGGCACTCGTGCTGGCGCTGCAGCTCCCCTTTGCTCACCTTGTCCATCACCGACTTCACCACACCCTCCGCGGCGGCCGCCTTCTCGCCGACGACGACCACGAATCGCGTCCTCCCGCTCGCCATGCAGTCCAGCACGCGCATGGCGTCGTGGGTCTTGGCTTTGGTTTCCTTGGGACCATTATGGCTAAGATTTGGGGGAGTACACCTGCTTGTCGTATTCGAGAGGGCCGTCTCGACGTTGGCCTTGACCTCGGAGCTGGAGAGGCCGGCCTCGCGCATGACGCGGCTCACGCTCGGGTCATCGAGGATGGAGATGATGAGCTTCTCGAGCTCTACCTTGACGGCGAGCACCGCCGGGTGCTGCTGGCCCTCCTTGGAGGAGTCCCGGCGCTGGAGCGCCTTCGCGCGCTTGAACGCTGCGACGAGCGAGTTCGACAGCGCCGGCGCGTCGTAGCCGACATGGTGGAGCATGGCGACGTCGGCGGCCGTCGGGAGGCGGTTGAGCGCGACGTTGAAGCATAGCTCAAGCGCCTTGCACTGGAGCGGGTGGGGGTGCGACTGGAGGCAGGCGGCGCGGAGGAGGCCGGGGACCGAGAGCATGGCGCTGGCGACGTGGAGCGGGGTCACCTGCGCGTGCCCCCGGCACCGCGCCAGGCTCACCGCCTGCCTCACCACGGCCGCCGCCTCCGTCGCCAGCGCTTGCAGCACCACGCCGCCGCCGGTCTTCATCTTCCTATCGATCTGCAAGAAACTAACGTACGGGGACGATGGACTGCAATGTCCGGCTACCGAATCCTAGTGCTAGCTACTAGTCGATCTAGCTCTCCTAGCGCTGTACGTGCAGATGTATATGTGTGTCGTCAGTCGTGTGGTGTGTGCAGATACTGTGAGCTGTACTCCAGGCATGGGTGACATGGAGGCTGTGAAGCCAAGTCACACGGAAGACAGTGCATGTTTCATTTTACAGAAAGCTATCAGTTTTTATTCTCTCTGTAACTTTCCCGTTTTCTGTATTTGTAGAGATCATTTAGATCCGGATTTCGTGGATCGTGGAACGTCACGATTCCAAGTTTGTTACCCTATATTCATGATGTTTTAGCATTGTTGCAGTTAACAGAATAACAGAGAAAATTGCCCCATTTGCTGTTTCTCGGAAGAACTCTGAACTTCCGTTCCATATTCTCTGAATTTTACTGTTCACTATCTGAAATCTTCAGTCTTGCGTGATCTCTGAGGTCTGAACTGAAACCAACATTTGGTATCAGAGCATCAGGGTTGAGATCACTGCTCCACGTCAAGAAATGGCGGCACAGCAAGCGGCGAGAGAGGGCAGCGCGATGTCGTTCCAGCCGCCGATGCTTTCCCCCTCAAATTATCCGGTCTGGGCGATCCGGATGGAGGCGATCCTCGACGCACATGGAGTGTGGGAGGCAGTGGAACCGGCAGAGGGAGCACAACTTAACGCAAGGAAGGACAAGATGACACGGGCTTACATTCTGCAAAGTGTCCCGAAGGATGTCTTGCTGCAGATCACCAAGAAGAAGACGTCCAAGGAAATGTGGGATGCCCTCAAGCTGAGGTATTTGGGAGCAGAAAGAGTGAAGCAAGCCCGACTTCAAACCCTGAAAAGTGAACTCGATGTGCTTCGGATCAAGGAGACCGAAACCATCGACGAGTTTGCAGGTAAACTCAGTGCAATCGCCAGTAAGTACACTCTTCTTGGTACTGCACTTGAAGATGTAACCCTTGTCAAAAAGTTACTTGATTCTGTGCCTGAGAAATTCATCAATGTCGTGGCCGGAATTGAGCAATTCTATGACTTGGCAACAATGCCCTTTGAGGAGGCCATTGGCTGACTGAAAGCGTATGAAGAAAGGGCGGCACGGTTGCAGAACAGTAACACAAACTCTGACGGGCAATTGCTGTTGACACATGCCGAGTGGCAGGCTCGGCGGAAGGGAACCGGTGGAAGCTCATCGTCTGGGAGCAAGGGGTTTCAGTCCAGCAACTCTGATCGCGGAAGGGGGCGAGGACGAGGCCGTGGCCGAGGCAGACGCGGCCGAGGAAGCAATGAGAATGTTGGTAGCACCGGTAGTAGAGGCCGGGGAGCACGAGACAAGAGCCAAATTAAGTGCTATAGCTGCAGCAACATGGGTCATTATGCGTCGGAATGCAGAAGCAAAAAAAAAAAAAGAAGACGAGGCTAACCATTGTGCCGTGGATGAAGAGCCGGCACTCATGCTGGTAGTATCTCAGGAGGAGACATATCACGGGCAAGAGAAGCAAGCAATTGTTCTGCTCAATGAAGAGAAGCTGAAACCTGAAATGTACCGAAGTGACAAACGGGAGGAAAGTGAAGACACCTGGTATTTGGATAACGGCACCAGTAACCATATGACTGGCTGTCGTGGAAAATTCCAGGAGTTGGATGAAAACATCACCGGGAGAGTGAGGTTTGGGGATGGTTCTACCGTCCAGATCATGGGAAAAGGCTCAATCACTTTCACGTGCAGAAATCGAGACCAGAAACTCCTTCAGGAGGTTTACTACATCCCCAAGTTATGCAGTAACATAATAAGTGTAGGGCAACTAATAGAGGAGGGGAATGAAGTGCATATGGCGGGAGAGTTGATGAAGGTGTATGGCAGAGACCGAAAATTGCTAATGCAAGTGAAGAGAACCAATAACCGTTTGTACAAGATTAATTTAAAGACTGAGAGACCTGTTTGTCTATTGGCAAGTCTTGATAATCCGACATGGCTTTGGCATGCAAGGCTAGGCCATGTGAATTTTCATGACTTGAGGCTTATGG
This sequence comes from Dendrocalamus latiflorus, assembly GCA_017311315.1. Lineage (NCBI taxonomy): Eukaryota > Viridiplantae > Streptophyta > Magnoliopsida > Poales > Poaceae > Dendrocalamus > Dendrocalamus latiflorus. The sequence continues at coordinate 23,890,936 of CM029636.1, forward strand.
GGGAGAAACAAATGGTAATTGGTGTCCCAGAGGTGTCACAACCAAACAAACTGTGTGAGGCTTGTGTGATTGCAAAACAAGCCAGACTGCCGTTTCCAAAATAGGCAAATTTCAGAGCTGAAAAGCCATTAGAACTCCTCCATGCAGATATCTGTGGTCCAATTACCCCCTGCACTTTGTCTGGTAACAAGTATTTTTTGTTGATCATTGATGATTATACTCGCTGGATGTGGGTGTACACTCTTGCAGCAAAAGGAGAAGCCTTTCAGATGTTCAAGAAGTTCAGGACGCTGACTGAAAATAAGACTGGCTACAGTGTTAAGACACTCCGGACAGATCGTGGAGGTGAATTTCTGTCCGCAGAATTCGCACGATATTGCGAAGAAGGAGGAATTGAGAGGCATCTTATGGCACCGTACACTCCCCAGCAGAACGGTGTTGCTGAGCGTCGCAATCGGACGGTGATGGCTATGGCCAGAGCGCTGCTCAAAAGTATGCAAGTACCCGCAAGGTTCTGGGGAGAAGCTGTGAGGCACACTGTTTACCTGTTGAATCGGTTACCAACCAAAATTCTGGGTCAGCGTACTCCATTTGAAGTTTGGGAAGGAAAGAAGCCTCACCTTGGACACTTAAGAGTATTGGGGTGCACAGCCTATGTGAAGAACACTGTTCCCCATCTCAAGAAACTTGAGGACAGAAGTACACCAATGGTGTATCTGGGAGTAGAGGAGAACTGCAAGGCACATCGACTGTTCAATCCCAAAAATGGCAAAATGCACGTAAGCAGGGACGTCATGTTTCAGGAAGATTTGGAGTGGAAATGGTCGGCAGACAGTGGGAAAGGAGAAGAGAAGTTGATCATCCTTGACACTCTATTTTCGGACAACTCAGTTTCAGCAGCCGAAAATACAGTTGAATCAGCAGGAGGGGATTCTATCACAGGTGAAACCTCTGGTGAGTATTCACCCGCTGTAGCAAAAGCTGGTTCCGGGAACTCGTCACCCATTACAGAGATGCAGACACCCTCCACACCTCAGCTGAGTACAGACCCAACCAACACAACACAAGTAGAGTCAACCCCTGAGTCATCAGTTGGACCAGTAAGGTACAGGTCACTTGCTGACATATATGTAGATACAGAAGAGGTAGCAGTTGCTGTTGAGGAGGAAGAGGGGGAGTTGATGCTGGTGTTGCCTGAGGAACTTGCAAACTTCCAAGAGGCATCTACAGAGAGTTGCTGGCTTGAGGCAATGAAAAGTGAATTGGAATCAATAGAAAAGAACAAAACATGGACTCTGACCGAACTTCCTGCAGGTCACAAGCCTATTGGCTTAAAGTGGGTCTTTAAGCTGAAAAGAGACTCGAGCGGCCAAGTTGTCAAACACAAAGCGAGATTGGTTGCTAAAGGCTATGTGCAAAAGCATGGCATTGATTTTGAGGAGGTCTTTGCACCGGTTGCCAGGCTTGACACAGTTCGGGTGATTCTTGCCCTTGCTGCAAACCGAGGCTGGGAAGTGCACCACCTCGATGTCAAATCCGCTTTTCTCAATGGAGAATTAGAGGAGGAAGTCTACGTTACTCAGCCAGAGGGATTTGAAGTGAAGGATCAACCATACAAGGTGTACAAACTGACAAAAGCTTTGTATGGACTGCGACAGGCTCCAAGAGCTTGGAATATTCGGTTGGATAGAAGCTTGAAGGAGTTGGGGTTCAAGAAATGTGCACAACAACAAGCAGTGTACATAAAGAATTTCGGAGAAACCAGGATCATCATTGGTGTGTATGTGGATGATCTAATTGTGACTACTGACAGCACAACTGAAATCCTGAAGTTCAAGACACAGATGATGGGTGAATTCGAAATGAGTGACCTGGGACTTCTCTCTTATTACTTGGGGATAGAAGTGAATCAGCAAGGAGGCAAGATTGAGCTCAGATAATCTGCATATGCCAAGAAAATTCTGCACCAAGTTGGGATGGCTGACTGCAATCCAGCCAAGTTTCCAATGGAACCCAAGTCAAAGTTGCACAAAGACTCAGAAGGAACTCCTGTTGATGCCAAGGAGTATAGGAGTATAATTGGTTGTCTCAGATACCTGCTACATACCAGGCCGGACCTCTCATATGCAGTTGGATTAGCTAGCAGGTATATGGAAAATCCTACCACTTTACATTTCAAAGCAGTGAAGCAAATTCTCAGATACCTCAGAGGGACAATTCAGTACGGGTTGTCGTATGTGAAGGGGAACAATGAAGAGTGCATTTTTGGTTACTCTGACAGTGACTTGTCAGGTGATTTGAATGGAAGGAAAAATACAAGTGGGATGGCATTTTACCTAAATGAGAACCTGATAACCTGGAACTCTCAAAAGCAGAAGACAGTGGCGTTGTCTTCGTGCGAGGCTGAATTCATGGCAGCAACCGCTGCAGCTTGTCAGGCGCTGTGGTTGCGAAGTATTATCAGTGAGCTGACGGGAACTGAAGCAAAACAAGTAATTTTGTTTGTGGACAACAAATCAGCAATAGGACTTATGAAGAACTCAGTTTTCCATGGCCGGAGTAAGCACATTGATACAAAATTCCATTTCATTAGGGATTGTGTGGAGAACAAATTGATCCAAGTTGTTTTTGTCGGTTCAAGCGAACAGCGGGCAGACTGTTTGACAAAAGCATTATCGGGAGTAAAACTGGGCGAAATGCGTCATTTGATTGGCATACGTGAGCTGAATACATGCTAGGATTAAGGGGGAGAATGTGAGCTGTACTCCAGGCATGGGTGACACGGAGGCTGTGAAGCCAAGTCACACGGAAGACAGCGCTTGTTTCATTTTACAGAAAGCTATCAGTTTTTATTCTCTCTGTAACTTTCCCGTTTTCTGTATTTGTAGAGATCATTTAGATCCGGATTTCGTGGATCGTGGAACGTCACGATTCCAAGTTTGTTACCCTATATTCATGATGTTTTAGCATTGTTGCAGTTAACAAAATAACAGAGAAAATTGCCCCATTTGCTGTTTCTCGGAAGAACTCTGAATTTTCGTTCCATATTCTCTGAATTTTACTGTTCACTATCTGAAATCTTCAGTCTTGCGTGATCTCTGAGGTCTAGGCTGAAACCAACAGATACTACACTAGTGTTCTAGCTACTTTGCATGGTCATGGCGACATTTGTATCGTATCCTATGCGTCACCATGAATGATTCATGTTACAAGGACGGCTGATGGATTCTATGGATCGTCGTCATGACCATGGCAGCAAGGACTGGATCCATGGCTGTCTGGTTGGAGTTGTGCCTTTCAGAAATACTGCGATCAACCATGGCTTAATTTAGAAATCGATAAGACGTGTATATCCGTCTTGTTCAGTGGTAGGCTGGGAGTTAAGAATTTTTAAGGGGTCGTACTGTCCTCACCCTGGCAGCTGGAATCAGGACAATCCGATGGATTGCTCCGCAGATCACGATGAAAAGGCTAAATACGAATATGCTCTGCAGCTCACAATGGTGAAAGAGTTGCTGGAATTAATCCTGACCTGATGTTTGTTTGTGTCATGCGCAAGTCTTGTGCATAGTCCAGTTCATTTTCGAGTCTAGCTAGAAGAGTTAATTTCAGTTTTTTTCTGAAGTCAGTTCGGATAAGGTGGTAGTTTTTTCATTTTTCAAGATGTAAATTTTAGTATAAATAGAGAAGAGAAAACCCAAAAATGTTGCGTTGATTTGCATTACAAACTTTGTTGTCTTTTGATTGTTTATTGTCGTTTTTGCCGAGTTCTCTTTTGTCGTAATCTAAATTGTAGGAAAGTAGAGAAAGCAAGGCTCAGAGAAGAGCGTGCTCATGATCTTCGAGTACGTACCGTCTGGTCGAAGAAGGCTGAATGTGGTCGTAACTTTTGCGTGGTTGGAGCTACGAGTGCGGAACGTAGTCGAAACCAAGTTCTCGTGTTTGGAGCTATGAGCGCAGAACGTGGTCAAAACCAAGTTCTCGAAGTTGGAGCTATGAGTGTTGAACGTGGTCCAAACCAAGTTCTTGTGAAGTGTGACCCGGGCCTGCGATCATCAAGCAAATTCAACACATGGTATCAGAGCCTTTGCATGTCCGAGCTACTTGTGGTTCCCGGTGATGGCTCTCTCTGTTCAGCAGGCTGCAAGGGATGGCGGCGGGGTGCTGCATCAAATCCCGATATTGCCGACGACGAATTATACCACATGGGCGATCAAGATGGAGGAAATTATGGATGCACAAGGCATCTGGGAGGTAGTAGAACCTGTGGTCGAAGTGGCCGTAGACGAGCAGAACAAAGTGGCATGAGCGTTCATCTTCCAAGCCATCCCAGAAGACGTCCTTCTGCAGATCACAAAGAAGAAATTAGAAAAGGAGATATGGGATGGTATGAAGACTCGATATCTAGGTGCTAATCTTGTGAACAAGGCCTGGCTGCAAATATTGAAGAGCAAGTTTGACTCGATTTGTATGAAGGAAGGAGAGACAATCGATGAATTTGCCAGAAAATTGTGTGCCATGGTAGCCAAGTACAACACCCTCGGTGCCACCCTGGAGGACATCGCACTAGTCAAGAAGCTTCTTGACTTAGTATCAGAAAAATTCCTACAATTGGTGGTATCAATTGAGTAATACTCAGATCTTGATGCAGTGCCATTTGAGGAGGCAATCGGTCGGCTAAAGCATATGAAGAAAAACTCATACGGCGGATCAATAACACCACTGATGGCCAACTGCTACTCACTCATACCGAATGGAAGGCACGGCAGAAAATCAATTCCAAAGAGCCAGCATCCACTTCCAAGGGGAAAGGAATGAATTTTGGAGGAGATTACCGTCGGCATGGAAGGGGCAACTGGTGAGGCTGGGGTCGAGGCAGGGTTGGCCAGGGTGGTATTACCATGACACCCTGGGAAGGTGGTGCTAGTCATGGGTACTAATCAAGCCGCTACAACTAGGAAGGTGGCGCTGGTCATGGGTCTTGGATAGGCTGCGACAAGAGTCACATCAAATGCTTCAACTGTGAGCAATATGGCCATTATGCCTTAGAATGTAAAGGCGAGCACCAAGGTGAGGAGGCGCATCTCGCAGACGCATAGGAAGAAGAGTTGATTTTGTTACTGGCACAGTTGAAGAGTCACAAGGATGATCTTGCTACATGAAGAAAATGTCTTGCCAATGCTACAGGCAGATAGGGAATCTAAGTTTAGCTCAAATGTGTGGTTCTTCGATAATGAAGCAAGTAACCACATGACTAGTGACAGGGGAAAGTCCATGAACTAGATGAGTCGGTTCAAGGCAATGTCAAATTTGGTGATGACTGCAACGTTAAAATCAAAGGAAAAGATTCAGTTCTATTCCAATTCAAGGGAGGCGAACAAAGACTATTGACAGATGTATATTATATACCAAATCTTTGCAGCAACATCTTGAGTATTGGCCAGGTAACGGAGTCAGGGGGCAAGGTGGTTATCTTCAATGCCTTTCTGTGGTTATATGATCAATGTAATAGGCTCTTCATGAAAGTCAGACACACCCCCAAATCATATCTAAAAGGTCACGTTAGAGACCTGTGAGCTAGTGTGTCTACTTGCAAAGACGAAGGATCAAGCATGACTATGGCATGCAAGATTGGGTCACGTCAATTTCCAATCCATCAAGCTAATGGGGGAAAGGATATGGTGTGTGGAGTGCCCAAAATCAACCATCCCACCCAGGTTTGTGAGGGGTGCCTGATTACAAAGCAAACCCGACTTTCATTTCCCAGTATAGTAACGTATCGAGCTCAGCAACGACTTGAACTTGTCCACACTGACATTTGCGGAATAATCACTCCATCAATGGCAACTTGAAATACGTACTTCTTTCTACTCGTTGATGATTACAGCCGGATGATGTGGGTATATATGCTATAAGATAAGAGCAATGCATTTGAGGAATTTAAGAAGTTCACAGCACTCGTTGAAAATGAAGCCAAGTGCAGTCTAAAAGTTTTGAGAACAGACCGTGGAGGAGAATTTCTTTCAAATTCATTCAAAGATATCTACAAAAGTAAAGGCATCCAGCGGCACATGACGGCAACCTATACGCCTCAACAAAATGGCGTTGTCGAACACTGAAATAGGATGGTAGTGTCCATGGTAAGGAGTTTGCTAAAGGGCATGAAGATGCCCGAAAGATTATGGGAGAGGCAGTGTAGCATGCTGTATATATTCTAAATAGAGTAGACACCAAAGCACTTGTCGATACTATACCTCATGAGATGTGGACAGGAAGAAAACCAAGACTGGATCATCTGAGAGTATTTGACTGCAAGGCTCATATGAAGATTCCAACAGCTCACACTCAAAAGCTCGATGACAAGAGCATGCCGGTAGTATATCTGGGTGTCGAAGCAAGGCATAAGGCATATAGACTCCTTGATCCAAGCCAAAACAAAATTGTTATAAGTGGGGATGTGATATTTGAGGACAACAAGTGCTAGGATTGGGAGGAAGGATCAGCAGCAAACTGTGAAAATTGGGGAACATTTATTGTGGAAGAACTTGTAGGAGATGAGTTTATGGAAGCCAGAGGAGAGTCTTTCACTTCTACATTCACAGGAGCCTTATCTTCCTCACCTAGGCTAATAGCCAACATAACTTGGACCAGCATGGGGGAACTACCAAGACCAGCTTAGAACCAGCGGGTTCGGTGTTGTCGACACCACCAATAGAGATATCTCACAAGTATCGGTCTCTCTTTGAGATATATGAAGAAATAGAGCCAGTGAACATGCCACCGGAGAGTTGCTACAAATTATAACTGAGGAGCCAAGAGCCTTCTCACAAGCAGCAAAGGAGAAACATTGAATTGATGCAATGAATGTTGAAATCAATTCAATTGAAAATAATGAGACATGGGAGTTAGGATGTGTTTGGTTGGAGTAATGAAAGTGGAATGGGATGGGATGGAATAGGATGAGATGGTTCCACAAAAAAGGTGGAACCGCATGGTCCAGCATCTAAGAAGAATATTCTCTAAATTTGCACAGGCTCATCCCACTTTGGACCATTCCATCCCACCCCATCTCTCAAACCAAACATATGGATAGGCTTGGTCAAAGGAACTATCCCATTCCATCTCACCCCATCCCTCAAACCAAACACATCCTTAACAGACTTATCGGCAGGGCACAAGCCCATTGGTTTAAAGTGGATTTACAAGGTGAAAAGGGACTCTGAGGAGAATATTGTAAAGTACAAAGCTAGACTCATTGCAAAAGGGTATGTACAAAAGTAAGGAATCGATTTCGAAGAAGTTTTTGCTCCAGTAGCAAGAATCAAGACCGTGAGACTGCTACTTGCTCTAGCTGCCCAAAGCAAGTGGTAAGTGCACCATATGGATGTCAAGACGGCCTTCGTGAATGGAGAAATCCAAGAGGAAGTTTACGTTGCATAGCCAGAAGGATATTAGGTGAAACACAAAAAGCACAAGGTGCATAGGCTTCACAAGGCTCTATATGAGCTTCGACAAGCACCTCGAGCATGGAATCAGTGGTTGGACAGAAGTCTAATGCAGTTTGGCTTCACAAAATGCCCTCAAGAACATGCCGTATACATGAGAAGAGATGATACCGATATTTTGATCATTGGGGTCTATGTCGATGGCCTCATTATAACAGGTCAAAAATCGAAGGCATCCAAGATTTCAAACAACAAATGATGAGGGAGTTTGAGATGACCGATCTCAAATTGCTCACTTATTACCTTGGGATTGAAGTTGAGCAAAGAGAAGATCAAATCAGCCTCAAACAGTCTAGATATGCAAAGAAAATCCTCAAACAATTCGGCATGGAGGATTGCAATTCATGCAAGTGCCCCGTGGAACTGAAGCTACAGTTGAGGAGAGATGTAGAAGGAGAGCCAGTAGACTCAATCGAGTATTGGCAAACCATTGGATGTCTGAGATATTTGCTTCACACGCGACCTAACTTGGCTTATTCGGTTGGAGAGGCCAACAATGATGCACCAAAAGGCAATCAAGTAGATCCTTCGATATTTGAAAGGCACTATTGATTTTGGGTTGGAGTGCACGAGTACATTGGAAGGGAATCTAGTGTTTTATCTTGACAATTGTGCAATTTCGTGGATGTCACAGAAACAAAAAAAGTGTTGCTTGTCTTCATGCGAAGCAGAGTTCATGGTGGCAATAGCAACCACATGCCAGATGATGTGGCTGAGAGGATTGTTGAGTGAGATCACATGGTGTCCTTTAGAAAAAGTCATACTGTATGTTGACAATAAGTCAGCAATTAAGTTGATCAAAAACCTGGTGTTCCATGGGAGAAGCAAGCATATAAACATGAGGTTCCACTTTGTTCGAGGATGCATTGAGAGAGATTGAAGTTCAGTATATTCCCAGAGAAGAATAACGTGCAAATATTCTCACCAAATCCCTTGCTAAACTGAAGTTTCTAGAGATGAGGATGCTGATTGATGTCAAAGATTTTGCAGAACCAAGCCTAGATTAGGGAGGAGTTTGTTGGAATTAATCCAGACTTGGTGTTTATCCATGTCCTGCACAAGTCTGGTGTAGAGTCCGGTTCATTTTCGAGTCTAGCTAGAAGAGTTAGTTTCAGTTTTTTTAAGTCAGTTTGAATACAGTGGTAGTTGTTCCGTTTTTCAAGTTGTAAACTTTAGTATAAATAGAGAAGAGAAATTCCAGAAAAGGTGCGCTAATTTGCACCACAAACTTCATTGTCTTGTGATTGCTTATTGTCGTTTTTACCTAGTTTTGTTTTGTCATAATCTAAATTGTAGGAAAGCAGATGAAGCTAGGCTCGGAGAAGAGTGTGCTCGTGATCTTTGAGTACGTGCCGTTCGGTTGAAGAAGAAGGCTGAACGTGGTCGTAACTTTTGTGTGGTCGAAGCTACGAGTGCGGAACATAGTCAAAACCAAGTTATCATGGTTGGAGCTATGAGCACTGAACGTGGCCGAAACTAAGTTCTCAACGTCAGAACTACGAGTGCTAAACGTGGTCGAAACCAAGTTCTTGTGAAGTGCAACTTGGGCATGTGATCCTCAAGCAAATTCAACAAGTGTGTAATGTCAAAATATCTTTTGTCTTCAACATAACATACACTCGCCGAATGTCGAGCTGGAATCGACAACAGCACACCACGAGAAAGAAGATCAATCACAAGAGCATGTAGAAGACACAATGATTTGTTTACAAGCTTCAGCAAGTGTGTATGTCCTCAGAAGCTGAATCACTATGGTTCCGTCCATATAAAGAGTTTCTTTTCTTTCACAATTTGGATTACAAAGGTTTGGTGGCATATTTTATACCCAGCCATCTTTTCGGACACAACCCATATCTTTTATCTTGCCATGTATGAACCATACACAACACGTCCCACACATTGGCATCGCTAGATACGACAATACATATGTTTATTTCACAATATCTGTATTGCGCGAGTTGTTCAACCACACACCCTTAGTATAATCTAAACAGTGCGGACAATCTTTGGCTCCATTTGTACTCAACCCCGACAGGTTACCAAGGGCAGAAAAATCATTGATGGTGCGGACAACATGGCGTGCAGAGTGAAGTTCTCTCATTTATCCACATTCCATACCTGTACCCATTCGTTCCACAGTATCACAAGATCTTCCACCAATGGTGTTAGGTACGCATCAATATCATTCCCAGTTTGTTTCGGCCCTTGTATAAGTAGTGACATCAAAATGTACTTTTGCTTTATACACGGTAAAGGAGGAAGGTTGTACATGCATAGAGTCATGGACCAGGTGCTATGTCGGCTGCTCATATTACCGAAAGGATTCATTTCATCTATACTCAATCCAAACCTTATATTTCTCCGTTTCACACCAAAGTCTATAAACATTTTATCGATGTTCCTCCACTGGGCAGAATCAGCAGTATGTCTTATCATTCAGTCTTTCTTACGCTGCTCTGAGTGCCAACACAACAATCTTGCATCCTTTCGGTTTACAAATAAATGCTTCAAATGGGTAATTACAGGAAGATATCACAACATCATAGTAGCAGGTTCTTACTTCACCTTGATGCCCTCCCCATCGTTGAAGTCATTTTTATGCTTGTATCGGGATACTTTGTACACTGGACAAACATGTAAGCTTGCATACTCTTTACGGTAGAGGATACAATCATTCAGACATACATGTATTTTTTTTGTATTCCATTTCCAATGGACAAAAAATCTTCTTAGCTTAGTAGGTGGTTCTCGGCAACACATTTATCTTTGGAAGGATATTCGCTAGGAGACCTAACAATACGGATGACAACCTTGTGTATTATGGCTTGTAGCTCGGGAACAAAGGTTCCTCCGAGTTCTCCATCAAGCCTTCGAATTTACCAAACTCTCTATCACTATAGTTCTCCTCTGCATCACGTAGCATCTAATCCATATTATCATCCTGTGACATATCCTCATCGAAAGCACAGTCCACAACAAGTATATCGTTGTTTCCCTCGACAATGTTATAACTACCTTCCTGTGTAATCTTCTATTCACTGTGACTGGTCCAATATGTATGCCCCTTTTTGAAACCCTTTCGAATAAAGTGAGTTTCGATCTACGCTGAGTTGGTAAACATCTTTAGATTATCACAATCAATGCATGGACAATACATATATTCCATCTCCTTCTTCAACATATCCAGCTCGGCCGCTCTTCTAAGAGCAGACACGCCATTAATGTACTGTTCACTTACACGGTTCTCAATGTACATCTAGCTTCGGTCCATCATATCTACGCTACACATGTAACAAATGTGTGTCAAATTGGATTATTAATGTTACTATAGCTAATCAGACAGTTCCAACCATAAACCATGTGTGATATGAAACAATCACAGGAAGTTTTTATTAATATCTATCTGTGATAATTCACAGACGGTTATTCATGCAAACTGTCTGTGATGTCTGCTACTATCATAGATGGTTTGTTATATGAACCTCTATGATAATGTACATATTAGAGATGATTTGTTACCGTATATGATAATGCACATATCACAAACAGTTTGGTATATGAACCGTGTGTGATAACGCTTAAAAATACGTGCTCTACTCCCGCCAGTTAATATTCTGATGCATGCAACCCTTTAACTTCCACACGGTTCTGGCTTTATATGCAGCACAGTGTATAATTCCTTCTAAATTATCCTCTCCCTAGATCATCTTCTTCACCAGATTTCTCAATAATGGCATCTAGTATTCTTTTGATCTCCTTCCTCTCATCTATCCATCATGAGTTGTTCGGCCACAACCTTACACAGGCGGCCAAAAACTTACGTCTGGAGTAGCTTCTCTGCTTACGCCCTACTCTCCTTCCTCAAGTCGCTTCCATCAGTCAGCTGGACCTCATCATCTGCCGTCGACGAGGTGTCTCCTTGCCGCTCAGGAAATGGAAACCACCCTTAGCTTCATTCTTCTCTTCAATGTGCACAAAACGGAAGAAGCTCTTGCGACAGTGGAGAGACACATGGATAACCTTGCCGATCAAGCAGATGCGGCTGATTCTGAGGAAGCTTACCATGACATCCTCTTTGAGATTATGGGCTATGCTAGTGATTTGCCCGAGCTAGAGGAAGAAGTGGAGAGGGCAAGAAAGAAGTGGAGAGGGTAAGGATAATCTTCACAGCATTCGAGAACTCAGCCGCTGATCCTTCAACTCCAAAACTAGAATATCAAGATATGGAAATCTCTTTTTTGGACTTTTATAATAAATTTGACTTGAATTTGTCTTTTGTAAAAGTGACTAGTCACACTTATCTATTCCAGCTGATTAGTAGCTTCTGTAGTTCATATGACAAAGGACAAAACACTAACGGTCATAAATAAAAACTATCTGTGATTGTTTCATAGATGGTTCTAACTGAAAACTATCTGTGATGTCTAACATTATCACAGACGATTCTTATAAATAACCGTATCTTAATTACCACAAACGGTTATTAATACGAACCGTCTGTGATGTCTTACATTATCACAAACGGTTTATATTAACAACCGTCTGTGATATTTTTCACAGACGGTTATTAATACGAACCGTCTGTGATGTCTTGCGTTATCACAAACAGTTCATATAAATAATTTTATATGAAAATATCACAAACGATTGTTAGTATAAACTGTCTGTGATAGTTGCAGCACAGATGGTTCCTTATGAACCATCTGTGATGTATCCGTCCAGTATAGCCTCTTTTGTAGTAGTGCTGGTTTTCCATATCTTCCATATGCACTACAAGTAGTACATATATATTTCATGTTAACACTAACATATGTAGTCTTGCACACTCCATAATTTAAATGAGTTAGAGATAAAGTCAGATCCCATATTACACTTAGGGTTCAAAGGAGATGAAGTAAATCATTGAAATATGACTTATCTTTTATTTAGGGAATTGATGCTTAAGAGCATTAGCAATTGATGCCTTAGGGTTCACCTGCGGGTTGCGGCGTCACGTCGTCATGGCCAGAGGAGCATGAATCGAGACATTGTCGCTGCCAGAGGAGCACAAATCGAGGGCATCGTCGTCACCGAGTTAGTGGTAGTGGCCAGAGTACAGCAACGCAGCAGGCGCGCACGACATCGCCTCTTGCGCAGGCGCCACCATCTCTACAGCCAGTCTCCCACGCCATTGCAGCCGGAGGTCCCGAATGTGCACGCCGGCGAGGTGCCGATGCAGATGGCAAAGGAACACTAGCTGTTTCCTTTTTCTCCTTTTTTTTGGTTCAAATTTCGTAATTTTTGTAGCTTCGTTCCCTGCCCCTTCCAAACGCAACTAGAATTCATGTGGGGATTGATTACCCGGGAAATTCTTACCCGTGGGGTTGTGGTGGCTTAACCAAATCCCGGTATGGATCGATTCCCCAAGGGAAATTCTTCCCTAGTTGCTTGCCAAACAAGGCCTAAATACGGTGGCTATCAGCTCGCCTATTCTACTGTTGTCGACGCGCAATGCATGTCGGGGGTAATAAAAGGAATGTGCACGCCATGCAGGCACACATACATCTTACTTAGGTCCTGTTTGGCACAGCTTCATCAACAGCTTCATGAGCTGTTGTGAGCTGGTTTTTGCCAAACACCCTTTTTGCAAACAGCTTCATGGGTGAAGCTCCTTTTTTTCTGCTCTCACAAAGGAACGGGGAGAGGTGAAGCTGAAAAAAGTAGCTTTTCACAGCTCTCTCCCTTAGGTCCGCAGTCCTAGGAACCCACTGCCCCTCTGGTTCACCAAAATTACACGCATTTGCCACTAGTTCATCCCGTTCACCTCTCCCGTTCACGTAACATAAACAAGCACTAATATTGCTTCCTAATGATTTTATTTTTTATTATTTTTTATTTTAATGTTTTAATTCATACTCATTCAAATATATTATTTTTTAATTCATATGACCATATACAAACATACAACTCCAAATGTTAGAACAAGTCAGGTAGACAGGGGCATCTTGGACAACTGCCCTCTCTCAGCCATGCATGAAGCTGTTTTGCCAAACAGTTTTCCAAAATAGATTTAGCTTCATCGGTGAAGCTACTCGTGAAACTGAAACAAAAAAAAACAGCTTCACTACTGAAGCTGAGCTGTGCCAAACGGGGCCTTAGATCTTTCTCTCTCAGTCACTCAGCCTAAAAAGAAATGCTGTGGCAGGCAACAAGAATTAACATCTGGAGTAGCACCCATTATATGAGTGCAGCTTATTAGGATATATGCCAATGATGCACTAATCATACCAGTGAGTATTGACGACCTTTAAAACTGCTCCGGCCGCTGCCACCCTACCCCGGACTTCCACCGCACCGCACAACAGTACCACGCTAGATTGACGGTAAAATAGCACGAGGCTGTCCACACAGGAGCGTGGTAGTCCACCGATCGGCAGTAATCGCTCATCGTTGCCTAGATAAAACTGTTTTTACTGTACTAATGAATTTTACTGGACATGTCGTTAGATTTTCTACCACACCTAGTCGTGACACATACTAGCCATGTGACAGTGACAGTAAAAATTAAAAACCACAATTATGACAAAATGCGCATCAATTTATGGCTAGATAAAACCGCTTTTACTAAACTGACGAATTTACTGGATGCATCGTTAGAGTTTACTGACACACCTATGGTGATGCATGTTGGACATACAATGTCGGAAGTAAAAAAGAATACAACATTTACATTCAGATGTATACCAATTTACTGGCAACATAAACCACGAGTGGGTCAGTACAGGTATGACATGGGTTCGTGGCCTGCATGTATCGTGACTCGTGAGCGGGCGGGAACCAATCAGTGGGAGGATGGGCTTGGTCGAGGTGGAAGCGTAGAGTAAGTTCTTTATGTGTGTGTGTGTGGTATTACTTTGAATGTCGATTTCTATCCTACTGTTACAACTTAGCAAAGACCTTAGTAATGTTAAGTTTATGCAGCTAATCATTATTTTCATGTAAACCCCTGGGATTCTAATATTACTTATATTTATGATAGAAAAGATCATGCATGCCTATATATCTACTATGTTATTAAAACGAGGTTAAAAAAGCCTCCACATTCTCTCTAGGAGGCTAAAGATTCTCTTATTAATCGGAGAATAAAATTGAAAAATCGATATGCACAACTTATTTTGGTGGATTCAAATTATAATTGAAGGCAGATTATTCAGATATATTTTCGGGTTGTCACAGTGGAATAAAAAATCCTGCTCATTTTTATTAAAATGATGTTAAACAGTGCTAAGATTCGCTTTTAGTGACTGTAGAAATTCCCACATTATTTAGAGAAAAAAAATATGATCTAGATCGCTTATTTGGCAGGTCTTGATTATAACAGTGTAGGTTGCTCTGATACAGATATTTTTAAATTGTTACAATTGTATTGTGAAAACAACTAAATTTGTAATGATCTTGCTAATTATGTGTGTCTAATATTTTCTGAAAGTAAGTCAAACTCTTTCTGGCGGTTAGATGTGCTCCAACTGTTGATGATGGACGAAAGTTGTGCCTATGATCCCTAACAAAATATTAGACCCTTGATGTACATACAACCTTATTTTTTGCATTAGGGTTGCACAGAAAATACAACTTTATTTTCAAAAAATAATTAAACATATCTATTACATTATTTAGCCGCACAATCGTACGTACAATTTGGCAAGTTTGTAGCCGCGTACTACTAGACATTAAAGAAGCAGGAACTGGTCATATCCCTGTTGTAATTTGTATACCTCAACTAGGGTTTTCATTGCTCCGGTGCAAAATACGCCGCTTTACTGCAGTAGCATACACGCGCGTGTTTTCTGAAGTGTACGTACAGCAATGCAATTAATAATATCTGGTGCAACGAGATGTACTGCTACATAAATGTATTGCAGCTAGCTAGCACTGGTGTGTACCGCGCGTCCTTCTCTTTCTAAATTGCTGAGGCATTCCCGACCAAGGATAGGATACGAATCTGTGTCTGTGGCCGCATTGCTCCAACGGAAGAGAGGATCATCAGCTCAGGAGCACTGTGTTAATTTGTACGTACGTTGACTTAATTTGTAGAGCTAGCGTTGGATCCAAATTTGCATGGCTACTATTCCATGTCAGTAGTGCAAAAATTTTTATCTTACACTAGTTATTTACCACACTGCGCAGTACTGTAGCTTTTGCTTTGTTACAGTAGAACGCACCCGTGTACGACGTAGTAGTATACATCGATATATCGTGCAGTAATTTTCAGTTCCTGCTGTATAGAATTTTTTGCACATATAGTGCATTTTGAACCAGTAATTACAAAAATAATTATATATATATACACAAGAATAACAAAAATAACACTTCTACTGCTCCGTCACCAGACGGCAGAGCCTGTGCAGCTGACACGTAGACCTACCGCCCCGCCATCGTGCGGCAGGTGGCCTACTGTCCACCGGGCAGCAAGTGGGCGGCAGGCCGGTAGTTGTGCACAAAGCCAATTAGCCTGGTTAATTAGTGTTTTTTTAATTGTAATTAGTGAATTTATTTAGGTGTACCATTTTTACAAATTTTTAGATATAGCAAATGAGTTTAAAAATATGAAATTTTTTGTGGATACTTTTTATACATTATACTTAATTATGTAATTTTATCGTAATTTTATAATTTCTGAATTTTACTCAAAATTTTATTTAATTTTACTATTTGTAGGAATTTTTAATATTGAATATGAGCTCCAAAATTATGAAATATTTTTTCAAGGATCCTCACATAGTATACTTTATTTCATAATTTTTTCAGAATTTTATATGTTCTGAATTATCTCAAAAATTAATGATTTATGTCTAAAAAATTAAGAAGTTTCGGAAATTTTGGTTCCATGATTTAATGTGACTTGGAATATGGGAAGTTTAGTACGACATGACTATTTTAGATAAGATATACCGATTAAGGCCCCCGAAATGATTTTATGATTTCATGTGACATAATTAAGGCCCCTTGGACTACATTAAGCGGGGAATCCTGCTTCATGAATGACCGCATTATTCTCTAGTTCTTTTTTAGCATCATTTATTCATCAATAGTTTTGCCTATTATTTAGCACTTGCATGTGAATGAGGAACATTTGTGTCATAGTTACTCATTTGGTCGATGCCGGCTGTGAATGTTGCTCAAAAATCCGTACGACTATGATATTTGCAATAGCCACTACATGTAGCAAATGAGCTCCAAAAATTACAAAATTTGATGTGCAGCCTCCTCGCATAGTCGTAGTAATTGTCTATTTTTTTGATAATTTTATGCATTATGAATATTTGTAGGGGTACATATAATAGCAAAAAATGCATCGCACTGAACGGTCACATTACGCACTGTAGTGCATAAGTCTCCAATATGTACAAGAATACCAAATGGCATGTCGTCGCCCATAGCTCCACGTCCTGCAGGCATTGCAGGGATAGCCCGTAATTAAAGTGATACACGCTCCATGAACTCGACAGTCCATGGACCCCAGATGATGTCGATGTCATGCAACAACTCGAACTCATTATATCACAACAAGTAGCACCTCGATGGTCTGCCCTTGGCCCAGCCCAGATGGGCACCAGTCCACCGGAAGCCTATAGTGGGTCTGTCTATCAGGTCACCGAACTCGCCGAACGGGTGCATTGTCGTCACGATGGCCAGACAACCGAGAGGGAAGTGTTCCCAACTCCACAATTACAGGAGCACGTAGTAGATGACCAGGTTGGGAGTATCAGCAGTGCCGCACTGGCAAGCATCACATAACCCCCGAAATGTGGTGCATAGCATGGCTGATCCCTAGCTGTACTGAGGCATCGCCCCAACCTCCGTATCAGCCAAAGACTCGGTGAGGCGAATGAACTCAGCATTCCAATATCGTCGTGTATGGCTGGAAACATGCTACAACCAAAGAGCTGAATAAGATACGCGACGAGATGTGTCATGACGACCTCAACCTATGCATCTTACAAATATATGTACTCCTACAATTATTTGTAATGCATAAAATTGTCAAAAAATAGACAGTTACTACGACTGTGTTAGGAGGCTGTACATAAAATTTTATAATTTTTGGAGTTGGTTAGCTACATGTAACAAATCCTACAATATCATACTCGTACAAAATTTTGAGCAACATTCACAGTGGATAAAATTGTCAAAAAATTACACAATCAAGTACGTTGTGTCCGAGTGTGAGCGAAGAGACTGTAAGGTGAGGAGTGTCAGCGAAGAGACTGCAAGAGTGTGAGTGCATGCAGCTCGAAATTTATAGTGAGAGCGATAGCGAAGCGCGCGCTAATAACGCGATGATAATGGCGGGTGTGAATTGTTCGTGGGGAGACAGACGCAATGCAAGTGATACTTTCAGTGATTTGTTTCTTGCAAGATTGCTTAATTTCCATATGAGCTAAATATCTGTGGCCCACTACATTTGTTCACGTGCAGATTAAACAAAGCAAAGAAAACTAAAATACGAATTAAACAAAGCAAAGAAAATGCAATGACCGACTTCCTAAACTGGTATTAATCACCTGCTAATCATATAAATTTTTTAACAACATTCACAATGGATAAAATTGTTAATAACTTATGCAATCAAGTATGTTGTTGCGAGACCCACACATAAAATTTTGTAATTTTTTGAGCTTATTTGCTATATTTAAAAATTTGAACATTACCTGGTAATCATACAAATTTTCCATACAAATTTGCTATTTAAAAATTTTGTAATTTTTTGAGCTTATTTTTGAGTTACATTCACAACGGATAAAACTGTTAAAAAATTACATAGTCAAGTACGTTGTGTCAAGAGACTGCATATAAATTTTCATAATTTTCTGAGCTTATTTGCTATATTTAAAAATTCAAACAAATAGTGTGAAAAAATTAAGAGGCATGTAATTAAGCCTATAAATTAGTCGGCTTAATTCCCTGTAGCCTGCTGATGGGGCGGCAGTACCCACGCGTCAGCGCATTGGCCTCACCGTCCGGTCACCGGGAGACAAAAAATACCATTTTTGACAATACGATGTATATACTATCATTTTTATAAACACGAATACAAATAGTGCCATATATACCAAAAACTCTGCTGTACATGTATGCTCCATGCAAACCTACATGTTAATTTCCTCTCTGTGCATGCAGTACAGCTAGTGTTTATTTTATGGAGGAATGCGCTGCACTTGGTCGTCTGATACGAATCCCTGGCTCCGGTACGCCTGCAGGTCGGGTCTGGCACGAGATCCCTGGACACGGTGTATGGCCTCCGTATCGTCCTTCTTATTGGTAGATCGATCTGCTAGTACTACGCATCGATCATATCCGGCCATGGCGCACACGTCTCTAGCTCGAAAAAAAGAATGCAAAAAAACCGAAAAAAAAAATAAAGTGCTTGCTGTGAATCTGCAGCGCTGACACCTAGCTTGCGCTGCGACTGCAATGCATGCATGCCCCCATGGCAGAAAGTAAGAAGAGATCTACTAAAAAGCTTAGGAGCTCTCTCTGGTTTTACACTTTTCACTATCTTTTTAGCAACTATATATCCCAACGGAGTAACTAATTTGCTAGCTAGGGAGAAGGATGGCGATAAAAACTATAATTTTTTGTACGGATAATCCATTTTTTATTTGAAATTACAAAAATATATCCGCGAGAAATTTTTTTACAAAAATAGCCTCAAGTCGCCCAGTGGGAGAGCGACTGGAGCCTATCGCCCAACCAGAAGCCGATTCTGTTCCAGTCGCCCTCCCATTGGGCGACTTTAATGCAGTCGCTCAATGGTTGAGCTATAGGTATTAAACCTTCGCCAAAAATAGTGAAAATTGGTGGGGCTATTCTTCATACATCCAAAAGCCTTCAGAAAAAAATTTGAGCAATTTCGGCTACGGGATCAAAAGTTATAGACGGACTCAAATTCGTTTCGGCCTCAATTGAAACTGCTATAACTTTTGATCCCTTAGCCGAAATTGCTCAAATTTTTTTCTGAAGGCTTTTGGATGTATGAAGAATAGCCCCACCAATTTTCACTATTTTTGGCGAAGATTTGATATCTATAGCTCAACCATTGGGCGACTGCATTAAAGTCGCCCAATGGTTGAGCGACAGGAACAGAATCGGCTTCTGGTTGGGCGATAGGCTCCAGTCGCCCTCCCATTGGGCGACTTGAGCCTATTTTTGTAAAAAAAAAATTCCGCAGGTATATTTCTGTAAATTCGAATAAAAAATGGATTATCCGTACCAAGAATTCATAAAAACTATATATAGAAAATATCACGGATAGACCTCATATGGATTGTCTTTACATCGCACGGTGGCTTGATTCATGGATCGTCCACCTCGGTTCTTCACCGAATCACCGGCCACACTGGTGCCTCCTAGCTCGCAACCTTCGATACCCAACTTATGACAAAATCACTTGGATTGTCACTACACATGTGGCCTCGCTCGGTTGGTCAGAAAAGCTGTGGCTGAAATTGCACTGTAGCGGTTGAAATTTCACTGTAGCTGAAGGTGGCTTATTTGGCATAATTAAATTTAAAAAAATTCAAAAATAGAAAAAATATGCTAGCTCATCACGGACAACGCAAACGAATACACGAAAAAAAAGAACCGGAAAAAAGCTCAAAAAAGCCAAAAGTTCAGAAAAGACAAAATTTATGAATAGTGAAAAATAAGCTGAATCCAAAACGAGTAGGGCTGGTGGGTGAGTGCCACATTTAAATTCAGGGAGGTATTGTTTTGATTGTTTGGGGTGAATATCCACCCTGTTAGTAATTAATTCCTAAGGAAAAACTTCTAGAAAAAATAAGTGTCATTTCGGACATACGGTCAAGGGAACATAACCTGGCTAACAATGTATTTATACGTATAATATAATGACAGTTTTTTTTAGAGAAATCAGCTCATATAATTTTCGTAGGACTGATCTAAATATTCATAAAGATATTATTACTCAAAATTAAAATAGTTTGACAGCACTCGTTATAGAACAGCACATCACTAGAGGGAAGATCTTGCTTGCCTTTCTAATGGTACTAACTGTTTCATGAAACTAATCGCAGTTCTGGCGCAGTTCAAATAGCAGAGAGCCGTGGAGAGGACTCGGATGAAGCCCGGAATTTGCTAGCTTCCATGCGCCATGCGTTTGCGTGCATTCTTTACACTGAAGTTCTGACATCTGATGAGCAGTCAAAAGCCTGCGCGTTCGGCAAAGCAACACAAAAAACCAATACAGCATTCATGCATGGTTAGAACAAAAAAAAAAGGCCACACAAATGCTGCAAAAAAGTGCCTACCAAGTTATCAATATCGTGATACGTATCGTAGTATTGTATGATCCTATAATTCTACCAGAGATAGATGATACAGATCATAGGATGGATCGGAATAAGATAATATTGCAGTGGGATTGTGATCCAACTCGTAGAATCATTAAGATCGGATATGATCGCAGTAGGATCATGATCTTGATAACAAACTATATTAGCATATAAAATTTGATATTACCTATTGCTAGTTTAAATTGCAATAGTTTAATTTGCTTTATTTTTGTTGTTTACATGTTGCTCTAAGGTTAAAAAAAGTATTATCTTGGACATATACATTTTTAGATTATTAGTTTATTAAAAACAAGTAAATAAGTTTCAAAAACCAACATTAATTCAATATAACATGAATAAATGTACTCAAATGACAAAATTAAATTGAAAAAAATAATATAGACTTGCATATTTAAAAATATAATATAATTTTTATATAAAATAAATATGCTTTTAAAAATTTGCTCCTAACAACCAACGATCCGATCCTGTGAGATAAAAAATGATTCTACCTGGGATCATAATTCTGACATGCTTGCTCGGGAAAAAGGAAAAAAAAAGGAAAGATGCGGAGAGAAGCATCATAGAGGGAATAAAAAAGAAGAAGAGATAATTAATATACTACTAGCAGGTACGACCCTCGCCAAAAGCAAAAAAAAAAAAAAAAACATAAAACAAAACAAAAGACTAGTAGCTAAAGGAAATAGGAGAGGCATACGTGATACGCCTGACGCTTGGCAAGTTTCAATTCGGATGCGCAGCAGGCATAGCGCAAGGGGAAAAAAATATGAGGCTCTTTTAATTCTCCAGCTTTTCGTAAAGCAAATTAAAGCTATGTTCCAAAGTGTTTTGATTTTGGCTGAAATAGTACTCTAGCAGTTAGTTTTTTTTCTGAGTTATTTAATTAAAAAATAGAGAAATTATCTTTATGGATAATACAAAGAAAAAAGAAAAAAGCATATTTTAAACCACTTTTTATTTGTAAAAATCTAAAGCCAGAAGCCATAAGACTGGCTTCAAAAGCCCATGCATGGCGTTATTTTCTGACCGAAAGCAGCCTAGCACTACTGCGAGGACATCAACTTTTCCAAGGGTGACACACTCCTGAATGAAGTGAAGGTCTATCTCAACATGCTTCATTCGCTGGTACTGAACATGATAGGTTGAGAGATTGACTGCACTAATGTTACCGCAGAAGAGGACAATGTAGTTCGGTGAGGAGTTGACGAAGCCAACAGGACTCAGCGACGACATTGGCGACGGTGCAGTACTCAGCCTCTACATTGGAGCGGGAGACCGTCTGCTATCGCTTGGAAGACCATGAGACAAGGTTGTCTCTGAGGAAGACGCCATAGCCTAAGGAAGGCTTCCGAGTATCGGGGCAGCCGGCCCAGCCAGCATCTGTGTACACGGTGAGAGATGCCAACGAGGTGTGGTGAAGTTGTATGCTGTGGCCGACGGTGCCCTTGAGGTATAGTAAGTGTGCTTGAGGAGGTTGGCATGCGTCTCACGAGGATCATGCATGTGAAGACATGCCTGCTATATCACGTAAGCAACGTCCGATCACGTGAACGTGAGGTACTGAAGGGCGTCAGCAATGCTGCAATAATCAGTGGTGTTAGCAACTGGAGGCCGGTGGAGAAGAGCTTGGTGCAGGTGTCAACAAGTGTGCTGCATGGCTTGCAGTTGCTCACGCCTACACGAGCGAGGATCTCCTCGGTGTACTGGCGCTGGGAGAGGAAGAGGCCAGAGCAGGTGTGCTAGGCGGAGACACCAAGTAGTGCAGATCGCCGAGGTCCTTGAGGGAGAACTCATAGCGAAGGAAGTCGATCACTCAGTAAAGTAGTGTGGGCGACAAAGTTGTAAGGATGATGTTGTCGACATACAGGATGAGGTATGCTGTATTGGGGCTGCGTCGATACATAAATAGTGATGGGTCGGCCTTGGAGGCGAGGAAGCCCAAAGATGTGAGGAAGGTGGCGATGCGGTTGAACCAGGCATGCGGGGCCTGCTTCAGGCTATAGAGTGATCGGTTGAGATGGCAAACATGCGTGGCGCGTGTGTTGTCGACAAAGCCGGATGGTTCACTATTGTAGAAAAGGTCAGCACAGACGGTTCAAAAATGTTATCACAGATGGTTTCATGAGCCGTTTGAGTTTATGGGTCAGTAATAACATGAGGTCATTACAGATGGCTTTCGAATCATCTGTGATACAGACTATTACAGATGGTTCCTACTTCAAAATGTCTGTGAAAGTTGACAATCATAGATGGTTTTCAATACAAACCATCTGTGATATGTAATATATCATAGATGGTTTTAACTACAAACCATATGTGATATTAAACAATCACAGACGGTTTGTAGTTGAAACCGTTTGTGATATATCACATTTCACAGACGGTTTGTACTAAAAATCGTCTGTGATTGTCAATTGTCATAGGTGGTTATAAGTTAATAACCATCTATGATATTCCTTTCTACTCCTAAACCTATTTCTGTTTGTTAGCTAGCCTCACAAAATGCTAGCCATGCCATTTGAAACAAGTAGATCAACACAATATATGGGCCTGTTCTTTTTGGCTGCGGCTTATGACTTTTGGCTGAAATTTTTGAATTTTGACTGTTTACGGTACATATTACGGAGAGATCGATACTCACTTGCGATTTTGGCTGGTACAGATGTTGGGCTTTTAACGTGTACTACGTTTAACTTACTCCGTTTAAAAGTTAGGTACTGTAGCGGTTGCCAAAAGCTGGGCGGCTTGTGCCGTGCCGAACACCCCCTATATACATCCAATTCACATTCATTGATATCAGAAATAAGAACATCCATTTCACAAATCAATTAACTGAAATGAATTATCTATCTTTGCACAAATACACACATGAATAATTAAGCTCAATCTTATCCCAGTGAAATTCATTCTACATTGTGGAACTCTCCAACTTCTTTTATGACTCTAGATATCAAGAAGTACGCACACTGTCCTCGAATATGTTTGAGGTTAACTTGTTTCAACAGAGTTGTAGGGATGGACACAACATGTTGGTAGGAAGATCAATATCGTGCATACATATATAAACTGATAAGTATAAAATAATTATCACAAGATTGACAAACCTGATTACCATAGTTTTTCTCAGAATCGACGAGTAGTTGTATTTGTGGCAAACATAGAAACCATAAGTGTTGCCCGGCGGCTACTGGTGGCATTACAAAAATATAATTTGCTAGTTCGAGAGGCATTACTACGAAGTGTTATATAGGATTAATGTACACTAGTGAATACCGGGAAATCTAGATCATGTCGCAGGGTGTCGATCCCTTCCTTGGATTTTCGTACATCTGTAACGTACATGGCGAATAACCTATATGATTCCAAAAATTTAGCCTTAGTCATTGGAAAGGAAGGAAAGACTACAATGGAGTTACCTATGGAGAAAATGTGTGTACCTGTCGATTAATTGTTGGAAAATTGCGTAGTCGGTTCTGTTCCTCCTTAGGAAATCAAGGTATATTACCTTATTCTATTTTGGTATAATTACAATTAGAATCCAGTGGAACCTACACAGATATGTTGTCATGGTCATTAAACCTAAGTTCATATTACTTATAAAGTAAAAATCAATAAGTATAGTCACCAGTGCAGCACTTACTCCTGGTTGTAGGGCATAAGTATGAATTTCTTGTTGCGGTGAGCCACCAATGCCGTCCTCATGTAATTCTGGATGAAGGATACATCCTCCTTGATGGCATCCATGGAGACCAAGTGTGGGTTAAAGAAACCAATTGGTAATTTTTTTAATCTGGCTTTAGTCACCATGTATCTATATATATACACAACAATAATGAGTTATATATATATGACATTTATCAGTATTACATAAACATAGATTGTGATTGTATACACTTATAGTCTCCAGCATCGAATGAGTGAGGCGTCGAGGGCATCGAGTGTGAAGAGAAAAAATAAGTCCTTAAAGGTCACCGTGAAGACACAGTCATAAATATCGTGCTGTAGATGATGCAGCATAAACTTGGTGATGACACCCGAGCACCGTTGTTCCTCTGGCTTGTTGGTCTATTCTATGTAATATGTATGCAATCTCTGGTAAGCCAGTCCTAGGATTAGGAGGTGCTCTTTTAGGACGACCAACAGCTCGCCTAGCGTGAATTTCTGAGCCAACGACAAGTAGGGGATCTCATCATCGGTCTTCTTCAGTTTGCCCTTGTGACCTCAGCTGTAGGTTGACTTCACGGTAGTCGACTAGGCATGAGATGTAGATGCACCGTGACTTTGCTGTATCTATGCAGATAGCTCCGATGCGAATAGCCCCGTGAACTTGGTACAGGTGCAGGTGGCTCATATGGACTTGGCACCAGTGCAGATAGCTTGAGTGGACTTGGCACAAGTGCAGGTGGCTCATGTGGACTTGGTATCGGTGCAAATAGCTTAAGTAGACTTAGCACAGGTGCAAGTGGCTCATGTGAACTTGGCATCGGTGCAGATAGCTCGATGGACTTAGCACCAGTGCAGATGGCTCTCGTGGACTTAGTACCGGTGAGGAGCCTCCAAGCGAATGCCCCTTTTGGGCTACTGGATGAATGTTCTAATGGCTTGTCCTAGAGTCATGACCTCATCATTGGGGGCATCTATAGCGAGATGACTTCAAAATTGGCATAAACATTGTCCACATTCACTTTTGTGAAACCTGGTGCTAGAGATACACCATACACCAAGACCCCGGGCCCGGATGGATATGCTTGGCCCCAAGCACCGCATAGGGCAACAGAGGCATATCTTACTTGGAGCTTGCACTTCGTAGTCACCTACATAATGATACAAAATTAGCTACTCTAATAGGCCTATCAATAGA
Source organism: Dendrocalamus latiflorus (assembly GCA_017311315.1). NCBI lineage: Eukaryota > Viridiplantae > Streptophyta > Magnoliopsida > Poales > Poaceae > Dendrocalamus > Dendrocalamus latiflorus. The sequence goes on from CM029636.1 coordinate 23,916,657, forward strand.
TTGAGCATTCTAGAGATAATAATTATTACTAGGATATCATCAATAGGAAATTGGTGATCACTTTTCGAGGTAGGGTTAGACGAACAGCTACTCCAACGGTTGGGGGCCGCCTAGCATATGAGTGGCAGGGGCTTCCTGCTAATTTTTCCTATATCTTTGCATCTCATCTCTGACTAACCCTTGCATCTTATCTCTGATTTGTGCAGTAATGTCCTCTCGTAGCTGTGCCTCACGCTCAGATTTGGCTCTCTTCCTACTCGGTACGCTTCGGAGTCCTCTGCGAAACCATATTTCCAAGAAACATAAAGACAAAAGCGTTTCATGTGACCTAGGTGCTCCTTGTTTCCCAGTGCTACGGAGAGTAAATCTCTCTCCCTAACTGGTTGGAATGAGCATTGGGAAGATTCTACACTCAGTGCTTCTAGGCGGTGGGACACTTTCTTGTCTATGGGGTTTTGAAAGGAGATGGCCCCCGACACGGTAGATGACCTCACTCTTATCCAATTTCGGGCACGCTAATCAAGGATCCCGGCAAATGGCGGGAGGTCTCCTACAGGATTGCCTGTTCACCTCCTTCCTCCATTGCGAGGTTTTACCTACATACGTAGTGGTGCCGAGTCTATGGGGGTGCGTGTTTTTTGCATGGAGGGCACTGCGCACCACATTTTTACTCCTAAAATTATTTGTCATGTTCATCGCTACAAACTCTTGCCACTGCGGTTACAGGAGTGGATACTTATGGGAGGGCATTAGATTCTTCTCCATGTATTGCTTGACTAGTAGGCTCTTGAAGTTCTTCCACAGTTTGCACGCCGCTAGCAACGCATGTCATTTCATAGAGGCCTTGTGCTCTTTTGGGATTGTGAACGAATGAAAAAACTACCGTCACCAGCTCATTTTTTCGATCTTCAGTCACGGTGTTCCATGAATAAAATGTGATCTCAATCTGTTCCTGTGCAACTATTCCAACTATTATCTGAAATGCGGACACTACTCGGCAAGGATTGAGAGGGGTCCTAGATACATCGACATCCATGATGGTAAATCAACCATCGGGCCTTTTCGAAAGTCCTCTTCCTTTTCGGGATTTTCCAAAGGATGGAGCATCACACGCATCCAGTGATGATGTCAAAGAATGAGCGGATGACAACTTCGAAAGATAATAGAAGTGAACAATTCTTGAGCCAATTCTTGGTGAATTGGATGACCAAATCAACATATAGGTATGTAAATCATCCATGCCACTTAAACAATATATTATGCTCAAAACATATATAGAACATGTGGGCTATTAAATTTAGCATATAGCTCAGACTTTTGGCCAGCAAGAAATCAGTGCATATGTGATTACCAAACAATACTCTAGTTTAGCCAATAAACTTGATAAATTTCCAGTATAATGAATCATGAAAACATGTTCAGCAATAAGCCTAATTGGCTAACAAAGAAAGTAATGACTGCAAGATTGAATGTCAAAACAGCAAAAAGTAATACATTAGAGCTCAAGTTTGAACAATTCTATTTCAATATATGATCGACCATTCTCATCATCAAGCTATCAATCCGAACCCACAGATCACTTTCCAATATCTCGCAGTACTAGATCTTAAGCAATTTAATTGAAATTTCACCTTTATGAACTCCATTTTGATGCTATATGAATATACAGATATAAGGCAATACGCTGAATAGTAAATCAAAGTAGGCATTGAAAATCTGCATAATACATAGATTAATAAAGTGTGTTTTTGCTCTCAGGTGATGAGTTGCACAAGTTCTAAAATTGGCCTTTTTCCACTCTTGTCAATATTTCAATGATCATAGTGACAATACCTCAAACATTCTGCTAGATTGTCGAATTGAATATTACCTTAGTCTAGTATCAATGTCAAGAGCATGTAGAATCAACAGATTTCGGTAGAAATCAGAAACAAATAATATATATGTGCTACTACAAAACTAACATATATTTGGACAAGCCAAATTAAGGACATCAGTAAATAATACTGACCAGAAGACTAAGTACTAGCTATTGACAAAGCTACCGACTACACTACATAGAAGTATACAACTAGCAAATATGAATTCAAACTAGCAGAATAATTCTAGATTGTCACTGAGATTTCAATCTTGACAATTTTCTCATTGAGCAATCAAAAACCCATAATTATCATGCAATAGTTCTCCTAGTGCCAGCCGACAATCAGATTTTAGAGATAACGAATAGAGATTAGCACGGCTATCTAATGCACAATCAGATCTCATAGAAAAATAAAGAACATAAAGTAAAGCTCATTGTGCAGCTCGGGAGAGGTAGTGAGCTCAGGGGAGGAGTGCTTGGGGGGAGGCGGTGTGCTCGGGGGAGACAGGGTACTCGGGGGAGGAGGAGAGCACCTGGCGCGGGGGAGGAGGGCGGCCGGGCTTGGGGAGGCGGCGTGCTCGGGGGAGGAGGAGGGCACTGGGCACGGGGCAGGAGGGCCACCAGAGTCGGGGGAGGCAGCGAAGGGCTCGGGGAAGACTGGTGTGTAGCATTAGTACAGTGGGGACAAACCCTAGAGTGCAATATATAGGGGAACAACCGCAAATGGTTCCATAGAATAGTGATAAGTTTAATCACAAACAGTTCTAAATAAAAACTATTTGTGATTAGAAATATCACAAACGATTTTAATTTAAAACCATATGTGATTATCATCACACATTCTCATATACATAAATGCAAATTCACACACACACACACATATGACTCATTCTCATATACATAAATACAAATTCGCATATATATTAGATATTCTTATATACTAAATGCAAATTCACATATATATCACATATTCTTATGTACATAAATGCAAATTCACATATACATCACACATTCTTATACACATATATAAATGCAAATATAGAACATATGCCACATAAACATTTCATTCATCATTCCACTTGCTTATTTCCTTTAAAAATTAGCCCTTCATGATGATCGATGCATATTTAGCTAGTTTCATCATGTTGTTCTTTCTCGACCCTTATGTCATTTCCGAAAGGAGGCAACTTGTCAAATTGATTGTATTCTTCCTTGTCCACTACATTCTCAACTCCGACAACCCTGCTTTTTCAATGAAGAACTACATGGCGATTCTTATTTGCCTTGTCGGTTACATGAAAAACATTGAACAACTTGGTTAGCAAGTACGAATGGTTCGTCTTTGTATCTAACATGTTTGAGGTCAACTAGTAGTGACACCGTACTTGCCGACCTTCACCTTTGGAAGATGGACCCAACAGCACCGAAAGAAGGAGATCTTGAAAAGCATGTAGTCGATCTCCCAAATCTCCTCTATGAACCCATAGTAGGAGTTTCTCAACCCATCGGTACTGAACACATCTATACGAACACCGCTATTCTGGGTAGTGCTCTTTACATCTTGAGTCCTACATATAGAATGTGTACCTATTTATGTCATATCATTGTCATGTCACAACTGTAAATATTGGCCCTTTTGCCAGTCCATGTCAGCATATACTTGACGAGCTCCTAGCGAGTCACTCCTTCAACCATTAGTTGAACCTGACTATTGTGTTGTCTCAGTGATCCAAACATCTGGCCTGCTCTAGATTCGTATTGCCGAAGCATGTCCTTATGCTAGTTGATATACGGGGACACTTCAAGTCATGTGTTGCAAGACCGTGAAATGGGCTTAAGCATATGCATCTATATCTGGAGTGATTGCTTTCATTCCGATGGTCCCGAATACCCTTGAGCCTCCCTTCATGGTGAGATCGAGGCACACCTATCAGTTAAACCTGAGCCATGTAATCGACACTAAAACTCAATGACCTCTTCGGTTGTATAACCTTCGACGATGCTGCCCTTTGATCGATGATCAATTATGTATATAGGACTTGAGAACTCCCAAAAACTTCTCGAATAGGTACATACTATGTAGAAACATGGGCCCACATATTTTTATCTCCCACTCAATGTGAACAATGAGATGGACCATAATACCAAAAAAATAATAGAAGGAAATACATCTCAAGATGATATAGAGTCATCACCACCTCGTCCTGTAGAACATCTAGTCCTTCAAGATCGATGACCTTCTGAACAATTGGGTTAAAAGAAATAACATAGCCTCATGATTGTCTCTCAGATGTTGATCGGCAAAATACTTCTAATTGTAATAGGGAGCATCTGTGTCATCAGCACATGACAATCATGAGAATTCATGCTAATTAACTTTAAATCTTCTATCGAAATAAGTTTCTTCATTTTGGCGGAGTAATCAGTCGGAACTTTCACACCATGCAAGCACTTGCACAATTTAGTTCTCTTGGCTTTGGAAAAAGTGTAACAAGTAGGGTGAAGGTAAGTCCGTCCTTTATCGGTCTTTGTCGGTGCTAACTTAGGATTGATATCCATATCAACCAAGTCAAGTCATGCATTAACACCATCTTTTGTTTTATCACGAATGTTTAGTAAGAGACCAAACAAGCTGGTACATATATTCTTCTCTATGTGCATGACGTCAATGTAGTGGCGAACTTCTAGGTACTCCTAATAAGATAAGTCCCAAAATATTGATCTCATATTCCAACATTCGTCATGCGGGTCATCGATTTACGTCCCTTTCCGAGCATAACATCTAAATCCTTAATCATATCATAGACATCTTTTTTGCTTAAATGCCTTAGAGCTAAACTATCCTCCTTCTGTCCGTCGAATTGTTTCTTCATCCTGCGGTATGAGTGAGCCCTCCGAAGGAACCTACAGTGACGCATGTATATGGTTTTGCATGAGTGCTTCAGCCACACACTCTTGCTATCATCGAAGCAGTGAGTAGAGGCTTTAACCTCTTTTGTACTCTAACCCGACATGTTTGCAATAGTAGGATAATCATTTATGGTGCAAAACAACAAGGAGCGTGAAGTAAAGTTCTTTTATTTGTACACATCCCATGCCTATACCCCTTCGATCCATAGTGTTTTTAGATCTTTTACCAATGGTGCTAGGTACACATCAATATCATTGCCAGGTTGCTTCAGCCCTTGGATGAGTATCGATAACAAAATACACTTCCGCTTCATACACAACCAAGGAGGAAGCATTACTACACAAAACACCATCACAGATAATTCAAAAACACCATCACAGACGGTTTCATGAGCTGTCTGAGTTTATGGGTTAGTAATAATATGAGGTCATCACAGACGACTTTTGAAATGTCTGTGATGAATACTATCACAGACGGTTTTTAATAAATACTGTCTGTGATTGTTGACTATCATAGACAGTTTTTAATAGAAACCGTCTGTGATATATTGATTATCACAGATGGTTTCATCTACACATATATAAATGCAAATTCACGTATATATATCACAGCCATCACACATTCTCATATACATATATACAAATTCACACACACACACACACACATATATCACACATTCTCATACACATATATAAATGCACATATAGAACATATGACACATAAACATTTCATTCATCATTCCACTTGCTTATTTCCTTTGAAAATTAGCCCTTCATGATGATCGACGTGTATGTAGCCACTTTCATCACGCTCTTCCTCTACTCTTATGCTGTTTCCAAAAGGAAGCAACTCATAAAATTCATTGTATTCTTCCTCGTCCACTACATTCTCAACTCCAACAATCCTTCTTTTTCCATAAAGAACTATGTGGTGCTTCTTATTTACCTGGTTGGTTACATAGAAAACTTGAACAACTTGGTTAGCTAGTACGAATGGTTCATCGTTGTATCCGACACGTTTCATGTCAACGGTAGTGACACCGTACTTGTCGACCTTACTTGTGGGAGATGGACCTAATGGCACTGAAACAAGAGGATCTTGAAGAGCACGTAGTTGAGCTCCCAAATCTCCTCTATGAACCCATGGTAGGAGTTCCTCAAACCATCAGTACTAAACGCATTTATGCGGACATCGCTATTCTAGATAGTGTTGTTTACATCCTAAGTCTGTACTCGCCTATACCCGTACCCGCGACCCCGATTTATGCCCACGGGTACACCCACGAAGGATGACGGGTAAAAAACCTCACCCATACCCGTCGCCCACGGGTACCTGTCACTCGTGAGCATACCTGTTTACCCGCGAACTGAGAGCACCATCTGAGAGTTGAACTAATGACAGGTACATATAAACTACAGCTGTTTCTAGGAAATATAATAGCTATCAAAAAAGTTTATAACAATTAATAGCAATTAGAGATATGGAAAAGTTTATAATAATCAATAGTAATTAGATATATTGCATGATTGCGCCACCTGTCAATCTATATCACGGGTAAACGGGCAGGACGGGTACGGGTGGAGCTTACCCATACCCATGCCAGTTTACATGACGGGTAGAGTGTTCCCCCATTTCCATACCCGTGGGTAAAGAAAATATCCCATACCCGGTTCCATTAGGGTATTTACCCATGGGTGTACGGGTAAACGGGCACAATTTCTATCCCTATATGTATTATCAGTACATGACAATCATGAGACTTTATGCCAACTAACTTCAAATCTTCTATCAAAACAAGTTTCTTCATGTTGGCGGAGTAACTAAACGGAACTTTCACACCATGCAAGTATAGGCACAGTTCAGTTCTCTCAGCCTTGGATAGAGTGTAACAAGTAAGGGGAAGGTAAGTTCGTCCTTTATCAGTCTTTGTCGGTGCTAACTTAGGCCTGATATCCATGTCAACCAAGTCAAGTCGTGCGTTGATACCATTCTTTGTTTTGTCACGAATGTTCAGTAAGAGACCAATCAAGCTATCACATACATTCTTCTCTACATACATGACATCAATGCAGTGGTGAACTTCTAGGTGCTCCTAATAAGGTAAGTCCCAAAATATTGATCTCTTCTTCGAGATATTCTTGTCACGGGTCGTCGATTTATGCCCCTTTCTAAGCACAACATATAAATCCTTAACCATGTAATAAATCTCTTTTCTACTTAAATGCCTTGGAGTTGAACTATCCTCCTTCTCTCCGTCGAATTATTTCTTAATCCTGTGGTATGGGTGAGCCCTCCGAAGGAACCTACGGTGACGTATGTATACGGTTTTGCGTGAGTGCTTTAGCCACACACTCTCCGTATCATCTAAGTAGTGAGTACATGTTTTGGCCCCTTTTGTACTCTGACCCGACAGGTTAGTAAGGATAGGATAATCATTTATGATGCAAAACAACAACGAGCATAAAGTGAAAGTTCTCTCATTTGTATGCATCCCATACCTATACCCCTTCGATCCACAATATTTTTAGATCTTTCACCAACGGTGCTAGGTACATATCAATATCATTCCCAGATTGTTTTGGCCCTTGAATAAGTATCGATAACAAAATATACTTTCACTTCATACACAATCAAGAAGGAAGGTTATACATGTAGAGAGTCACGGGCCAAGTGCTATGCCGGCTGCTCATGTTACCGAAAGGATTCATTCCATCTGTACTCAATCCAAACCTTCTCTTTCTCAGTTCTACACCGAAGTTTGTAAACCTCCTATCGATGTTTCTCCACTAGGCGGAATCAGTAAGGTGTCTTAGCATTCCATTATTCTTACGCTCAGCCCAGTGCTAACGCAGCAGTTTTGCCTTCTTTGGGTTCATAAAAAATCGCCTCAAATGGGGAATTATAAGAAGATACCATGCCACCTTAGCAGGTGGTCCTCTCTTCACCTCTATTCTATTACTGTCATCTGATTGATTCTTACGCTTGTATCAGGAGGCGTTGCACACCAGACATGCATACATGTTTGCATACTCTTTACGGTATAGGATATAGTTGTTTGAACATGCTTGTGTTCTTTTTTACTTTCATTCCCAGTGGACAAAGAACCTTCTTGGCTTTATACGTGGTTTTGGGCAACTCGTTTCCCTCCAGAAGTATGTTCGCTAAAAGCCCTAATAGTGCGGTGAAACTCTTGTTGGACTAACCATTGCTTGCCTTCAATTTTAGTAGTTCAAGCACGGCTGACAAACTCGTGTATTTTGACTTGCTAGCATGTGAACAAAGGTTTCTCCGAGTCATCCATCAAGCCCTAGAATTTAACATACTCTCTCTCATCATAGTTCCCTTCTACATCGTGAAGCATCTGATCCAGATTGTCATCAAGCAACCTATCCAAATTATAACCATAATCGACATCATCAGGCAGCATATCATTAACTTTGTCGGTGATATCATTATTACTACCTTCCTGTGTAGTCTGCTCTTCACCATTACTGGTCCAACGCGCATACCCCTTTTTGGAACCATTTCGAATCAAGTGTGCTTCAATCTGCACCCGGTTCTTAAACATCTTTAGATTATAACAGTCAATGCATGTACAGTATATATTCACCCCCTTATTCAACAGATCTTCCTCGTCAGCTCTTGTGAAACCAGACATACCATTAATGTACTTTTCACTCACACGGTTCCCAGCTTACATCCAGCTTCGGTCCTACGCTACACATATAATTAATAGTTTAGTAAGAATAACTAATTAAATTAAAATAAGTAGAAATAAACTATAAAATAACTAAACCCTAAACCATACTAGATGTAAATAAACTTCTCTCTAGATCTAAGTCTATGGATAATAAACTACCTATGGTTAATAAACTTCTTTCTAGATAGAAATAAACTTCTCTCTAGATCAACTAGCTCGATTTAAACCATCTTCAATTCTTCTTAAACCAAAAGCTATAGATCTAATATATAATGCAATTAGGAACAAATTACTAACCATAGATAGCCAAGAAATGAATGGATCTACATTCACTCTTGCCAAATAGTCTCCTCTCACCAAATCACCGCCTCAAAGCCTGTGTCACTAGCTCAAAGCAGGAGCTAGATTTGGAATTTAAGATAGAGGGTCGAACAAGTCTGAGCGCAGTTAATATAGTGGAATTATTACAGATGGTTTTTAATACAAACCATCTATGATAAATTCATTATCATGTATGGTTTGTATTAGAAACCGTCTGTGATATTCAGCAATATTACAAACGGTTCTTGGTAAGAACTATCTATGATACTTTTAGAGATGTAGCGCCATGCGATAAGTACACAAAATCAGAGATGGAGGGACAATGTGGAGGTTGAGCCGGTCCATGGGCTGTGTTTGCAACGGGTTGTCATGGCATGCTCATTGACAATCGGGGTAATGGGCTCGACGGCAGGGGGCAAAGGCGCAACAACTATAGTAGAAGATGGCGGTGGAGGCACTACAGCAGGCATGGGCAGCGACTATGTGGTTGGGAAATTAGCTGGTGTGGGCGAGAAAGCAGCGGTTTGCGAGGGTGGTGGTGGAATCGGTGCTGTGGCAAGGTGTACCGTAGGGCGCATGATGGGAGCAGGCTTCGGGTGGTAAACGGTGACAATAAGGAAGTTGAAGTCAAAAGGAGCTAGCGGGTTGGGTTGCTTAGAGAAAGGAAAGGAGGACACATTGAATGTGATGTGTCGAGAGATTATGATTCGGTTTGTGGAAAGGTCAAGACAGCAGTAGCCATAATGATTGGCAGGATACCCGAGGAAGACACAGGACTTGGGGTGGAGTGCAAGCTTGTGTTCAGCTATGGCAGAGAGATTGGGATAGCACCTACAACCGAAGACACGGAGAGTAGAGTAGTCGGGAGGTGATCCAAAAAGATCCTGGTAAGGAATACCAAACTGGAGAGCTTTGGTAGGGTCGAGAAGGAAGGTGGCGATGTGGAGGGCTTCGACCCAGTATGTGGGCGGCATGCTTGCTTGAAAAAGAAGTGAGCAAAGAATGTCGTTGGTAGAGCAAATGGTGCGTTCCACTTTACCGTTTTGTTGGGAACTATGTAGGCATGACATGCGGAGTGCAACGTCATGAAAAAGAAGGTGAAGGCGCATTGCGTGATTGTCAAATTAGCTACCATTGCCACACTGAATGCTGCAAATGAGTGAGGAGAATTGAGTGTGAACATACGCAAAGAAATTGCAAAGAGTGTCAAAAACTTCAGATTTTAGATGAAGGGGAATTGTCCATAGGTAGTGAGTGAAGTCATCGAGAATAACAAGGTAATACTTGTAACCGAAAACACTAGGAATAGGCGAGGTCTAAAGATCAAAATGTACTAACTCGAAAGCTTTATGAGTGCGAGTAGATGAAGGATAAAATGGGAGATGGACATGTTAGCCTAATTGGCACGCTTGGCACAAGGTGTCTGCCAAAGGTTTATTACATGAAATATAAGAATGACTACTAAGTGTGATAAAACATGGTTGTCAAGATGACCAAGACGACGATGCCATAGGGTAGCGGACGGTGTGGTGATGGAGAGGGCGCTATGGGTAGGGGGTGTCCACCGCCATGACTATTGCACCTGATGATCACATTCCAGGTTCAAAGGTCTTTCACAGAAAGGCTGAAAGGGTCAAACTCAATGGAACAATGATTATAGATAGTGAACTGCCGAATAGAAATAAGATTCTTGACAAGGTTAGGAGTGACAAGAATATTATTGAGATTAAAGGAAAAATTTGGTGTGTGGAGGTGTGTGGTGCTGGTGTGGGTGATAGGAAGGTGAGACCCATTACTAACAATGGCATAAGGAGGGGCAACAGAAGATATGGGTAGGAAGGAGGTCAAGTTACCATGCTTCGAAGTCATGTGCGTGGATGCACCAGAGTCCATGTAACACTCAACGGGAGACAGTGGCATGAGCGACATGCTGTTGAAGGCGTGCATCAGCTACTATTGATCCCAGGAGGGTGGAGGTGCCGACGAGGTGCCGGTGGAGTTGGGCACGGGCTAGGGCGTGCCGAGCCTTGGCACGCTGTGCCATGACGCGGCAGCGGGTGGAGGTAGGGCAGTGGTGAACACGCCAGGTGGAGCCAACCTGAGAAGGCCTTGTCCGGTGTGCTACAGGTAGCCCAGCTACATGTAGATGGAACTAGCCCATGGGTTCTACATGAAGGGCCAAGCAGCGTTCTTGGAACCACTTTGGTCGCCACCTTGACCACTACTACTATTGGTGTTGTCAATGCCACCGTGGCCACCATGATGGTAGCGGTTGTTGTTGTTGTGGAGCTTGCCTGAGTTCGTGCCTTTGTTGTCGCTACCCTACTGTCCACCGGAGCCACTGGTGTTAGGGCCATAGCCCTGGCACACGAGGAAATGCCAGTGGTGGTGTGGGACAAGCTACCAGAGGAGCCACCATAGGAGTTGCCCTTGCTGCTGGTATTGGAGTAGAGGTCGGAGTGCTGCACGTTCTTAAGACACTGATGTGAGCTCCTCAAGTAGGAGGGCGCTGCATGGAGAGGAGCATGCGTATGTGGGCGTAGCAATGACCAAGTCCACGAAGTGTGTTGTGGATGAGGTTCTTGTCGATGATGGGGGTGCCGACCGCGATGAGTTCGTCAGCGAGGGCCTTTTGTCAGCAGTAGTAATAATCGATTGACATGCAGCCTTGTTGAAGACCGTAGAACTCCTGCTCGACATAGATGACACGGGTGTCGGCGTTGTCACGGTAGATGTCCACGAGGGTGTTCCAAATGGTGTAGGTGCGAGTGGAGGATCTGCCCATCACCATCGCTAATAGCTCAGGGGAGATGGCACCGTACAGCCATTGGCGCACAAGGGCATAGAGGCAGCCATTGGGTGGTCGGTGCCTTGGGAAGAGCTTCGGTGACATGGTCCTCGAGGGTATATTTGCATAGGGCGACCTCGAATAGGCCGCGCCACTAGGAGTAGTTACTGTCTTGAAGATCGAGGGTAAGGGGAATGACCACCTTGATGCTCGAGATGGCGATGGCCTATGCCCAAAGGGCTACCTTGGTGGTAAGCTAGGCCACGGCCACCTTAGCGGCACGCTCAGCCGTGGCTTTGGTTTCAAACGGCGCCATGGGCGCAAGAGGGAGGAAGCAGGAGGTGGAGAGACAGACTCAGTATCGGAACGAATCTGATACCATGAAGGTCAAATTAGGGCTCACACTTAAGCGTTAGCATTGATCGGCATGAGTTTATATGGTACATGGAGCAACTGAATTAGTTGGGATACATGCCAAAAAATAGCTAAGGTAAACAGGGAAAACAATCTTCTAATTAATAACGCACTAATCTCCTGGCCACTGGTGTTGCTCGCTTGGACATGACGCGTGCCTGTACGTTACATGCATATGTAACGTGCCTGGCTAACAAGATCCACGTTGGATGTGAGCTGCGGTGGGGGAAAGAGAAGGTGAGGGTGGTGGCATGCGGTGGTGTCAGAGCCGCAAGTGCCAAAGGAAAAAGCGAGTGGCCCAAGAGAGAGGGAGCTTGCTTAGGGAGGGAGGGAGGAAGTAGAACTTGGTGACCATAAAGATGACAGCGCCGACAGTCAGGATTTGCGCTAGGCTGGGACTGGTGACCAAGCAATTGTGGCAAGGACCATGCCGAGCAACAGCGAGAGCACCAAGATGGGCGGTGCCCAGATCCGACAGGACGACGATGAGTGCAGTAGCGTACGACGACGAGTGCGGTGGAGGAGGAGGATTACAACGATGTGTGTGGGTCTCGATTGGTGGAGGAAATGGAGTGAAGAGGCCATGCGGGTGTGGTTAGTGGAGGTCTCTAGTGAGAAGGGTGGCAATCGCCACCGATAGCGGGCGGCGCTATGTGGGGATCAATTTTGGTTAGGGAGAGAGAGAGGAGGGGGAGGAGGAGAGTGAAGGAGGAAGTGGTGGTCTATGTGTCCGACATTGGGCCAAGGGTGTAGATGTAGTTAGTTTTCTACTTGTAGGGTTTCTTTTGCAAATTTTTGGGTAAAAGTATATAAGGGCTCAACAGAAAAAAGAGAGGGCTGAAACACAAATATTCGAAACTACCCATGCTAGGTGAAGCATGAAACCATCACTTAAGGCTACCATGCATTATACATGCCCTTAGGGAAATCAGTCGTGGCACGCTGTTAGCATTTAATTACATTTTCTTTTGGGACAAAAAAGGATCCAAGTGACCCAAGTGATGATGGGTGGGTTCTTTTTAGCTGTGGCTGACGCTTTTTAGTCCTAGTGCAAGCGCTTATGCGAACGGACCGAATGTTAATAAGCTGCTTCGAAAATGTTGTTTTGATAAATCAGTTCAAAAAACCAACGAAGAAAACATTTAGTTTGTTTGTTCGAGAGAAGTTATAAGGCATGAACTATAGGCATTTTCTTTTCAGTTTCTAAAAGCTGCTTTTAGGCTTTTCTACAGTAACTAGCTCTCAAACAGAGTGTCTTTTCAATAAAGGGTCTACAAGTTGATTGTAGTACACACTATAGCGACTTTATTTATATCGGTTAAAACCGCACGCGAGTTTTAGTTACTTCGTACTTTCTCTCATGAATAGTCTAAAAGTCATGATCTAAAGCCAAAAAGCATAAAACAAAACCAAAAGAGCAGACCCGCATACCGAAAAGAATGAGCGCATAAAACAAAACCAAAAAGAGCAGACTCGCATACCGAAAAGAATGAGCGGTTCAAGTACTGTATATGCTTTCACGCCAACGATCAGAAAGCTAATTGTGTCAGTATGTGAGACTGAGAGAGTCCGAAAATTGCAGAGCTAGCTTTTGTTTAGAATGAACCTGCAGTCCATTGGGGTACGTAGAAACAGAAGAGCAGGGCGGCGAGCTCCTGCTGGTGCTCGTGCGGGTCGTTTCTTCCTTTCTTTGACAAACCCAGTGACACCCAGATGTAGTGAGTGACTGACCTTGTTGCAATCTGGATTCTGGACCATTTTTCTATCTGAAACTCTGAAGAAATATTAATTTTCCTTAACTCCGATTTTATGCTTCCTTGTGGTTGTACAGATCAAGCTCCGATTTTATGCTTCCTTGTGGTTGTACAGATCAAACTCCGATTTTGTGTTGCAGGCTCTGCTTACAGATCAAAAACTGATCCGAGATTTTAATGCCCTTCTATGATTGTGTTTGTGTTGCAAGGCTCTGCTTGTGGCGGTCAAGACAACTCCAAACCGCGGGGCATACGGTGCATGGGGTTCAAGGCAGCAACAACATCTCCATCTTAAGTTTTCAGCTATTGCCACGAAAAGTAAATTTCACAAAACTTTATATACTCTACCAAAACTATATAAAAAACACATTTAATGAAGTTCTAATTTCACGCCGTACACTGTTTGGCTTAAATGACAGGTTGGCAGCCCCATCGAAACCCGTTTAATTCAACGGACTGGACACTCGGTCCGACTTGTCAATCTTTCTTTATATCTACTAATTGGATGCTCCTCTACGTTAATCCTGTGAACGAAAAGCTAGAAATTCATATATTAATCAGAAAATAGCTAAAAATTCTCACATTAATCAGAAAAAGGAAAAGCTATATAAAGGCTTAGATCAATTCTAGAGTTCGAGCAAAGTGTTGTTGAGAATCCACATTGAACTTAGAATTGGAATTAAATTCCAAATATATATAGAGATACAAAGTTGGAAGTAGATAACAAAAATCTAATTAGGATTAAATATTTTAAAATACGGAATTAGAATTATTTTTAGATGCAAAGTTCGAAGTAAATAAGAAAAATCTAATTAGGATTAAATAATTTAGATTACTGAATTAGAATTATTTTATAAATAAAATTCAGATACAGAAATATACCATGCAAAGGAACATAATACGAATAAGTAATTAAAAATTCCGAATATATTATATGCAAATTACGAATTAAAATTAATTAAGAAGGAGAATCAAATTCAGATTAAATAAACCAACATTTGGAATTAGAATTAATATCGAAAATAACTAAATTCGGAAGTAAATTAAATTTTATAAATTCAGAATTAGAATTAGTATCTGAAAACAATTAAATTCGGAAATAAAATAAAGTAAATATATATTTGAAATTGAAATTAACGTAATTAAAATAATTCCCAAGCATATAGAGATACAAATTAGGAATTAAAATTAATAAAAAATAATCAAATTCTAATAAAAAAATAAAAATGGAGAATATAATTAATTTCTGGATAAAACATAATTTTAGAATTAAATTAATATTTGTGCAAAAGGAAGATAATTATGAAACTAAATCTAATTCTAAAATATAATAAATTCATAATAAGAGCTAATTTTGGACTTAGTATTAAATAATTAGTATATGATTATAACCAAATTAAGAAATAAAACAAATTGTCAAATAAAATTGAGATGAATTATGAAATACAATTACATTTGTAATATGTACTAAACTCAGAATATGAATTAATTTCGAAGACATAACGAAATCATACTTAGAAATTAATTGAAGAGTAGAATATTATTGACATAATGTAAATGGAAATTATGATTTAAAACTAATTATAGAATAAATATTAAACTTGGAATATACAAATATATGCCAATTCGGTCATAAGTACATTGTAAAACAAAATAAATTTAGGATATATACATAAAAATCTTCAATTACCCATACATAATTAATAGTAATTTTATAATAATTATTGAAATTGGAATATCTATCGGTGGATATTCCGAAACAAAACCAACATGGAACTCAAAATCAAGGTTGGAATATACAAATGCATAATTTCAAATAACATAAAAATAGTTAATTTAGAAATAAAATTAATTTATTCTAATCCAATTTGGAATTGAATATATATCAATATTGTGGGGACCCCAGACATTGAATACCCAAAATCCTGTATTCTGTACTAGTTCCATGATCAATAGATAGTACACACTTTCACAATATTGAGACCACATCCATACACATCGCATACAATTAATTTACTTCAGTGAGCCAATATATAAGTGATGCATAATAAAGTTTACAACATAGGGCCGACCATCCAAATAAATATAAGTATCAAGAGTAAATTGCGGCGGAAGACAAGTAAGTAAAGAAAAGATTCCAGCCGTGTGCTACCATAGCCCATAGGCAACCGACTAGAGTTAGGCCATAGAAATACACATCGTTGTATTCCCGGGCACTGTGTGCAAAATACGGGTCATCTGGCATAACTTCTTCCTCATTCTCTAAACAACAATTTAAATAAGTTTGAGTACATTGTGTACTTAGCAAGACTTGTAGTGCATCACCCCACACACATATATGAATTTAAGGCAAACAATAAATAAGGCTCTATTCTATAAGTTATTTTTAACATGACGCAATTTTTGTTTGCAATATCGATAAGTAGTAATTTACAACGAAATTATAAAGAGCAATTGATATGTAATGAAATAACATTTATATAACTTTAATGATAGTAAATCACAGTGATTCACAACCCTCCTTAGCTGTGAACATCAAACAATTTCTGATCACATGCATGGCACACAGCAGACACGTACATGCCATCCCTTCATTTCCAACAAAAGAGTTTTGTAAAAATAAAAGCTATCCATTGTGACTACATCCAAGCTGGCTCATGACCGCGAGCATGACAATTTAAATAGTTTTTTAACACTCTTAAGAGGTTGTACAATTTTATCCACATGAGATAGTCTAATGCACTATTGGCTACTACACGCTTTCGTAGGCATGTGATGAAATGATTATCATAAAGCCTTTACATGGGGCATGTTCTTTTTCAGCTTTTGGCTTCAGCTTTTGACTTTTCTACAGTAACTAGCTTTTAAACGGAGTATCTTTTTAAGATAGGGTCTACTAGTTAATTGTAGTATATACTGTACCGACTTCATTTGTATCAACAAAAACAGCACATGATTTTCAGTTACTCTGTAATCTCTCACATAAATAGCCCAAAAGCCATAAGCCTTAGTCAAAAAGAACAATCCCATCACTAGTTTGAACCTTGCACCAGCCCAATGAATGCAACCCTCACCTCAGCGGATACCCTCCCTTTAGTGAGGCATTCAACGTTGCATTAGCAAGCTCTGGTCCCAACACCTTGGTGAAGGGAGCTCTTGTGAGCAAATATACCTGGAATGCCCTCACTACTATGGCTTACCAAAATTCAAGACTAGTTCTAGATAACTTAGTCAGCTAAATTAAAGTCGGAGCCCATATATCACATGCGGTTGTATAGTGTGACTTACATATGCAGCAATAGTATTTGGTCCCTAATTGACCCTAGCAAAAATCTCCCCCTATCTACATGTGAGATACCCTCTTATATTTCACAATTCATATTATAACTTGCTCACATCTAAATCTTGGATTTTCATTTTGTTTTGTACCAAACTGACAAAGATACCCCCTCTGGTCCAATATTTCAAAATCACCCATATCTATGTGCAAATTTTTCCAAATGATTGAACTTTGTGAAAACTATTGCATGCCTAAGCATCTAGACCATATGCTCAATGTAATATATCTAAGATAGTATTAACTACTATCTAAACCATGTTCTAGAGGCTACAACAGTAAGGATATCAAATTTGCAAGGAGGTTTAATGAATATAAGCGGATATAGCTACCGTTACCCACAATATAACAATTTTAATGAAACATACACGTATGCATAATAGATTTTGTAAACATATACAATAATTTAAATAGAAGCATCAACATGGTCAAAAGGGGTGCTTGCCTTGCTATTGTTGCTTAGAGAATTGCTCAGAAGTACTTTCATAGGTATCCAGCACGATGGTGTCTATTCGATAAAATCTAAATAAATACAAATAAGGGCAAACAAGTTTAAATAGAGCATGATTTTAAAAAAAATTGGAGATAGAAATCACTTAATTTGGAGCTCATATGAAAAAGTTATGACCATTTAAATTTTATTCGGTTTATAAATTCTAAAAATGCAAAAAGGGGTGACGTCGATGATGCATTTCTCAAAAATACGCTTTCCAACAGAGAAAGAAAACATTCACACAACGAAAAGTGGCCTTTTATTTTATTCATTTTCTAAAATTCCTTACATACGTGCATATCAATCTCACATGGTTTAAACCATGTTTTATTTATTCATTGCCTAGTGGGTCCCATATGTCAGTGACTCATGTTTTATTTCTCAGTTGAATTAAAATTCCTTAATTGATTTCAACTGGACCCACTTGTCATTGACTCATTAGTTTCATATTTGTCATTAAAGCTAATTTGCTTTCTTACATGTGGGTCCTACATGTCATACATATTTTTGAAAGTCACCTGCATTTGGGTCCTACATGTCATAGTCACATGTTTTAAACCAGATTTTAAATATAATTTCAATTAACTATTTAACCCAGGCCCACTTGTAATACATTCATTAGTTTTGAACATGTCATTTGCACCAAATAACCTTCCGACAGGTCAGCTCCACTGCAAGCGGGCCGTTGGGACCATAAGATCATTGGAGGGTGTCGGTGGTGACCCTTGCAGCGCCATGCGGAGCTACAGAGAAGGCTAGGCAACAGTGGGTTATTCCCAAATTAAATGAGCACGTGAGCATCTAGGAGCTACTAGAAATCGGAGAGGCAACAGAGTAGCTGGTCAGTGAGGAGTTGCGGCAGCACAGAGGACGTCCATAGTGCATGAGCTCAAGAGAGAGTCGAGGATGCTCTGAGGGAGAGGGATTAGGCTAGATCTCACCGGAGAGGCAATGGCATCGCCAGCAGTGGTTTTGGCAGAGGATTAAGAAGACAGCTCAGTCTCAACGAGCATCTGCACGAATCAAAAAATTAGTTTAGGGGAAGATTACACGGGATGTGAAACACGAAGTGACATGATCAGAAGTGTAAGAGGTTCTGGGCAGGGCATGGAGGGAAAAATCTCAGCTTTTCATGGAAATGATATGAGTGCGAGATGAGGGAGATGATGCCGTGGTTGAGAGTGCTTTGTACGTACAGGATGGCCAAGGTGAGCTCATGAGTTCTCACAGGCATTAGCAAGAAGAGCGGTTCAGTTCTTCTCGATAGTGCGCGACATAGGGAAGAAGACAAGAGTGGGGACTCAGCACAGTGATGCGATGGGTAGGTGATGTTGTAAAGGTCTTACGACCTCCCAGGACCTTTTACAACCGATTAGAGTCGTTTACGACCGGTGAGAATCAAATACGATCGGTTCAGAGTACTTACGACCAATTCCGATCGCTTCAATCTCCTCCGATCACTTTTTCAACGTGGTCGTAAATTTACTGTAGCAATTTACGACCGCTCCGCGATATCGCTACCGCTGCCTTCCTTCAGCCGCTCGAGATACCGTGATCGAAGCCTTCTACGATCACGCAGTGATGCTGGCGATCACTGTTCACCGTAGTCGAACACCCTTTCGACTACGTTCACTTCCTTCAACGTGGTCGGAGTCGCTTCTGATCACGTTCTGGCCTTCCCGGTGTAGTCGTTCCCCTTACGACCACGTTGTTCGCTCCTTAGCCGTAGTCGTAAAACACTGTTCCTTTTCCGTGGTCGTAGCGCCTCCCGACTACGCCTGCAGGATCTTTGCCGTGGTCGTAACTCCTCCCGATCACGCTTGCGGTGATCGTGAGTCCTTTCGACCACGTCTTGCGCAAAACACACGACAAAACAAAGCTTTGTATGTTTCCCTCTTTTTGGTATTTTCTCAATTGCTTGGTGTACAGAATACATGGCTCTAAGCCTCCTTTTATACCCGGCTGTCCTACTTCAACACGGGTTCTCAACACCTACTCCGACTCTGATTCTAATACGACTTCGACTAGGTTTCCACCTACGACTTTGAATTTGCGGCTGCAATTCGACTTCGATTACACCCAAAATTTGCACATGACTCTAAAACAAGATTATTTACAACATTCTCTCCCTAATCTTGTTTTTCGATTTCGATCATGCCAATCTTCTTCCTCATCTCTGAAAACTTTATCCGCCCCAGCGACTTTGTCAATATGTCTGCTTTCTGTTCTTCGGTTCTGATATAGTTGATATCGATCTTCCCCTCTTCGACATAATCTCTGATATAATGATATCTTGTGTCTATGTGTTTGCTTCTATCATGTAGAACCGGATTCTTGCTCAGCGATATTGCAGATTTGTTATCAACCCTGAGCGTCACCTTCTGGATTGTCTCGTCCGACAATTCATTCAATAGTTGAGCGAGCCAAACTCCCTGACAAGATGCTGCGCTCGCTGCGATGTACTCGGCTTCACAGGAAGACAATGCAACCACCTTTTGCTTCTGAGATTGCCAGCTGATCGGACTCTCCCCAAGCACAAACATTATGCCTGTCGTGCTCTTTCGATCGTCGACATCTCCCGCCATGTCACTATCACTGTAGCCCGTCAGCTGCAACGACGTTCCACCTCCTCTCTTGTACTGAATCCCGAGATTTAAAGTACCTTTGATGTATCTCAGGATGTGTTTCACGGCATTCATATGCTCCTGAGTCGGTTTCTCCATGAAACGACTTACGTATCCGACCGCAAACGAGATGTCTGGTCGGGTGTGCACCAGATACCGTAGACTTCCAACAATGCTCCTATAAGTCGTGGCATCAACTGGTGATCCTGGGCCTGTCTTGCTCAACTTCAGATGATTCTCCATTGGGGTTTGACATGGATTGCACTCTTCCATACCTGACTTCTCCAGAATCTTTCGAGCATATCCCGACTGACAAAGTGTTATGCCGTTGTCGGTTTGATTTACTTCAATGCCGAGGTAGTAGCACAGAAGTCCCAAATCGGTCATTTTGAACAGCCTCTTCATCTCTTCTTTAAACCTCATAATCTCCTTCGAACTCGATCCAGTAATAATCAAGTCGTCCACGTAAACGCCCACGATCAGTCTGTTCTTCGCATCTCCCCTCGTGTACACAGCATGTTCAGAGTTGCTTCTTCTGAACCCGAGTGCCGTTAGACTTTTGTCAAGCTTCAAATTCCATGCTCGTGGTGCTTGCTTAAGTCCGTAGAGAGCTTTGTTCAGCTTCAAGACTTTCTCAGCTTGCTCCTTGGATTGAAAACCCGGCGGTTGAGAGACATAAACTTCCTCCTTAATGTCTCCATTCAAAAACGCCGTTTTCACATCCATGTGGTGAATTTCCCATCCACCGTTTGCTGCCATTGCAACAAGTAGTCGTATAGTCTCCATACGAGCTACTGGGGCAAAGACTTCTTCGTAGTCGATGCCTTGTTTTTGAACATACCCTTTCGCCACAAGTCGTGCTTTGTGTTTTACGACTTCTCCCTTGGAATCCTTCTTTACCTTGAAGATCCACTTTAAACCGATTGCTCGATGACCCTTTGGCAAATCGGTGAGTTCCCATGTGTCATTCTCTTCAATCGACTTCAGCTCTTCCTGCATAGCTGCTCTCCAGTATGCATCTTCCTTTGCTTCTTCATAGCTTCCAGGTTCTTCTGCAGTTGTGTACAGTAACTCTTCAGACTGCACTGGTTCAGTTTGTGCATAAATCTCACTTATGCTTCTCATCTTCGGTATTCTATCGCTCGAATCTTCTTCATCAGACTCTTCTTCATTAGGTGAGACTTCCTGATCATCAGCACCGGTCGAATTTTGGCTTTGAGATGTGGTCGTAGCTTCTTCCGTATTGTCAGCATCGACTGCTTCGACTTCGAAGGTTACCCACTTCGACATGTCTTTCTCAATGTCCTCGTGTTCTTCCCACTCCCAATGTTTATTCTCTTCGAAGACCACGTCTCTGCTCACATGAATCTTCTTTTCGACCGGATCATAGCACCTGTATGCCTTGGTGCCTGGTTCCGAGCCAAGATAGATCATCTGTCGGCTCCGGTCGTCTAGCTTCTTGAGATAAGTGGATGGCTTCACATGGGCTAAGCATCCGAAGACCCTTAGATGCTCGACATTGGGTTTTCTTCCCGACCACTGTTCATATGGAGTGACTCCATCCAGTGATCGCGTGGTCGCACGATTTAGCAGATAGACAGCATGTCGTACTGCTTCTGCCCAAAGTCTCCCGGGCAGAAATCGGCTCTTCAGCAGACTTCGTGCCGTTTCGACCACGGTCCGGTTTCTTCTTTCTACGACTCCGTTTTGTTGAGGTGAATACGGAGCCGTGAAGAGTCTTGCAATACCCTTCTCTTCACAAATCGAGTCGAACTCTTTCGCGAGGAATTCTCCTCCTCGATCTGACCTGACCGACTTCACCTTTTTGTTGACTTCGTTTTCGACAAGAGTTATGAACTTCTGAAAGTTCGTCTTTGCCTCATCTTTGCTCTTCTGCATGTACACCCACATGGCTCTTGAGTAGTCATCCACGATCAACATGAAGTATTGATTCCCGGCATCTGTACGAGGTGTGATTGGTCCGCACAGATCCACGTGAACCAGTTCGAGTGGTTGCGAAGCTCTGAAACTCGTCTGCTGTGGAAAACCGCTACGAGTTTGTTTCGCCACCAGACAGCCTTCGCAGACTTGCTCCGGGTGGTCGATTGTCGGTAATCCGACCACCATCTCTTTTCCCGCCATCGTGTTGAGACTCTGGAAATTCAGATGTCCGAATCTTGCGTGCCATAGCCAGGCCGCATCATCGGTTGTAGTCTTCATACACTTCGGCTTGCATGCTTCAATTTGAATTTTGTACAAACGGTTTACCGTTCTCTGTACTTTCATCAGCAGTCGCTCAGTGTGGTCGTACATCTTCAGATAGGTGTCTTTGAGTTCAATCCGACAACCTTCTTCAGTCAATTGTCCAAGGCTTATAATGTTGCTTCGTAGACTTGGAATGTAGTATACATTCGACAATCTCCTCTGGCTTCCATCCTTGCACTGCATCAGGATCGTGCCTCTCCCTTTTATCTGAATGGTCGAGCCATCTCCGAACTGTACTCTTCCAAGCACATTCTTATTTAATTCGTAAAACATTGAGTACGTACCCGTCATGTGGTTGCTGGCTCCGTTGTCGAGATACCAGTCTGCCGTCCGCTCTTGAGTCTGCTCTCCTTTCTCCAACAGACTCGGAAACACTTTCTCCTCGTTTAATAGAACCATTGTCGGTTCGTCTGCAGTGCAGAGCGACAACAGCAATGTCGGCTCTTTGTGCTCATCCGCTTGAGCCAGGTTTGCTTCTTCTACTCTCTTCTTACTCCGGCAATTCGCAGCATAGTGACCATACTTCTTGCAGTTATGGCACTGGATGTGGCTCCGACATTCGGCAGCGTAATGTCCGAATTTCTCGCATGTGTAGCACTGGATATCAGACTTGTCTGTCTGGTGATTGCTATCTCCACGGCCACCACGACCTCCTCGACCACCTCTTCCACAGCCACTCTGACCATAGCCTCGTCCTTGTCCTCGCCCATGAGACGCGCCGCGGCCACGACCACGTCCACGACCACCCCTTGATGACGATTCTCCTCGGTTCTTCGTGTCTTCCTTTACAAACAGTGCTTGTTGGTTGTAAGGCCCTTGTCCTTCATTGTCGGCCTGATAACTCTTCAGAAGCTGCTCATGTGCTTTGAGCGCTCCGGTCACCTCTTCAATCTTCATCTTCGAGAGGTCCTGTGAGTACATGAGTGTAGTCACAACTGGGAGAAACTTCTCTGGCAGTACTCGTAAGTACTTCTTCACCGCCACTTCATCTTTTAGATCGCCGCCGAGAGATTCGATCTCATTTACGACTTCATTGAATCGACCAGAGAACTCTTCCACGGTCTGATTCTTCCCCATCTTCATGGCTTCAAACTCACTTCTTAAGGTTTGAAGTCGAACTTCCTTCACTCGATCTACTCCTTCTTGCATGGTTCGCAGAGTAGTCCAGACTTCCTTCGCTGTCTCCTTGCCGACTAGCTGTCGCATCATTGAGTCGGGCACAGCTTGATAGATCGCTGCCATCGCCATCTTGTCGAGACGATCATCGAGGACCTTGTCCTTCTCCTTTGGTTCGACCGCACCCCAGACGCCTTGCGCGATCATGTTGACCTTCATCTTCATCGCCCAGACCGGATAGTTGTCCGAACTGAGGATCGGGTACTGCAGTGACACGCTCTGCTTCGCCGTGTCAGCCATGTTTAACCACCGGCTCTGATACCAACTGTTGTAAAGGTCTTACGACCTCCCAGGACCTTTTATAACCGATTAGAGTCGTTTACGACCGGTGAGAATCAAATACGATCGGTTCAGAGTACTTACGACCAATTCTGATCGCTTCAATCTCCTCCGATCACTTTTTCAACGTGGTCGTAAATTTACTGTAGCAATTTACGACCGCTCCGCGATATCGCTACCGCTGCCTTCCTTCAGCCGCTCGAGATACCGTGATCGAAGCCTTCTACGATCACTGTTCACCGTAGTCGAACACCCTTTCGACTACGTTCACTTCCTTCAACGTGGTCGGAGTCGCTTCCGACCACGTTCTGGCCTTCCCGGTGTAGTCGTTCCCCTTACGACCACGTTGTTCGCTCCTTAGCCGTAGTCGTAAAACACTGTTCCTTTTCCGTGGTCGTAGCGCCTCCCGACTACGCCTGCAGGATCTTTGCCGTGGTCGTAACTCCTCCCGATCACGCTTGCGGTGATCGTGAGTCCTTTCGACCACGTCTTGCGCAAAACACACGACAAAACAAAGCTTTGTATGTTTCCCTCTTTTTGGTATTTTCTCAATTGCTTGGTGTACAGAATACATGGCTCTAAGCCTCCTTTTATACCCGGCTGTCCTACTTCAACACGGGTTCTCAACACCTACTTCGACTCTGATTCTAATACGACTTCGACTAGGTTTCCACCTACGACTTTGAATTTGCGGCTGCAATTCGACTTCGATTACACCCAAATTTTGCACATGACTCTAAAACAAGATTATTTACAACAGGTGAGTGCAAGCAACAACATGAAGAAACCATGGTCATGTCATCAAAAACCGGTGGTACAGCGCGGCCATAGCGGAGCTGGCGTGGGCGCGCGAGGTGGAAGAAGGCAGCTGACGTGTGGGCCTGACTCATCAGAGAAAGGAGAAGGACCTAACTAGTGGGGTCTGGTCCCACTCACCAACATTAGGTCTTTAATAAATAGCGAGATGGTGGCTTTTCAAGAATATGCTTTCGCGTAATGGAAAGCAGAAATGTATAGAGGCTTCTTGTCAGCGTCGCGTCTTTAATAGATAGAGAGATGACGGCTTTTCAAGAATAAGCTTTGTAGAATTTGTAAACGTAGCAAACTAGCTCCAAAAATTATGAAATTTTTTATTGAGGCTAATAACATAGTGAATATAATTGTACAATTTTTTTTATAATTTTATCTATCTTAATTGTTCTCCAAAGATCTTTGAACTCTTTTGTGTAACATGCATAATATTATTTTAACTTGAATAATTTAAGGAACATGTTTAACAATGTTCAAAATTTCATTACTAGTGCTATGAACTTATTGTTGAGTCTAAAAAATGGTTTCTACTATAAATTCTCCTAGGCCACTTTATGGATCATCTTTTTATATTCAATTTTGAATTCAAATTGAGTTCTATCAATTGCATATGTTTCTTTTCCAAAAATCTGTGTTTGCAACTTATTTTCCAAAGAAACTCCAATTAAAGCCGAGGAAATAATAAGATGCATGAATTTTTTAAAAATTTTCTCATTTTTGAATTTCCTAGAATTTGAGATATTGCAAATATAAACGTTATTTTAAATATATAGCCCGCGCACATGCACGGGTTAAGGATCAGTGGATCTAAAAAGTGGGGCCCATCTATTAGTGGATCCATCTCTAAACCTCCTCTCGCAATGGTATTAGAAAAGTACACAAGTATATCCCAAGTTATAAAGGGGAGGAGTAGAATAGAATTAATTTTCCCTACAAGCATTCATTGCTAAATATACATGCATGATTTTTTTTCTACATAATTAGCCGATTAGCCCGCGTAATTGGCCCATTGTACTACATATAAATTTTTCTATGCAGATTTCGAATGTTGAAATTCCTATATTGCAAACAAAATATTTATGAGATATTTGATTTCATATTTAATTATAGCAATTTATTTTGAGATATCTCTCTTCGTAAGGTATAGGATTGGGAGGTGAGCCCCCTCTAGCAAATTTATACATCTCAACCTTTGAATTATAGGTAGTGCTACTTATATCTCTTTTTTAAAATTTTCAAAATAATATATCTCTAAACCAACTATTAAACCTAAGCCTTTAAAATTGTGGTCCATCAAATTAATGGCTAGGCATTTTCTTTTATAGAATTATCTTAAATTCCTATATCAACTATCAAATATAAGCCTTTAAAATTATGGTTCACCAAATTAAGAGCTATATTTGTTTTCTTTTTTGTGAGAACTTTTAGCATATCCATTTTCTTAGTAGCTGTGAATCACCTGTCATCAGTTTTTGTTATATATAAATTTCAACAAACTAGGTTAGTTCATCACAAAACAGCTACATCACCAAAATGTGTGAAGAACTGAAGATCGATACGATCGAATAAGTAAAAATCCGGCAAAAGGAAAGACAAATAAGAGAACAAAATGCACTAGAAGGTTATTCATTTGCTAATATCCTTAGTGAGTGTGCGTGTCTGCCGTATCATCCTCACGCGCGCGCTCTCTCTCTCTAAAAAAAAAATCCGCTGGAACGTTTACGAACATTTGCTCCAGACAACATATTGCCTATCCTATCGTGCATGGGCCAGAAGTTTTGTACTTTAATCTATTATAGACAGTGATTTAATCCAATATAAACAGTGATTGTCTCACTGGATGCAATCCTTGGAATAGTACTCGCAGTCTGCATTGCTATGATAATTGATGAAGGAATTAATGATATATCTCCGTACTAGCAACATCTGCTCAAGGTGGCTCCAGGTTCTTGTTTTTGGCTTCTAGCTTCTTAATTTTGTCTTTTTTTTATTTTTTAGCATTTTTTTGGCTGCTTGTTTTTCTTTTATTCCTTTGTATTGTTTGTGATCATATAACATTTTTTTTAATTTTTCAAAATTTTAAATTTAATTACTTAGAAAAAAATAATAGCCGCTATAGTACATTTTCTACAGTATAAAAATACCAGAAACCAACAGCTAGAATCCACTTTATGCAGGGCCATAAACTAATATGACCTAGCATCTTTCGAGAACATGACGTCATCTAATTATCACTACAAAAGATTGTTGAATCAGTAGTACAGTTCTCTACAGACAAATTGCATGAATATTAAAACAGTAAAATACATTATTAGTAGTGGAATAGTGAAATATGCAAAACGGTGCTGCATGTTTTTGTTAAATATATTTTATTGCCAGAAAAGTGGAAACCAAATCAAGGAAAAGAGTAGAGTTTCTACGCTATCCTGAAAACTAAATTGTAAATTATGCCCTCGGTATGCTTTCAGGGCATGTTGTAGCTTATACTTCTGTGCGGACCTTTGAAGTACTTGGTGAAAAACAACAGTAAATCAAAAAAAACAAACCATTCTTTTTTAAGAATAAAAAATCAAACCATTATAGCCATAATCCACATGTACCATCTAAATGCCAATTACATGCATAATTTCCACAGTAAACTACACGGTAGTTCATCACGTATAGAGAATATTAATATAAAAACTAGGGCAAACTTTAAGAAAACAGAAAGAAAAGAACAAAAACAGTAGGTAATTGCTGATCGGACGAAGCAAACTAATTTCAGAAATCCTCTGTTATAGGAATAAAAAATCACCATCCACAATGTTCACGATCCCCACATCATAAGTCGAATTCTTTTCCTCCCCTTTCCCATCCTCTGCGCAAGCATTCAAATCCAAGCAAAAACGTGGTTTCACTTCCTTGTCTCTATTGGAATTAATCTAGACTTCGTGTCCTCCCCTTTCCCATCCTCTGCGCAAGCATTCAAATCCAAGCAAAAACGTGGTTTCACTTCCTTGTCTCTATTGGAATTAATCTAGACTTCGTGTTTGTTTGTATCCTACACAAGTCTTGTGCAGAGTCCGAATTGTTTTCGAGTCTAGCTAGAAGAGTTAGTTTCAGTTTTTTCTAAAGTTAGTTCAGATACGATGGTAGGTTTTTTGTTTTTCAAGTTGTGAACTTTAGTATAAATAGAGAAAAGAAAACCTAGAAAAGGTACGCTGATTTGCACCACAAACTTCATTGTCTTGTGATTGCTCATTGTCATTTTTTCTGAGTTTTGTTTTGTCGTAATCTGAATTGTAGGAAAGCAGAGAAAGCAACGCTCAGAGAAGTGCATGCTCAAGATTTGCGAGTACGTGCTGTCCAATCGAAGAAGAAGGCTGAACGTGGTCATAACTTCTCTGTGATAGGAGCTATGAGCGCAGAACGTAGTCGAAACCAAGTTCTCATGATCGGAGCTACAAGCGCTGATCTTGGTTGAAACCATGTTCTCGTGAAGTGCGACCCGGGCATGCGACCTTCAAGCAAATTCAACATGTGGTATCAGAGCTTCTGCATGTCCGAGCTACTTGTGGTTCCCGGTGATGGCTCTCTCCGGTCAGCAGGCTGCAAGGGATGGCAGCGGGGTGCCGCACCAAATCTCGATGTTGGCGGTGACGAATTATACCACAAGGTGTCTGGGAGGCAGTAGAACCTCCGGTCAGAGTGGTCGTAGACGAGAAGAAGAACAAAGTGGCACGAGCATTCATCTTCCAAGCCATCCCGGAAGACGTCCTTCTGCAGATCGCAAAGAAGAAAACGGCAAAGGAGGTATATATGGGATGTTTTGAAGGCTCGATATCTAGGTGCTGACCATGTGAAGAAGGCCCAGCAGCAAACATTGAAGAGCGAGTTTCACTCGATTCACATGAAGGAGAGACGATTGATGAATTCACTAGAAAATTGAGTGCCATGGCAGCCAAGTACAATACCCTCGGCGCCACCCTGGAGGACGTCGCACTAGTCAAGAAGCTTCATGACTCAGTACCAAAAAAATTCCTACAATTGGTGGCATCAATTGAGCAATAATCAGATCTTGATGCAATGCCATTTGACGAGGCAATCGGTCAGCTAAAGGCATATGAAGAACGACTCAACCGGTGGACCAATAACACCACTGATGACCAACTACTACTCATACCGAATGGAAGGCACAACAGAAAATCAATTCCAAAGAGCCAGCGTCCACTTCCAAGGGGGAAGGAATGAATTTTGGAGGAGATTACCATAGGCATGGAAGGGGCAACTGGCAAGGCCGTGGTCGAGGCAGGGTTGGCCAAGGTGGCATTACCATGACACCCAGGAAGGTGGTGCTGGTCGTGGGTCCTGGACAAGCTGCTACAACCAGGAAGGTGTCACTAGTCGTGGGTCCAGGACAGGCCGCGACAAGAGTCACATCAAATGTTTCAACTGTGAGCAATATGGCCATTATGCCTTGGAATGCAAAGGAGAGCACTAGGGTGAGGAGGTGCATCTTGCAGACACACATGATGAAGAGCAGGTTTTGTTACTGGCAATAGGTGAAGACTCATGAAGGATGATATTGCTGCACGAAGAAAATGTCTTGCCAAAGCTACAGGCAAACATGGAATCTAAGTTCAGCTCAAATGTGTGGTACTTCGATAACGGGGCAAGCAACCACATGACTGGTGATAGGGGAAAGTTCCATGAACTAGATGAGTCAGTTCAATGAAATGTCAAATTTGGTGATGACTCCGCTGTTACAATCAAAGGAAAAGATTCAGTTCTACTCTAAATCAAGGGAGATGAACAAAGACTATTAACAGAGGTATATTATATACCAAATCTCTGCAGCAACTTCTTGAGTATTGGCCAGTTAATGGAGTTAGGGAGCTAGATGGTTATCTTCAATGCCTTTCTGTGGTTATATGATCGATGTAACAGGCTCTTGATGTAACAGGTCACGTTAGAGACTTGTGATCCAGTGTGTGTACATGCAAAGATGGAGGATCAAGCATGGCTATGGCACGCAAGATTGGGTAACAGCCATGGGAGTCTTTCACTTCTACACCCACGGGAGCCTTATCTTCCTCACCTAGCAAAGCTAACGGCCAACAAAACTTGGACCAGCATGGGAAAAATACCGAGACCAGCTTATAGAACTAGCGGGTTTGGTGTTGTCAACACCACCAACAGAGATATCTCAGAAGTACCGGTCACTCTTTGAGATACATGAAGAACATGCCATTGGAGGAGTTGCTGCAAATTATGACTGAGGAGCCAAGAACCTTCTCAGAAGCAGCAAAGGAGAAACAATGGATTGATGCAATGAATGTTGAAATTGATTCAATTGAAAATAATGAGACATGGGAGTTAACAGACTTATCGGCAGGGCACAAGCCCATTGGTTTAAAGTGGATTTACAAGGTGAAAAGGGACTCTGAGGAGAAGATTATAAAGTACAAAGCTAGACTCATTGCAAAAGGGTATGTACAAAAGCAAGGAATTGATTTCAAAGAAGTCTTAGCACCAGTAGACTCAACCGAGTACCGGCAAGCCATTGGATGTCTGAGATATTTGGCGCGCATGTGACCTGACTTGCCTTATTTGGTTGGACAAGTTAGTAGATTTAGGAAGAGGCCAACAATGATGCACCAAAGGCAGTCAAGTAGATACTTCGATATTTGAAATGCACTATTGATTTTGGGTTGGAGTACACGAGTACGGGTGAAGGGAAGTTAGCCGGTTTCAGTGATAGTAGTCTGGCCGACAATGATGATGATAGCAGAAGTACTATTGGCCTGGTGTTTTATCTCGACAGTTGTGTAATTTCGTGGACGTCCTAGAAACAAAAAGTGTTGCTTGTCTTCATGCAAAGCGGAGTTCATGGCGGCAGTAGCTGCTGCATGCCAGGCAATGTGGCTGAGAGGATTGATGAGTGAGATCATAGGGTGTCCTTTAGAAAAAGTCATATTGTATGTTGACAATAAGTCAGCAATTGAGTTGTAAAAAACCTGGTGTTCCATGAGAGAAGCAAGCATACAAACATGAGGTTCCACTTTGTTCAAGAATGCATTGAGAGAGGATAGATTGAAGTTCAGTATATTCTAGGAGAAGAACAACGTGCAGATATTCTCAGCAAATCTCTTGCTGAGCTAAAGTTTTCAGAGATGAGGATGTTGATTGTGTCAAAGATTTTGCAGAACCAAGTCTAGATTAGTGAGGAGTTTGTTGGAATTAATCCAGACTTGATGTTTGTTCGTGTCCTACACAAGTCTTGTGCAAAGTCCAGTTCGTTTTCGAGTCTAGCTAGAAGAGTTAGTTTCAATTTTTTTCTGAAGTCAGTTCAGATACAGTAGTAGTTTTTTTGTAAACTTTAGTATAAATGGAGAAGAGAAAACCCAAAAAAGGTGTGCTGATTTGCACCACAAACTTGGTTGTCTTGTGATTGCTTATTGTCATTTTTGCCGAGTTTTGTTTTGCCGTAATCTAATTTGCTAGAAAGCAAGGCTCAAAGAAGTGTGTGCTTGTGATCTTCGAGTACATATTGTCCGGTTGAAGAAGAAGGCTAAACATGGTCGTAACTTCTGCTTGGTAAGAGCTATGAGCATAGAACATAGTCGAAACCAAGTTCTCATGGTCGGAGCTACGAGCGCTGAACATGGTTCAAACCAAGTTCTCAAACTCGGAGCTACGAGCACTAAACGTGGTCAAAACCAAGTTCTCGTCAAGTACGACCCGAGTGTGTGATCATCAAGAAAATTCAACACTCTCTGCCATTTTCTTCCTCACCATTTTTTTCTACCGATTAGTTACTTCACTGGAGGTGAGGAAGCCAAAGACCACAAGTTGATCACTTCGCAGTTCAGCACTACGATGGCATCCTCCAAACTGACCACATCACCATTGCAACCTCTAATTCTTCCATTTGCAATCGCATTCTTGATGCTGATATTTGAGTCATGACCCAATTGTTCAATACCGTTAATCAAGATGACACAATGAGGATTTTCAAGGGTTGCTTCAAACAAATTCTTTTTCAACGTAGCCATTCTCACTGTGTTGTGATCTCTGCCTCTTGAGGGTGATGTTGAAGTTAATGTTGTTCTGCCCCATGCATTCTGCTGTCTGTTTCCTGCGCCAGTTAGTCAATCAAGTTGAAGTTCTTCAAAAAGTTCAAAACTGCATCAGCCAATAAAAGTTCAGAACTGAAGTGTTATGCTTGCGTATAATTGTTTCTGCTCCATGATCCTAAATATGTGGGATGTGGCCAAGTCATGAGAGCAATGTCTTACTTTTTGGATTGGCTATTCTCATCTGAAGTGCGTGCATGCGTTTTACTTCCTCTGTTGTCAGTTTTTTAGTTAGTTGACTGTAGCTCATCCGAAAACACATGAATCACAGAGTAAGCAGCGAAAAGGTGTGATAGTTTTTTTACACCACACATTGAGTCTCCTCTGCGTTCATTCTTTGCTTCGGTGACTGAACCCTTGTGTAAGTGATAGTATCCACTGTGTCTTGCGTGTGTCTAGTGATTCCACTATTCCAGGGCTAACACTTGGTATTAGAGCCAGTGTTGGATGTTCAAGATTATGTTGAGGAGTGGTGAACTCACAAACATGACATCGTGTAGGACTAGATAGACAATAGAGGGGGGTAAATAGTGTCTTAAAATTTCTCCAAGTATTCACTTATCCTTTACTCCAATAGCTACAAAGCTATGAAGATTAGGATAGCAATCCCACTATAAAACCAGAGATTCCCATAGCTGAGCAAAAACAGTTAGAAAACAACATGGTCGAATTTTGACTATGTGGTCGGAAGTCCCACAAATCTAATTGTAACTTGATAAAAAAAACACCGTGGTTGGAATTTGACTATTAGTCGAAAATCAATGTGGTCAGATTTCAACTACTAGTCGGAAATCGACATGGTCAGAATTTGACTCTAGTGGTTGACAACCTGAGAGCGGTCAAAAACCGACGTAGTCAAAAACCAACGCGATCGAAATTCGACTTGAGTGGTCAATGACCAGAGAGTGGTCGAGAACCAACATGGTCAAAATCAACGTGGTCGAAGCCAACGTAGTCGAAGGCCAACGTGGTCAAAATTCGACTCGAGTAAACCAACATGGTCAAAGAGAGACAATGCGGTCGAAGGATTGAATGTGGTGAAAAACTTGAACATGGTCGAAAAAAACCAGAGAAAACAAATGATGAATAGAGGCTTTCAGTAGAGTTTGAAAAACCAGATTTGATGTAATATTTGATTCCTAGATCCAAATGATATGAAACTTTCTAGGGATCTTCTCTTGGCCAAAATTGAGACTTTTTTCAGTTTATTGGAAGGTTTCCCCAAAACCGAGTGAAAATCAAAATTGGTGAATACAACCTGCTCATGGGTGGATGATGACCAAGATGGGTCTAGATGTTTTTTTACATGTCACAGCAAATTAGAACACCAAAGAAATCAACTCACATATCCTTGAATCAATAAATCACACTTTGACACCAAATCAAGAGCAAATCAATCAAATCAAGATGGATCCGTGGAAATATGTAAAGATTGATGTATTGCTTATTTGAGAAGGTTGATTTTATAGCCACTCCACCTTGAAGGACAAAGAGCACACCAAGTGCTCCACTCTCAAACCCTAACCCTAAACAATAGAGCACACATGAGAGAGAGAGAGGGGTTGGATGGTTAACCCTATATGTCTTCATCCCAACCCCTTTTATAGGTGGGCAACCAGCCACCTACACTTCTTAATGGATTTTGTCCACTATTACAGTGGCGGAACCCGTTAACCCCACACACACAGTTTTACTCACACAAGTTTACTTATGCTTGACATGGCGTTGTCAATAAGTCAACAATATGTACATCCTTGTTACAAAAGTGCAATAATACTTCTCTTTGAAAGATGCAGTATCATGTGAAAAAGAAGCACCCTTGTCTTTAGAAATGCCTTGGACAACACTATAAGAGCCAACAAGAATTGCACCAGCCAAAATAGGAGTATCTAAAGTTATGGCACAAATGCCAACAATGATATAACTGTGCTCACTGCAAGAGAGATCCAAATCCAAATGAACGGAGGAGACTAAGTTGCAAGATTCAGCGCTCATATCATCGCGCTCTCTCCTCCAAGCATTTACATCATCTCTCAAAGAAGGACAATATATGCAAGAGATAAAAAATACAAGCAAACAATGAATTGGATCAACATGAGGAGCAGCTAGTACAACCACAAAACAAGAGGAGCTAGGCTATCAACAAGATAATCACTTGAGCCTACACGAGAATCATGAACAGAAGCACTTAGTTCACTAATCCTAGCCCTAGCAAATTCAAGCTCCTCTACACATGTGCAGTGAGTCAATTTTAATTTCTCATTTTTATATTTTAAGCATACAAAAGAAGTATTCAAATTTTTAGTATCCACATGTAAAATCTTACAACCTACACCTGATAAATGAGATTCCAACATAACAAAATCATCATCAAGTAATCTAGCATTCTTATTATCTAGGCATCTCATATTATCCCTAAGAGCAAGCATATTGATCTTGGACAATGCCAAGGTGACATGAGATTTTACCTTGCTCATGATGAGTCGAAGCTCGTCTTCCTTGTCAATATTATCATCATCGGTGGACTCTAAAAGTTTCTTCTCCCTGGCACTTGAACAACCAAAGGTAAATAATGTACCACAAAGCTCATACTTATGGTTTCTTGCAAATAAAATTACTTTCTAATTGATTTCAAGCCTCTTGTCATAAAGGACATCATTGGCAAAAAACACCCGCGATAAGATGCAAAGAAAAGCTCACAAGTTTCCTTACTAGTTGTCATGCTCAAGATCAATTAAGATCAAACAAAGAGCCAATATGGCTCTGATACCACTTGTAGGACCAGACAGACAACAGAGGGGGTGAATGATGCCTTTAAATTTTTCCCAAATATTCATAAATCCTTTACTCCGTAGCTACAAGGCTATGAAGATTAGGAAGTGAAGTCCACTTGAAAAACTAGAGAAACACAGAGCTCAATACGACCAGATTAGAGCACAACATGGTCGAGTTACGACCACTCGTCGAAAACACAACATGGTCGATTACAACTACTAGTCAGAAAGCACCGGACAGCCAAACTGAACACAACTAGTCAGCAGAGAAAAGCAACATAGTCGAAAGGCAAACAACGTGGTCAAAACCACTATTGACAAAACCAACATGGTCAAAACCAACGTGGTCGAAACCAACGTAGTCATAACCAGTGTGGTCATAACCACGTGGTCGAAACCAACGTGGTCAAAACAAATGTGGTCGCAACCAATGTGGTCATAACCAACGTGGTTGAAACCACAGTGGTCGAAACCAACTAGGTCGAACCCAGCGTTGTCAATGTCCAGTGTGTGGTCGAAAGGGAAAACTACGTGGTCAAAGACCAATGTGTGTGGTCGAACAACCAACATGCTCGAGGATCTGAGAGTGGTCACAAACCCAAGTTGAACGTCATTGGTGAGGTTGACAACCATTGAATGGTCAAAAACCATAGTGGTCGGAGAATAGGGAAATAGGGTTTTTCAACCCAACCACTAGAACCAAAACTACTCACGCAAGTTTTGATTGAAAGATTCAAAGCTGTGAAGCTAGTGTATGCATGTTTCATAAAGTCTCAAGAAGCTATTCCACTCCTGGATGGAAAAATCCATGACAAATTTGAGACAATTTTGCAAATTAAAGTAGTGTACACCAACTGAGATCTGAAAACAAGAACAATGCACAGACCTTTGCTCGTGGGAATATAATAGCGAAATGGCTTTGAGCACGATCCCCACATCTCATTAGCAAGTAGCATCATCGACGAAATAAATCGAGGACTCTGGAGCAAGAAAAGATTGAGAGAGAAAAGAATGAACTCAAAACAGAGCAGCCTAATGACGTGGTCGACGACCTATTGAGCACTCGTAATTGCTGCGGTCGTAAACAACTTAAAAGTAGTGGAACCACACTACCATGCGATCTATGACCATTGAGCAATCGGAAACAGGTGTGGTCGTAAATGACTAGAAGAAGCAGAGGCGCCCTACCGAGACCATTGAGAGGAGATCAGATGTGGTTGTGGACGACTAGAACGCTAAAGAAAAGGTGCATGACCACAGATTCTAAAGACATGAGAGGTCGAAATCAGATGCATTGTGATATGAAACTTGACTGTGGACAAAACCAGAAGCGGTCGAAAATGATTCAAAAGAACAGAGCAGCTCACGATCGCAGAACAGAGCAACACATGGACCGCAAGATCTAAAATCCACATTCTTTGATTAAAAGATTAAATCGCCATGAACACTTAGTACACAAATTGCTTAAGGTCTCAAGAGGCTGCTCCAATCTTGAATTGAAAACTTATAACTAAGCTAAGACCTTTTTGCGATTTGATCAAGTGCACATGAACTGTGTTCTAAAAACCAAAGACGTTGATCAAAACCTCATGTGGGTTAAAGATAGCCAAGATAGCTTGGTTATATTCCCCACCTGTCACTGTGATTTAGAGCATCAACGAGATCACACCAAGAACACCTCCAGATCAACAAAGGAAATGGACAGAACCGAAGAACCGAGGAAAAAGAAGAACGGAGGAAGAACCAAATCAAAGCCGAGCAAAATCAATCAGAGAAGAGATATACAAAAGCTTGATCAAAGATTGATGTATTGCTCACTTGAGATGATTGGTTCTACAACCACTTCCCTCGGGAGGACCAAGCTCTAAGCCTAGAGCCCACACCCACTCTCTAACCTAACTCCCATGGGAGGGAGGAGAAGTTAGCTACCACAAGGCTTAGCCAACCTTCTCAAAACCCTATCTCTTGCCTCCCCTCTACTTTTTATAGGCTCACCAATGAACCCTAGACCTAATGGATCCTCTCTGCTTGCCCACGTACACATGCTCACCTTGCACTACGTGCCGCCTCACGCATGATTGTCGTCACATCATGGTGCCACGTTTGCGTCCGCCTCACGTATGATTGTCGTCACGCATGATTAACATAACTAATGGTATATTCATCTAATATATCTATTATATACCTGATATTTTATAAAAAAATTTATGTGTTCAGCTGAACATCCTTGACCTCTTGCAGGTCTGCCCCATGGCGGAAAGGGAGGTCAGCGATCAATAACACAAGGTGGAGAGACCATTAGGTTTTTAGGGGTAGGTGGCAGCGGTCTACATATGGTGCGAGTGGCAGTGATGCGGGCTTAGGGTGGAGGGTGAGAAATAGGGTTAGAGAGGAGGGACACACGTCAGGCATCACGTGGAATGTTAGATTAATATACACGTTAAAAGCTGAAGCTGAACTGAACGGAGCGACAACACCTGCAAATTTAAATAGCCCTGCCTTGTCCCCGCCCTGTACGATATTAACACTCACGGCTGCGTATGTCTCCATCAGCCACAACAAATCTTACCCATCTGGCCCGAAATCTGCAGGACTGAGCTAGGATACCTGGTCACGGTTTGCCTGCCCGGCCGTGCCTCTCTCGCGTGCTCTGGGATAAGCACAAATGTTGAGATCGATGTGCATCCGTGCTTAGTATTTTACTTTTTTAGACTGCTCGGATCGATTCAAGCCTGCATGGCTATTCATCGCTGCTGTGGTGCAATATTGTGTATTCATATGTACGTCTGTACAGTGCAACATAATAGAATTTTTTTTGCATATACAGTACTGTTTGAACTTGTATATACAAAAAATAGCAGTACGCAGATGATATTGTAAAAATATGTTTTTACTGCCCGGCTACTAGGCGGCAAAGCCGTTTGATTCGATACATGCCCTCTTACCGTTTGGTCAACCGTTGCGACAGGCAACCTGCCTCCCGGCATGGGGCGATAGGTCCTTAGCATAGGCAATTAACCCTTTTTAAACCAAACTTAATGCGGCCTCTAATGGCCTGGGCCCCAGCTACCGGGTGACAGGCTCTTGGCATTGTGCGCACAAGCAGGCCCCGTGTGTTCTTTACTCACGTTTTGGTTTATTTTTTTACTCACACTACTACAAACAGTGTTATCACAGACGGTCAAAACCGTCATCACAGATAGTTTCTGAACCATATACGTTTATGTGTCAGTGATAATAGCTGGTTATCATAGACGGCTCCTAAACCGTCTGTAATAACTTACAACACGGACGGTTTTTCTGAAAAACCATCTGCGATATTCGACTATTATAGACGGTTTTTTGTATTAACCATCTGTGATATGCATGATATCATAGACGGTTTTTTGTTATTAACCGTCTGTGATATAGAGCATATCACAGTCAGTTTGGTGTTCTAAACTGTGTGTGATATGGTGCATATCACAGATGGTTTGAAACTGTTTGTGATATATATCACAGACGGTTTGGAACACCGAACCATCTGTGATAGCTATTTCAATAGCGATGTTAATTGCTCTTTTTTGGCAAGCCTTAGGATATGCTAGCCATGCCCATCTAAAAACAAGCAAGATCATGTATATATAGCACAGGACAATCATTACATAAATCTCACAAATGAATGAAACAACACAAGCAGATCACATATATAGCATGACAATCGTTATACAGATCTCACAATTGAATTAAATTGAATTAATTGTTTGATTGAGCACAACTGAGTGATTTCAATTGAATCCAATGTTTCAACATCAAATCACTATTGCTGGGGTGGAACTCTCCAGTCTTGTTTATGATCTCTGCTAGCAAGAATTGGGAGAGGTTTCCTTGAATTTCGACGTGTTTGTCAAGATCAACTGTACTTCGTAGAAGTCCACACACTGTCACTAGGAGTAATGTTAAGTCATTAATTACAATGTATGTATATATATACATATATAATAAGAAAATCATAATTATTGGAAAGTTGACAAACCTCTGGATCATTCGTCTTAGCGTCCATGATTTCCTTCATATGGCGGCAAACGTAGAATCCACATACATTGCCCTGTAGCTGCTGGTGGCACTGCAAAAATTGAATTACATACATAGGTATTATCAATTCTAGAGATATTATAACGAAGTGTGATATATGTTTGTTGTGTTGTAGAGGGTACCGAAAATCGTGTCCTGTGTCGCAGTGTGTCGCTGGATTCCTTGTGTCTCTCTCCCTAGGCAACATAAGCGCTAAACGACCTATGTGATTCCAAAAAATTAGCCTCGGCCATTGCAAACGAAGGAAAGATTACAATAGATTTATGTATGGAGAAAATGAGTTTACCTGTTAATTGTTTGTTGCACACGAGTGAAGTCATGGTTGCTCCTAAGTAGGGAATCTAGGTATATTACCTTGCTCCACTTTGGTACAATCACAATCAGAATTCAGTGAGACCCAGTCATGTGTGTCACCATACGATTAATCCTAAGTTCATGTTGTGTATAAAGTACAAATGAAACTTGTGTGGCAATGAGTGAAGCACTTACCCTTGGTTGAAGGGTACCATGATGTACTCTTTGTCACTGTGAGCAATCAATTTGCTCGTTATGTAATCTTGGATGAAGGTTGTATTATCGTTGATGGATTGCTTAGAGACCAAGTGTGGGTCGAGGAAACCCACTGATTGTCGTCATTGCTGCACTTGTTGGATCATGCATCTATACATAAGAAAAGAGTAATGACATCTATCGGTATGACGTGAATGTAGAACTTCATTGTACAGTACACTTACAGTGTCTAGCATTGTAGAAGTGAGGCGTCAAATTCATCAAGGTTGAATAGTAATAATAAGTCTTCGAAGGTTATGACGAAGTAGCCCGAGTCATCGAGGAAATGTGCCTCTGTGTATCTCACAGTAAATCCACTATGCCAGTTTGGCATCATGTTAGACCTCTACATTTACCAGTATGCAATGTATTACAAACCAGTCCAAGCCTAGGTAATTGTGACTCGGGGACCAACAACACTCCGAGAATGAACTTCCATTGCTCGAGAGGGGCCTTAATCTTCTTTGGTTGGGTCTTAGTGCCTCCTTTACGATACATTTTTGGTGTTGTCTCCATAGGAACCGATGTATCAGGCTTTAGAAATAGAGCTGGAGGTGGAGCCATGAGAGCCGATGTGATAGGTCCAGGGCGATGTTCCTCTTGGGCCACTAGATGTGGAGATCGCAACGCGGACGAGTCGAGGGCGATGTCCCTCTTGGGCCACTAGATGAATGTGTGGATGACATCCCCAATATTGTAATCTCTCCATTTGGGGGCTTTGTAAGAGGGACGGTCCTAAAAATATCATTAATCATGTCCACCTGAATCTTCACAAAACCGGTCTCTAGTTGGACGCCGTGCACCAGCGTCCCTGACAGCCATGGATACGCCATCCCTTACCCAGTGTCAATGGGAATGGAGCCAACAATCCTAACTCTGAGGATGCAAGGCGTGGGCTCCTACATAACAATACACGATGAGCTAAGTTGTCCACCAGGTAGATCTATCTATGTAGCATTCTAAAGAGGTACATTACCTGTATGTCATCGATAGGTAAGTGTGTGTCACTATGTTGAGTAATTGGCATGGACACGTAGCTACTCCGACATTAAGGGGGACTGGGTACCGCATTATCAGGGGTGAGTTGTGATTGGTTGCAGACTTGTCTCAGTTCTTCCCTCGATGAATCTATCTCTCCTCGAAGTGAGGCAGTCTTCTCTTGAAGTGAGGCAGATAGCTATTCCTCAAGTTGTGCATGAAGCTCATGTTTTATTTGTTCGTTGCAATAGGTCTTGGATCTCTTCCTACTCCTATATGTTTCGGAGTCATTTGAGAATCTGTGACTCCAAGAAACATAAACCCCAGGCCTCGCGTGCGACCTAGGTGCCCCTTGTTTCCTAGGGACTGTGATAGTATATCTCTCTCCCTGTATTCTTCAAAGGAGTCTCAGAAGATTCGGTAATCAATAATTACTGCAAGAGGAAATCATGTTATTTTCGAACAGGTATTAACAACTATGTAGTTTAACATATCTTACTAGGCATTGGGACACTTCCTCGTCTGCGGGGTTTTTAAAAGAGGAGACACCCAAAGACGTGGTTGATGACCTCGCTCTTAACCAGTTTCAGGCGTGCTCATTTGTAATCACGACAAATGGCGGGGAGACCTCCGATCAGATTGCGATCTTGTCCTACATCCTCCACTATGAAACTTTACCCGCATACCCAGTGGTGCCGAGTTTGTGAGGGTGAGTGTTTTGCAACTGGAGAGCCTTGTGCACTGCACTTTGTTGTTTAAATTACGTCATTGTCTTTATCTGCACAAAGGCCTCCCATGTTTCCAATGACACCAAAGGATGCCTTGTGAAGGGTGTGAGATCCTTGGCCACGTACTACATGACAAGAGTGCTTTTGAAGTTCTTCCATGCTTTTTCCATCATGAGGAGCGCCTGCCATTGCACGAGTCTTTGTAATTCTTCTGGGATCTCGAACAAATTTGTTATTTCCACCCACAGCTGATTTTTTATCCTTTACCAAAAATTTCTAGTTTGTTATGGTGACAGGGACCCATTGCCTTCCAATTATCCCATAGGTAGTCCAAAATGCTTCCACTATTTTCTTCGGTTGTAGAGGGACCCCATCCGGAGAGACCACCTGTTGGAAATATGCCCTAGAGGCAATCATAGAGATGATGATATTTCGTTGTATCCATGATTTAATAAATGTTCCTTGAATATTGCTTTGTGTTGATTAACAAGTATGTGACTTGTTTGTGAAACTCTTTACTTATATGGTTATTCTAAAGTTGTCCCTAGTCGGAGTTCATGTGAGGACACACGTGAATGATGGATTAGCACATGTATCAGTTGATGACCATGTTTCACAGGTCATAGACATGGAGATGTCAAACCAATAATGTGGACACATGTTTAGAACATGGGATTGGACCGACCCAACATGAGACATAGCTATTATACTTATGATTCTCTCTACACAATGTGTACGTCTTGTCCTTAGACCTGAGATTGTCGCATGTACTTGAGATGTGAATCGACCTACTTAGGGGCTATCAAACGCTACTCCGTAACTGGGTAGTTATAAAGATAGCTTTCGGGTTTGTCATGAAGCATGCTGCGAGGCATGGTCAGTCGAGATGGGATTTGCCCCTCTCTACCTGAGAGAGATATCTCTGGGCCCCTCGAGTGATCGGATCCAGAAATGCATGGCCATGCTACTTAAGGTTAAAAGTTAACCTAGTAAGGGATTTCGAATCACAGGATCGAGAAAGACTGGTCAGCTTGGAGCTCGACCGAATATCGTGAGACAAAAGGATTGGCATGTACATAACGTTGTGATGGTTCGTCCGATATGATCTTTGTGTGCGTTTAGGAGTTGGCACGTCTTGCTAGAGGCCGCTACCAACTATTGACCGAGTAGGTATACTCGCGTCATGTCTAAACATACGTGAACCTATAGGGTCACACACTTAAGGGCTGAAGCCTAATTCGGATTGGATCCGAGTTAGACTGGGTATTGAGTCCTAATGGGCCTCTATTCGTAGAAGCCCATTGTAAGGACGTCTATAAAAGGAGGGCAAGGGCGCACAGGGTTGGGGAGAGAAGTTTTCGTGACATCCTCAAACCCTGGCCGCCACCCCTCCCATGCCCTGGTCGCTCGCGCGGATCTAGTAATTTGGCGTGCGTCGCTTCCTCCCGTACGTGTGGATACTTTTGGCGGCGCTGCATCTGTAGCGTTTGGACGAACCGCAATAGAGGAGTTGTACGTGGGACGCCGCGACGTGGACGAGGAAGTAGTACGACTACTCTGCTCCGACGTGCTGCATCAACTTAGTACGACTACTCTGCCCCGACGTGCTGCATCATTCCGCACCTGCGCGTCTAGTGGTAAGACCGTGATCTATAACTGCAGTGATCTTGGTTTACGGGTAGAAATTTTAATTTGCGCTAGTGTAGCCTACCCGTAGCACTTCACCACCATGATGGTCATTCGCCCCTCTAGCCTTTTCGATACTCAGCCACGCTTAGTTATCCCAATCTTCGGAGCATGAGACCCAGATGACGACGATGATGACTGTGTGGACGTCGTCTCTCATAAGAAAAAACTAACTGCAATGAGATATGAGCGTAAACAAATTAAGTTCTATGAATTGAATTACACACACCAATGTCTCAAGTTCATTGAACCTAACATACTAGAGTGTGTAACTTGCTTCATACCCTTTGAAGGTCTATGTGGCATATATTATTGCTATAAGGTCCCTTTGGAACAGGAACATGTCATTCCAAATAGATCTTGTAGTAATATATATATTTAGATTTAATTCTAGCATTATTAAATATGATCAAAGCACATTTACAGCAGTATATAAATGACAAAAATTGTATATAAACATGTAATTCTACCATGTCATTAAAAGCATAAACATAAAGTAGGAAGAATGATGACTACTGAAATGAGCATAAAGAGCATTCTCAAGAATAGGGAATCAACTAAAATTAGTATAAAGCTTAAATTTTAGTTTAGTGCTCTCAGATGTAGGGTTACACAAGAATTAATCTTAGTCATCCCGCTACTATGGTCTATACTCTTCACTAATTGGATATACTAAATGAGATTCAAACCTTGAGCTCGTAAATAACAAATTACTTATCTACTAAGCATAAATTCATCAATTAAACTTTCGGTCAGCAGGAAGGCAAAGGGAGTGATTGTAGGACAGTACACCAACTTAATATACTCCCAACAGTACAATCACAAATTCAACAAGTTTGATAGCAAAGCGAATTAGCTAACAAGTGAAGTATATATTATGAAGTACTAAAGATCACAAAACAAATTAGCCAACTATTCCAAAAGTGACAGACCACAAGATTGACAAATGACAGTAATAGCAACAATTTAGAGCTCAAGCTTGAATATCCAATTTCAGTATTAAACCAGTATAATCATCGAGCTAATATCCAAACCCATAGTAGGATTTGGGATTCATACCTTAGGGAGGAGAGGCTGGTGTCGGGAGGGAGAGGTGCCATAGTGAGGGAGAGGCTACG
Organism: Dendrocalamus latiflorus; assembly: GCA_017311315.1. NCBI lineage: Eukaryota > Viridiplantae > Streptophyta > Magnoliopsida > Poales > Poaceae > Dendrocalamus > Dendrocalamus latiflorus. The sequence goes on from CM029636.1 coordinate 23,960,412, forward strand.
TCGAGAAGGAGAGGCAGCTGGCGTCGGGAGGGAGAGGCGGCGTTGGGAAGGAAAGGCGGCCGACGTCAGGACGAAGATGTGGCCAGCATCGGGAGGGAGAGGTGGCGTCAAGAAGGAGAGGCGACCGACGTCGAGACGGAGAGGCGGCAGATGTCGGGAGGGAGAGGCAGCTGGTGTCAGGAGGGAGAGGCGGCATCGGGTGGGAGAGGTGGTGTCGCAAGGAAGAGGCGGTGTCAGGAGGGAGAGGCGGCGTCGCATGCGAGTGAGCTGTCAGATTTAGAAAAGCCTAGTAGGGGCG